>WEIT01023766.1:308069-351009 GCA_013389985.1 Dryoscopus gambensis | reverse complement strand
GTGTCCCTGTGGATGTCACCGGGCAGGTGGGTTTGGAGTTCTGGTGTCCCTGTGGATGTCAGCAGGCAGGTTTGGAGTCCCGGTGTCCCTGTGGATGTCAGCAGGCAGGTTTGGTGTCCCGGTGTCCCTGTGGATGTCAGCAGGTGGGTTTGGAGTCCCGGTGTCCCTGTGGATGTCACCGGGCAGGTGGGTTTGGAGTTCTGGTGTCCCTGTGGATGTCAGCAGGCAGGTTTGGAGTCCCGGTGTCCCTGTGGATGTCAGCAGGCAGGTTTGGTGTCCCGGTGTCCCTGTGGATGTCAGCAGGTGGGTTTGGAGTCCCAGTGTCCCTGTGGATGTCACCGGGCAGGTGGGTTTGGAGTCCTGGAGTCCCTGTGGATGTCAGCAGGCAGGTTTGGAGTCCTGGTGTCCCTGCGAGCCCCACCTCTGTGTTGGAGGGTGCCTGTAGGATGCCGTGGGGAGCTGTTCTTAGCACTTTCACAATCTGTGTGGGCTGTCAGTGCAAGGGTGACCTTGCAAATGCAGCATCTGCCCTTGGGAGTGCAGCACTCCAGTACTGGGAGTGTTTCTCTTCTGATGCTGTTCCCAGCAAGGATCACAGTCCCTTCCACCTTTTGGGGAAGGCAGCAGTGGGAGGGCTCCTTTCCTTTAGCAGCTGCTGGTGGTTTTCAAGCCCTGTGGTTCCTACTTGAAGATGGCAGAGCAGCTCTGAATTTGAAGCTTTGAGCAGGGTGGAGCAGTTGGGTGGACAGAGATACAGTGCTTTTAAAGGATGACCATGTTTATTTGTGTTTATAGATGATAGAAAAGGAAAAGTTTGAAATAAATGGACATGCAATACTTTTTGTTACCCAAAGGCTGTTCAAAATGTTCATCTGAGCCACCTGGGAGGATCTGAATTTATTGAACTTCGGAGCTTAACTCTGCTTTAATTACCAAAACATCTTTCCTGAAGAAAATCTTTGAAGTCTGTTGACCTCACTAATGGATTAGATTGCAAAAATCACAGGTTTTCAGATAAAATAGGCTGCTGTGAAACATTTTCACAGTATCTAGTCAGGGCATTAAGGCACTCAACTTTTCCGAGTGCAGGGGGGCATATTTGTGAAGACCTAAATTTTACAAATAGATTTTTCTTGTGCAAATACCTAAAATCATCCCTTTGGTAGAGCACAAGGATGATGGTGCTTGTAATCTTCATAGTCAAAATTCTTTCATGTGAGGAACACTTTCCCAAAAGGTTTATATGTGCCAGGAGTTAGATGTGTGCAGCCTGAGATGGTCACTTGAAGCTCTTTTCTTAATCAGGAGAGGGGGAAAAAGGTCAGAATTGCTTTGGAAATTGGCATTTCTTTGCAGTGATTGCGAAGAAAGCTGAGGATAACTCGCTCAGGGAAGGTTAGGTCATGAGTCCACCTCAAGTGTCTGAACTGCTTCATTCAGACAAGGGCGTTCATAATTGAGCACTTGAATCTCAGTGGGAACATTCCTCTTTGGAAAATGAGGATGTTGGCAGGATACCTGTGCTTCAAAGTGGTCTTTGCAGACTTCTGACTCACGGTGGTGCGTGAAGAGGATTTCTCCTCCTGCCAGAATCAGGAGCTGTTAACTGGTTTTGTTTTGCCTGACTTGCAGGAGCTGGCCTTACAGCCCAAAGATGACATCGTGGACAGAGTTAAGATGGAAGACACTCTCAAAAGGAGGTTTTTCTATGACCAAGCCTTTTCTATTTATGGAGGTATGGGTTTGAAGAAATTTACATTTTGCTCCCTTTAGGCTAATGTTCTGGTCTTTCTAGCTGGATGAAATGCTGCACTCTTGCAATGTTAAATTAATGCGGCATACAAGATTTTTTTTTTTTTTTTTTTTTTTTAAGTTTATTTTGAACTTTCCTGCTTGAATTTGTAAACCTTGCAAAAATTCCCCCTTCCTAAAGGGTTTGGGTCGGGATTGGACTCAGTTTTTGTCTTGTGCTCTGTGAATGTAAATGAATGGACTTCAGGATGCATATCCTGAGCATTATATTGGTAGAAGATGGTGTCTTTGCTGAGGGTAGGGCGTTTGGGGCTTGAGGAGATCATCAGCTTATTTATAACCATTCATCTCTGTCTGAGCCTCTCTTGGCAAATGAATCACAGAATATTCTGAGCTGGAAGGGACCCACAAGGACCATCGAATCCAGCTCTTAAGTGAATGGCCCGCAATGGGACCAATAATGCTCAAACCCCCTGTGAGCTCTAGAACCTGTTCCCTCACTGAACTTTAGCAATGAGCTTTATGGCACATGTGAATAAACGTGGCTGTCAAACCTCTTCAGGTGGCTGATATGAGCATCTCAGGAGGCAGCACAGTGCCTCTATGGTTGCTACTCTTTCACCTTAGATAATAAAATAAACACTCAGGGTTGTTTTATTGGCAATAACATTGCTTCAGCTCGTGCACGATCACTTCTGTATTCAGATTCCTCCTTCACATAGATTGTTCCCACGAAACTCTCCACAAAATAGAATCCATTGGTGGAGGGAGTGTTGTTTTTAGAGTTGTTGGTTGCAGGAGTTTATCAGTTTTAGATTCTGCCACTACCTGATGCCTCAGTGCTCTGCAGCTGAACTGTGCTTCACGCTCATAAAATGAAATCAACTGATGGAAACTCTGAGAAAGGAAGACATCTCCTTCAAACAGTGCAGGTTTGTACAATCTCACCCTTCTTTTTCACCTTTTCCTCTTTGCAGGAGTCAGTGGTCTGTATGACTTCGGGCCTGTTGGGTGTGCTTTGAAGAACAACATCATCCAAGCATGGAGACATCACTTTATTCAGGAAGAGCAAATCCTAGAGATTGACTGCACCATGCTCACACCTGAGCCGGTTCTAAAGTAAATATGGGTCTTTTTTTTTTTCTGCAGCATGTAATTTCTGGTCATAGTTGCTTCTTACAGTGTTCTGTAAAATTATCCACAGGGATCTTGAGTCTGGGTCACCCAATTTCATACCATAATTAGGTACCAGGCCACAGGCCAGGGTGAGAAGCTGTTGTTCCATAAGTCAGGGAAAGCTGTGGACCTCATGTGTGAGGGTCTCAAGCCTCCTAGCAGTCCCATTAGGTAAGAAATTGTCATTATTCCTTTTTCTAAGAGATTAAGAAGACAAGAGAGAAGTGTAACAGGGCAGAAGCTTTTGTGGATCCCTGGTATAAAATACTGGGAAAATGTCCACCTGAATTACTGGTAACTCCTCACTACTGCAGCTATGTCTAGTTTTGAGTGCCTAAAGGCACTGAGTGTCATGTTTGACACATTTGAAGATTTAGATGTATTGATAATTCCCACAGGTCATGTTTTCTGTGGGATGCTGCTGCTTTACGTGACTCTGTAATCTGAAGCAGGAATGAGCCTGCAATTTTGGAAGGATTTCACTTTGTTAAAGGTCTGTCCACTGGGATCACACAGGCCTGGGGCTGTCTGGTGGCAGCTGTCACATTCCTTGTGTTGTGTCATCTCTTCTAGGACTTCTGGCCATGTAGACAAGTTTGCTGACTTCATGGTGAAAGATGTGAAAAACGGCGAATGTTTTCGTGCCGATCATCTCTTAAAAGGTTTGATTCTGTTCCAAGCTAGGTGGGCTTGGGGATTTTGGCTAGTGGTACAAGCATTGCAAAAGAGAATCTTTCTCAAGGTGTAGCCAGGCTTTCATACTTGTGTTTGCAGTTAATTAATCATACCATACCAAAAATCCCTTAAGTTCTGTTAGTGTCTTAAATGAGGTACAGGATCTCTGGTGAAAACACAGTTGTGTCCCTTCTTATAAAATCCAATGTCATCAGGCCATAAAAGATTCCTGTGTTGTCTAAGCTGAGGGCTCACAAGATTCCTATGCTCCACTGCATTCTGGTCTTGGTTTTCTTGAATTTCAGTTGCTTTTTCAGTACTGAGAAACAATTTATCGATGCTGTGAGAGGTCAGAGCACGTTTTTCCTATGCCAGGTCAATTACAGGGCAATGGATGACTTTCATGTGTACCTTAGAAACAGACCTCGGGCATTTCTTCAATTTGCAAAGTCCTCACACGTCTTCCTGGTTATTAAATTTTGTTTGGAAAAACAAACCAAAAAAGTCACGTGAAAGAATCTCAGAAACAAGAAGCCTGTTTGAAAACAAGGATTGTTCCACTCTGTTTAAGTGAGTTGTGCTCTCTGGTTTTTGAGCCTCTTCCTTGAAATTCAAGTATGCAGAACGATCTATATTGGCACGAAAGCATTTTTCATGATATTCATTAAGGATTTTTTTGTTGTTCAAAAAAGCCCTCAAAAAAAGGGTTTTCTCCATCTAACCCGTGCCTCCTTTGCTGAGCAGCCTCATAAACAAGCTGCCCTGTGTTCTGCAGCCCCTCCCTGTGAACAGCCACCTGCTGTTCCTGCCAAACTGAGCTGCTACTGACTAAAAAGTCAAATTGCTTTTTTCAAACAAGAGTGGGAAGTCTTGGAAGGCATGACTCCATCTGCCTTTGTGTCTCAGGGAGGATGTTGTCCTGTAACTTGGAATGCAGTCCAGCCCCTCCGTACCTGCCTCTGTGAATAAAATCAGCCTTGCTGGCTTGGGATCAGACGTTTAATTTCTAATCTGTATAACAGAAAGCAAGGAGAAAGGGACTACGGAGCCATTGCTTGGGTTTAGAGAAATAATGCTGGAAAGGAACTAGATAAGAATGTGTTGTTTTCCCCGTGGCACACCAGTACTGTGACCTGTAGGTCACCCTTGCCCCGAGGACGTGACTGGAATTACCCTGGTGGACTCTGCCAGGACAAGTTGTGGACACACCCTTAGCTCGTGCTGGGGGATCCTCCCAAGCTGTTTTACCCTGGGTCAGTGATGGAGCTGCAATATAAACTCACCACCTGCTTTTCTCACAGCCCACCTGCAGAAACTGATGTCTGACAAGAAGTGCACGGCAGAGAAAAAGGCAGAAATGGAAAATGTTCTGACACAGGTGGGTGCTGCACGGGGAGGTGGCTGCTTCAGGGAGGGCTGTGTGTGCCACAGTCCAGGGGCAGTGGCCCTTTTCTGTTCTGAAGATACTCAGAAGTCTTTACCCCAGAGATCCTCTCAAATACTGAAAATTTAACTTGTTAATAAATACTGTGAGCTTGCTGCTTAATCACATCTCCCTCATCGTTTTGGAGAGTTACTGCTTTTATATTAATTAGTGTCTTGAATTTTGGGTTGGTAGGGCTGAAGCTCAGTCTTGGAGCTGGTGTGTCTCCTCCATTTCACACCCAGGAAAAAGTTTTACCTTTCTCAGTCCCTTCTATGGGATTGTCATCTCTCTGCACAGAGATGGATCACAAGATTTGTCAGGGTTTTTTTGAATCAGCTTAGCACTGATTTGCTTTGTTCTGAAATTGTCTCGGCTTTGAAGTACTTGAGATTTGTTCCTCTGGCACCCCACAAAGATTTTTCCTGTGTTTACCATGAGAATAGTTGGTGCTCAGCCTGACATTCCTGAACAACTGTACAAACATTTGCCTTTATTTTTTTTAATCTGTTTTTCTTTGGTTTTAATGTTTGTTCTCATGACTTCTAGGATAAATGCTTCTAAAGCCATGCATTCAATGAATGTTTCCTTCCAGAAAGAGAAACTTTTTTTTGTCAGTGTTTTTCATCACTGAGCAGCTGTCATTAGGTTTTCCACACTACAACACTGAACTTTGACCATCCTTTAGGGAAATCTCTCTATTAATAAACTATTTTTATATCCTGTTTTCAGATTTTTTTCTGGTGTATGAAAGATATGACAACCAGAAATGCAGAACAGCTCTGAAAGAGCATCTAATGCATAGCTTAATATTGTGTTTCAAGCAGCAGAAGAAAGAGAAATGAATGCAAACAAAGCCCTACAGAAATTTTAGCTTTCTTCTCTCTCACTGCTGGATTTGTTTTGTTCCCAACTCAGAACTCCCCATGTTTTAGCTGAATCTGTTCAAAAGAATCTGTTCTGGTGGGTGGTGGTGCAGTCCCAGTGACTTTTCTTCTGCTATACACCCACTCTTAAGCTCAGACCTCCTGTGGTGTGACTAAATCCTGGACCTATTACGGAAACGGGTTTGCAAATGTGCAAAGTGTATTCTTCTATCACTGGTTCAAACTTCAGCTTGCTTGAAAATTTAGGTTAGAAGGGAATATTTCGGGCAGGTGATTCAGAGCTGTGGATCACCCTCAGTAAAAGATAAAGAGGACATTCATTCTTGTTATCTTACCCAGTAATTGAAATAATTCTCTTGTGTTTTGGTATTAGTTGGACAATTATGGCCAGCAAGAGCTTGCAGATCTCTTTGTGAACTACAATGTGAAGTCACCTGTCACTGGCAATGACCTGTCCCCTCCTGTTTCTTTCAATCTGATGTTCAAGACCTCCATTGGGCCTGGAGGAAACATGCCTGGGTAGGTTCTTATTTCATTCTGCTCACACTCTCCCTGCTTTGGAGATCATTTGGAATAAAAATGAAGTCTCTTGAGCAGCTTTGCCCTGGCTTTCCATCCCAGCCTCCTGTAGCAGGTTAGCATTCCTTGGAGTCTTGGGAAAAGGCAAGAAAAACTAGGGGCTGTTGGAGAATCATGAAAATACTTGAAGCACCCAAAATATGCATCCCAGCTGTGCCCTTGCTGGTGGGAGTAGTTTCCATAAATCCAGTTAGTGCTGGTCTCCAATGGTCAGTGACTTCATGGCTGTAGAAAACCTACTTCAGGATACCTGTTTGAGGAGGAAGGTTTGATTTTTTCCCCTTCAGTCTATTGCTTCATTGTTTTTTTGTCTGGAGTTAAAAGTCTCAAGAGAAAAACTTTCACCTCTAGGTTTTGTAGTAACTGTGACTTTCTCCCTGCTTTCCCCACCCTTAAATCTTCCTGATTTTTCCTCTCCCCTATCTCCTTTCAGCTACCTGAGGCCAGAAACTGCACAGGGAATATTCCTCAACTTCAAACGTCTTCTGGAGTTTAACCAAGGCAAATTGCCTTTTGCTGCTGCCCAGATTGGAAATTCCTTCAGGAATGAAATCTCACCTCGCTCCGGCCTTATCAGAGTGAGGTACTGCCAACTTCCTCTTTCAGCAGGGGGTACCTGGGAGCAGGGAGCATCTTCCTTTTGTTCCAGGGTTTGTGCGGGATTGTTTCTGGGAGTGCTTTCTCCCAGAGGAATCCTGATTATGTGTCTGGTGAGTCTCAGGCTTTACAGATGAACCCATAGCTTAGGTTGGAAGTACAGAATTCTGTCTAAGGTTGGCTTGTGAGAAGTAGAATCTCTGAAATAGTTGTTGTATTAGAGATAAACTCGGTTTCGCTGACAGAATTTGGCTTCCATCACAGTCTAAACAAATAATTTTAAAGGTAGCTGTGTTCTCTACAGGACTTTGTTTGCTGAAATCAAAACGTGATTGATCTTGCAGCAATATTTCCTGGTCTCAGTCCTGCAGATTCTGCTCCAGGGAGGAAGTTGGGAGATAACTTGACTCAGGACCAGTGTTTGTGTTGCGAGATCAGTCAAGCAGGAAAGCTCAGGGTTATTGGGAATTACTTTCAGTTCTGTCTGGATAAAAGTGACTATTGCCTTTCCTTAAGGATAATCTCTGTATTTAAACTGATCTGTCGTAGCTAGAAGTCTCTTGCATATAATTTGGAAGAAGAGCTCCCATGCACAGGCAGTACATGTTGTAAACTTGGTAATTGATTAATGTGGTGCCATAAATGTCACTGAGAGGCTGCGACATCTTAGCACAGAGGCAACTCAGGAATTTCCTCAGTCCTCCTGTTCTGTTTTGCTCATCTGTAAATGAGAACTTCTCTCACTGAAATAATTTTCAGTCAAATATAAATGATATGCTTGTGGCACATTTATTGGAGACTGTTATTATGCAATCACAGAAAATTACACCCTGATGGCTGTGATTTACAGTTAATGATTACCTAGAGCTTTTTTAAAGGTTCTTGATAATGAGCTAATTCAGTGGAAAGTGATTTCAAGCAAGAAGGCTCAGAATCAATCTGTGAGCAAAGATACATTAAAGACAAGTTCTTAAAACAGAATGCACGCCGTTGCTGAGTGCAGCAGTATCATTACCTTCAGGAAATCATCACCTCACCTGGTTATTTTTGGCACCTCTGACACGAGTGAAAGCTACTGATTTAATCAGCAGACCCTGTAAGGAACAGATACTTCTAATATGGGCATCACAGCAGTCTGGAAAGATTCCACAGAACTTCTGGAAATATTTCCAAAGGTGGTATTATGTGCTCTGATTCACAGTGGTGTTAGCTGTGGTTTGGAGAGTTCTAGATGAATTTGTAGAAAGTTTTGTTAGGAATTTGAAGATTAAACTAAATCCAGTGATGAGATTGGTTCATGTTCCAGTCTGTCCATTGTCTTGGCCGGGTTTGTGTATGATTTTAAATTACTGACTTGCCTGCGAGAGGCTGAAGCACAGTGGTTTATTAGGAGCTAATGCTTAAAATATTTAACGCGCGTTTGTTTGTTTTCACTAGGGAGTTCACCATGGCGGAAATTGAGCACTTTGTGGACCCCAGTGAGAAAAACCACCCCAAGTTTGAGAACGTGGCAGATCTGAACATCCTCCTGTACTCGGCCAAGGCGCAGGTCAGCGGGCAGTCTGCGCACGTCATGCGCCTGGGAGACGCCGTGCAGCAGGTAACCTTCCCCTGGCAGGCGCAGGCAGTTTGCTCCGTGCAATCTTGCTCTCCAGGCTAAGTTACAAACTGGCTTTTTAAAATTAGAGCTCTGACCCATGTGTCTGTCCAGTCCCACATTGGTCTGAACACACAAGAGTGCAGCTGAAATATTCTGAATCCAGGGCTGAGGGGATGGATCAGCTCCCCGCACCGGGCTTGCACAACGTTTGTGTTGTGTTGGTGCCAGCTGGGGTTTGCTCCCAGATTTAAGAGCAGGTTCTCTTCAGTGAATCAGTGAGACTGAGATCCAGGCCTGGCCCTTGTTACCAGAGGAGTGCAGGTGGTGCTGGGATGGAGGTTGGAAGTTAAACTTCACACTCAGCTACTGGGAGAGGGACAATAAAGAATATTAGTACAAGCAGGACCAGGGAATCTCATATTCAGCTGCTGACCCCATCAGTACGTGGCTTGCATAATTAGATGAATCACTACGTGATTCATTTAATTACGAATGGGTTGATTTATCAACCCCGTCCACCCCATTTCCTCCAACCCCCCAATGAGAAAAAACCTGAAAAAACACCAAAACATTGCCTTTAAAAAACATAAACAAACCAAAAATATCCCAAAAACAACAGCCTAAAAAAAAAAGAACCCCTCTGTTGTATTGCAGCTGTGAACTGTAGGGTGCAGCTGTTGTAATGCCAGTGACTGCAGTGCTGCATACAGAGGGGTATTTACAAGTAGGTGACCCTCAGAGACAGTGGGAGATGAGTCCTGGAGTGACAGTAACTCACTGTTTTGGTCAGATGGAGATAGTGCCAGTGCCATGAGGTGAACTTGAGGAGATGTAACAGTTTCAGGGGAGACAGAACTTAACTGCGAGTTCTATCTGCAACATGTCAGGTTGCCTGCAGAAGTACAACAAATCATGACTTTGCTTCTTTAGGAACTAATGTGGTCGTTCTCTTCCTGCTTTTTCCCCCTGCAGGGTGTGATCAATAACTCGGTTCTCGGTTACTTCATTGGCAGAATCTACCTCTTCCTCACAAAGGTCGGTGTATCCCCGGAGAAGCTGCGCTTCCGACAGCACATGGAGAATGAGATGGCTCATTATGCCTGTGACTGCTGGGATGCAGAGTCCAAAACCTCCTATGTAAGTGGGCAGAGTGGAAACAGCAAGGGGCAGCCCCTGTCAGATCTGGTTTATTTCTGGCTTTTTAAAGTTAGGGCTGTGAGTCTGATGCATCCGTCCAGCTCCGTGTTGGTCTGAGCACACGTAGTGCAGTTGAAATATTCTGAATCCAGGACCAAGGGGCAGGTCCGCTCACTGCACAAAGTTCAGGAGCTGTTCGTGCTGCTTTGGTAGGTCCAGACTCCTTTGCTGGAGCCTGAAGTAGCCTGGGGAGACTTCACTGGTCAAATTTAATCTGGAGTTAAAGGAAACTGAGTCCTGGTGCTTTCCAAAGACTGTAACCTCTGTAACAGCAGTGGGGAAGGACTTGTATTGCTGGAGGTGTTATTCCAGGGCAGATTGCTTCCTGCTTGAATGCTTGCTCTTCCTTTCCCTCTTCTGAGCTGTGAGAAATGAGTTCACTCCTGCCAGTTCAGACAGCTGGTGCTGGAAGAAAAATTCCCCAAGGATTTGTTATCCTCTTCCTGCTGAGTCATTAAGAGCTTTTTCGTTCAAGCCTTGTTGAATGCCTTTTTTTCCCCTCATGTATTTTTGGTTGGATTTAGACTTACCACCAGTGATGTTTTGTTACAGCAAGTTAGAGGAACAGCAGCCAGTAAAATTCTACTAAACTTAAGATAAAAAAAAAAACCTCCTGCAGCTCAGATGAGTGATTTGTTTTCATATGGAAAAGACCTGGAGAAGGGACTGAAGGAATGGCTTCCTCTGTGTGGGCCACACCATGTAAATAAGATTATTAAACTTTGCAAGGCTTGCCGTGATGATGAGGACAACACTCACAGGGCAGGGTGTCCAACAGCCTAACCCAGGAGTGAGCACAGCAATCCCAGGGGCATGAAAGGAACACCTCTGGAGCTGGACCGTGCTTTGGTTTATTACTTAACTCTGACCAAAAATGTTTGTATCAGCTCGCAGCACTCAGTCGTAAGAAGGGAACTGGTCTGAGTAGTTTAAAATCCATTCTATAAATTTACTGCATACGATGGTTTGGGTTAAGGGATTTTAAAGATCCAACCCCCCTGCCATGAGCAGGGACACCTTCCACTGTCCCAGGTTGCTCCAAGCCCCATCCAGCCTTGGACACTCCCAGGGATGGGGCAGTCACAGCTTCTCTGGCCACCCTGTGCCAGGGCCTCACCACCCTCACAGGGAAGAATTTCTTATTAATGTCTAATCTAAACCTGCCATCTTTTGGTTTAAAGCCATTCCCCTGTGTCCTTGTCCCTCCGTGTCCTTGTCCAAAGTCCCTCTCCAGCTCTTGGAGCCCATTTAGGCACTGGAAGAGCCTTCTCTTCTCCAGGTTGAACAACCACATAAACCCATATTCTGTATTTTCTGGCAAGTAGCTGTAACACCCTAACAGCCTAATTTCGGTAAAAATCCTCCAAAATACTCTGGAGCACCATGCTTTTCAAGCACAGATTTTTTTCTGTTCACATACCTTTTCTGACACCTTGCTATATCACTCCAGCCTGGAAAACCACACCTCTGGCTGCCTGTGTGCCCCACACTGAGGTGACAGTGAGTGGGAAGCAGCTGCTGAGCCTTTTCTTACATGGGATTATGTGGTAGGAAATCCAGAGGGAGGTCATGTGTGCTGCTTCACCAATCCAGTGTGGACCGTGTTGGGAGATTCCTCCTTGCCATACACGCCGAAACACTGAATTAAGAGCTTCCCGTGCATGTGATCTGTGTTGTAGCTGCTCCTAAGCCAGGCTTTTGGCCATTCCAGTGTGGCCGATTCCCTGCTGTGTGTCCCATGCTCGGGAGCAGTAGAGCCCTGGGGACATGATGCCTTGTGTGCCTGTGGCATGTGAGTGATAGGAGTGTGTGCTCTGGCCCCAGGCCGAGCTGTTGGCACAGGGCTGCGCTCTGCCAAGCCATGTGGAAAAGCTGGCCCTGAACACAGGCACTGGGTAGATGACTGATCGTTTCCTCTGGAAACAAATGGAATCACTCAAATGAAGGAGCAACTGGTGAGGGAGGGCTGCTTATTGTAACAGAGCTAATTATGTAGAAAAAACAGTCATGGGAGCAGGGAGGGCTTAAGGGTGAATAAACATATTTGATGGTTAAGTAGACAAAAAAGTGAGTTGGTGAAAGCTTCCAGTTTTGTTTTTTCAGGGTTGGATTGAGATCGTTGGCTGTGCTGATCGTTCCTGCTATGACCTTTCCTGCCATGCCCGCGCCACCAAAGTTCCTCTTATAGCTGAGAAGCATCTCAAAGAACCTATATCCTTTCAGAATAAACCAATGGAAAGGGATTGGACGGGGAGGTGTCTTGGAGATCTGCACAGCTCCGTTTCAAGTTACATCTGTATATTTAACAGGGAAGCCTACAACTACAGGCCAGCAGGACTTTGGGAAGTGACCTGGAAAGAACTGAGCATTTGTTATTCCTTTCCTCTCTTGGAGGGAAGTTCCTTTATCCAGTAGTGGAGGAGATGTCTCTGTGTTGTGTAGCAATTAACTTTGACATAATGAAGGAAGCAGGCCCTGCTTTCTGTCCTCACAACCTCCTTAACTGCCTTGTACAGAACAGTCAACCTTGTTCAGTTTGAGGCAAATAAGGGAGCCATTGGCAAAGCTTACAAGAAGGATGCCAAGGTGGTGATGGAATATCTCTCCATGTGCGACGAGTGCTACATCAGCGAGATGGAGCAGCTGCTCAACGAGAAAGGGTGAGCTGGCTCTGTGTGTGTGTGGTACCTTCCTCTGACATCCTGGTGTGGGCTCCAAAGGGCTGCTGCATTTACTGAGCCACCTGAAACCAGTTTCCTTGTGAGAGCAGGCTGTGTGGGTCATCTGAGATGTTTGAGTGTTGTCCCTTCCACCAGGCAGTGCTGGTCATCCATCAACATCTCCCTTGGTGTGTGCACGTAAATCAAATATTTGTTTGTGTGGGAATGAGCTGTTGGCTTTAGTGGGATCATCCCAGAAAAGAAACAGTTCAGTGAAATGGGAATTGTTTACCAGCTTCCCCACTCTGGCTTGAGAGCGGACCAGGACTGACCAAAAATTTAGAATTAATAAAATAACTCTGTGGCCGGTGGAACAAAATGGTTAAATGAGAAGCAAAACTTGCCTGAGTATCCTCCAGTGTTCAGTGAACTGCTCTACGACCTGTTACAGCCTTTGATTTACCGTGGCAAGAATTTGTATGATTTTCTCTGACCTGCCTTCCTAACAACACAGAAAATATGTGCAGGAACTGAAAATATGAGAAGTCTTTACAGTTGTCAAATTTGGCTGAAGCAGGCCAACAGCTGTCTATGTTATGAGAAAGTTAATGGTGCAGTAATAAAAAAATGAACTTAATTTCCTGCTTGAAATGGTACAAGCTGTGGGATCAATGAATACATTACAGAAAGGTGACATTTACATCTTTGTTTCTTCCCCTGAGCTAAGATTTATTTCCTTTACATCTCTATGCATGTGAAAGTGTAGAAAAAAACAGTAGCACTCAAAATGGGCAGAGAAATTATTGCAGAGAAGAAAGTGAACTTAGTCCATCCAGAATCTCCCTGATATGGTTCAATAGATGAGTTACAAGCAATATCCCTGGTTTTATTGAGAGCCCAGTGCCTGCTTGGCAGGCCTCCCTTTTTCTCTTTGGTGTATAGGCTTCATCCTGAGAATTTCCCAACTGAGTTTGCTTCAGGCTGTTAACCACAGCTGAGTTCACTGTGATTATGAAAATGGTTGCTTTTAATGTACCTGTAGTAATTTTATTATTAATGCAAATTTCTTTTAATGGTATGCTACATGTTTCTTTCATCTCTGGGGTTTTCCCTGGCTTCTGTCATCCCACTCTTACAGTCAACCAAGTGGTGCAATTAAGGAAATAAAACTTGTTTGTTTTTTGCTGTAGCTTTTAAATGACTTTTTTTTTTCGTTTGCAGGGAATTCACTGTTGAAACTGAAGGGAAAACTTTTATATTAACAAAGGACATGGTTACTGTGAAGAGATTTCAGAAAACATTACATGGTAAATTTGATTCTTTGTTGTTTGATCATCATCAGGATACTCTGAGTAGGAACTTCGTTGGTTGCATTGTCCTGTTAATATTGCAACACAGCACAGGAAAAGTGCCAAATGTAATTTCCTTGAAATTTGACAGTTTAAGAGTTGGAAAGCTTTTGGAAAGTCAGTGACTGCATCTCCCCAGAGAAGTGGGGCTAGAAGGTAGCTTTACAAAATGCATGGATTTAGTTCCTCAAAAAGTCGTGTCCATCCAGCCAGCTCTGTAAGTGCCTCACCTGTGGGAAGTCTGACAGAGCTGGAGCCGGAGGCAGAGTTTTCCCCAGCTGCTACTGTAACTGCTGGGCCATCCTGCCCTGGGTGGAGACTGTCAGTGCTCCTGGGAGGAAGCAGAGAGCTTACAGCCTGTGCAGAATATATTTATTCGTGCAGCAGCAGAGCCTTTGGGATGTCCAGGTGCCTTTCAGTCAGCACGTGCTGCTGCTGTGCCAGACTTTGCTTTGTCACCTCTTCAAAGAAGGCCTCACTTGTAGCTTTTAATGACTGTGGTGTTGCTGGGGCCAGCAAGTAGAGTCCCGGAGGCTGGTTTTCCTTTAAGTTTGTGCATTTGGTGGTTTGGCTGCTGTCTGCAAGCAGAAGGCAAAACTTAGGGTTTCCCTATCTCTTGTCTTGAAAATGGTTGGTCAACGCACAAATAAAAAGAGGTCATCCCATGTTATGTCCTGCTCTGGGGCCCTCAACACAAGAAGGACATGGATGTGCTGGAACAAGTCTGGAGGAGGCCATGAAGAGGCTTAGAGGGCTGGAGCCCCTCTGCTCTGCAGCCAGGCTGGGAGAGCTGGGAATGTTCACCTGGAGAAGAGAAGGCTCCAGAGAGACCTCAGAGCCCCTTCCAGGGCCTAAAGGGGCTCCGGGAGAGCTGGAAAAGGACTTGGGACAAGGACCTTTGTGATGGGACAAGGGATGATGGCTTTGAACAGAAGGAGGGCAGGTTTAAATGAAATATTAGTAAGAAATTCTTCCCTGTGAGGGTGGGGAGGCCCTGGCACAGGGTGCCCAGAGAAGCTGTGGCTGCCCCTGGATCCCTGGAAGTGTCCAAGGCCGGGTTGGAGCAACCTGGGAGAGTGGAAGGTGTCCCTGCCCATGGCAGGGTGGTTGGATCTTTAATATCCCTTTAACTCAAACCACTGTATGCAGTAAATTTATAGAATGGATTTTAAACTACTCAGACCAGTTCACTTCTTACTGCTGAGTGCTGCAAGTTGATATAAACATTCTTAGGGTTAAGTGACAAACCAAAGTGCAAATATAGGTCAGAAGGTGGTTTTGCAGAAGGTGTCCCTGTGGGATTCTCTGCTGGAATTTGGGTTGGATCTGAAGCTTCTCTGCCCAGACTTCTGGATGCTGAGGCTATTAAATCAAAGTGGACCAGGGACTGAGCATTGCCATGCCATCATCCAGGCTAGAATATTCTCTGGCATGGCTTTCCATGCCAAACAGCACCCCCAGACAATGCCTGGGCATAGTTTCTGGCTTAGGGTAGACAGTGGTCAGTTTGGATGAGGCTTTGCTGTTGTGAGGTGGAAGGGGCTTTATCTGTGTGGATGGAAGTTTGCAGTGCTCTTTGCTCTCAGGACCAGAGAAGGGACCCTGAGTTGTTTCCTACAGCCTAAATACATCCTGTACGTGAGCTAAGTCCAAATCTCTATTTCAGGTGTTTATACTTAGAGCAGAAACGTTTAATCTTTTATTTCCATGTACTCACCTACACGTAACCAGAACTTCTGAGCAGAAAGCATCAGCAGCCACATATTTTTCCTGTGTGTAAATCAGTTTTTAATGGTGATGTGTGTTATTTTGTGTTCCAGTGGAAGAAATCGTCCCAAATGTCATTGAGCCCTCGTTTGGCATCGGAAGGATCATGTACACAGTGTTTGAACACACATTCCGCATCCGGGAAGGAGACGAGCAGAGAACGGTGAGCGTCCCTGAGGCTGGGCCAGCTGCAGGCACCTGCCTTCCCCTGACAGCCAGGGAAAGGGCTAAAATAAAACTGCACAGTGCCCAGTAGAGATGGGCAAGCCCGGGGGGGCTGTGGAATTGCTGTTTTTGCCAGAGTACATGTCATTTTTACATGAGAGCCTTCTGGGGCCATGTGTGCATGAGGCTCTCGCTGGGTTACTGGCAAGGGGCTGAGAAATTCCTCCTTCTGGATCCACACTTGGCAGTGTTCCATTGCTCAGAGAAAGGCATTTCTTCAGTGCTTAATTTCCTTTCTTTCTGCTGCTTTTCCTGGAATCATACTTCTGCGCAGCAAGATGGACAATGGACTAAGTGTTTGCTCAGTCCCCTGTGAAATTCAGCCTTCTCTGGTTCTGGACTCCCCTGAAACCTTGGCCTGAAGCTTTTCTGTAGAAGGGGCCAGAGGGAAGTGTTACATCCAGAGCTTCCTCCAGCCAGTGCCCAGGTGTGATGCTCTGTGCCACTGCTGGTGGCCCGTGGGAAGCTGGCTGGAAGCTTGGTGCTGCTTCCTGCTCCTTGTTCCTGGCTCCTGGACTGCGTTCATAAAAAAGAAATCAAACAAAAGTGCTTCTTCATGTCTCTGGGTGCCACAGGATATGGTACACTTACGAGTGGGGGAACAAGGTTCAGGAGCCCAGAGTTAGGAGACAGTTGGCTTTAAATCCCAAACTGCTCCTGAGGTATAAAATATTTGATTTAACTTCCTTCTAGTACCCATTTACTTTCTGTGTAGCCTAGGGTGCTTTATATTGTGGTACCTCTCTCATGCATTGCTTCTGTTCCTTTTATACCTTGCTGATTGCCAGGAAAGATTTTTTTTCCCCACTTCTGGCATGTTTTTTATTTTCTGAGAGTGTCTGTGATGGGTTCTGAAAACCTTTTTGCTGCATAGGCTCCATGTGTGTGGAGTCTCAAACGGGAAGTTTGGTTTAGACTGTGCGTAAGACTAAATCTCCTGGAAAGACACCTCCACCCTTAATTTTTCTGTTATTCAGGTGAGGTTAAATTTCTTCAGGAGGGTTTTAATGGACCTCTTCTGGTGGGAGGTGACATTTAGCTGTCAGGAGAGAAGGGGGAATGGAGGCCAAAGAAAACCAGTCCTGCTCCAGTGGTGTGAAGTGTCACTGCTGATGTCTTAGAGCAGGCCAGAGGCTCCTCTGGAGCACTCACCCTGCCTCCAGCCTCAATCAGAGCTTATTCTCACCTCCTAAGAGACTGATCTGACCATTAAACTTATATTTACTTGTGCTTTTCCTTTTTTTCACAGTTCTTCAGCTTCCCAGCTGTTGTAGCACCGTTCAAGTGCTCTGTTCTTCCTCTGAGCCAGAATCAGGAATTCATGCCTTTTGTCAAGGAATTATGTAAGTGTGTTAAGCACTTTGGGTCTGATGGGGCTGTGCACTGGGAAGAGAGGTCTCTCAAAATAGCACTGGGATCATGTGGCTCTCCAGAGTGCACAGGCAGAGCTGTGGACTTGAACCAGCTGAGTATCCACAAGCTTTGGATACCCATCAAACTCTTCAGCTATCCCCCAAAACCTCACCACCATGACCTTCTCTGTGTTGGTTTGGAGTATAAAAGACGTTGCTTTTTCTTTCTTCTGTGTCAAAAATAAATCTTTCCCACTGCTTAGAGAAGCTGGAGCAGTGGGGGCTTTTGTTTGTTTTGTTATTAAAGTTTCCTTTGCTATCATTGGCCAGCTAATTTATTGAGTCTGTCCCAGAGCTGCTGAGCCTGCAACCATTCTGTCAAACTGCCCACGGGTAGTGGGCATCGTGGTGGAGGATAGGGACCATAAATGCTGAACAGATGAAGGAGAGGAACGGGGGTTGCATGTCAGGCAGTGCCTTTTGCTGTTGGCACCAGTTCTGCCTGGGGCCTTGTCTCCCTGTGCTGGATGTGCCCTGCACACCGAGGCTGAGGTGGTTTGGGTTAAAGCAGAGTTGTGGCACTCATGACAAAGGGGAGAACGCGGTGACTTTGCCCTTTGGGTGAGAGGTGTGGCGCAATGCAGAGAGCTGAGAGAGCAGGGTGGGTTTGAGCTTGTGGTCCTGCAGAGACCAGAACACTGGATCTTCTGTCAGAGTAAAATCAGGGGTCTGAGGTGCTCAGTGCCGTGGGGGTACGGGGAGCCCCTGTGGGGCTGTGTGACGATCCCTGGTGATCCCTGCTCTGCTCCCCGCAGCCGAAGCACTGACCAGGACCGGGATCTCTCACAAGGTGGACGACGCAGCGGGGTCCATCGGCCGGCGCTACGCGCGCACGGACGAGATCGGCGTGGCCTTCGGCATCACCATCGACTTCGACACCGTGAACCGCACCCCGCACACGGCCACGCTGCGCGACCGCGACTCCATGCGCCAGATCCGCGCTGAGGTGAGCGCCGCACGCGGGGCTCGGGGGCTGACACGGCCGAGAGCGCTCCCCTCGGGCTTGGGGACAACATCCCCTGCTGCGTCTGATCTGTCACTAGCCCTTGTGGGAGCTGCTTCCAGCTCTGTAGCAATTCAGCTGTTCTGAGAAATCCCCAGGAACAGATCCTGGTCAGACAGAAGATGCTGGCCCAGCTGATAAGTGAGGAGAAGCTTTTGTTTTTCTTGCATGCAGAGGTGTTGATCTTTCCTGAAAGCCATGCCTTGTGCTGATTGCGCTGCTCTTCAGAGTGGCTCTTTCGGAGTGAAGGCTGCTGAGCTAAAGCATTGACTGGGTTGTGTCTGGCTTTCAAAGGTGGGGCTTCTCAGAATCCACAGGCACCAAAAGGCAGAACACTGGGGTTTGCCTTGCAGCTGGTGTTGCCTGTGCAGCAGCAGAGGAGCTGATGAACCACGGCCCAAAAGCTGTGTGTGCCCGGAGCATGCTCTGCCAGTGTGGCCATAGTGCAGACTGGAATAGCAAAAACCTCCCTGTGGTGGGCTCTGCCTGTGGGCAGAACTGCTCAGAGCTGTGCATCTGCAGTCTTGGGGGTTTGGGGGTTTTTTCTTCTCGCCCTGATGCCCTTTTCTCCCTGCCCCCACCCCAGGCGCAGGAGGAGATGGTGCTTACCTGGGAGGCTGAGCTGTAGCTCCACAGAAGCACCTGCACTGCCTGGGGCTGCTGAGCTGGCTGGGGCTGTGGCTGGCTGTAACAGGCAGGGCCAGTTCCTCAGGGCACCCATCTGTCTCTCTGTCACCTGGGTGACCTCTCACTGCCGACCAGCAGAGATGAGACTTTGCTATCCTCCAGTTTCTGCAGTTTTTGAGCTTGCTGGCTGATCCCGTGCACCATGACAGTGTGCTGTGAGGAGCAAAGACAAGGCAGCTTTTTTTGTGCTGGTCTTACAGTAGGTAGGGCCTGGCTAAATCCTGGCTTACAGCATCTTTTGGATGTGTGTTTTGCAGTTTTTCCCTTCCCAAAACACAGCACAACATCACATTTCTTTGGTCCACCATTTCCCTCAGGGATCACCTTAATAACAGATAACAGACTGATTTAAGGTGTTCTAACTAATGGTTTTCTCCCCAAAAATGATCTTTCAGGAGATACCTTGTACCTGTTCTGTTGGTGATGTAAAAACTGCCCACGTTCCCCAAATACCCAGCTTGATTTTGGTGACTTTGTGTTTCTAATGTCTTTGTGGCTTTGCAGATCTCTGAACTTCCTGCCATCATCCGAGACCTGGCCAACGGTTATCTCACCTGGGCTGATGTCGAGGCCAAGTATCCACAATTTGAGGGACAAGAGACTGGCAAAAAGGACACAATAGAGGAATAAAGAAAAGGACCTGAAGTAAAATCCTGTCAAAATGTCCACTTTTTACTGTTCATGTTAATATGAAATAAACTTACTGTGTATTATTCAGCGCTGCATTGTTTGTGCACACAAGGGACTATTTGGAGTTTTTTTCCTTTTCCTCAATTGCTGACCGGATTTAACTTTAAAAACTGAAATAATTGCGGCCCCAGCTGAAGGTGTTACAAATAAAACCACCGTTGTATATGCCTGCCTCTCTGTGTCGCTGCAGCCTTGTGCTTTCTTCAGAAATGCCCTTTTTTCTCTCCTTTTTGCCCTCCTGCTCAGGGCTGTGGGTGTTGCAGGTTCATGCACAGGCTTTCATCTGGATTTGGATCATCCTGGACTCTGGAAGATGGTACCAGCTGCTTGGGCTGTGTTTGTGAAGGGGTGATCACAGTGCCGGTCCTCGTTTCTCCACTGTGCTTCAAGCAGCCACCTCCAGAGAGGGGTTCAGTGCTCTTTTTTTTGGCTGCAGGTCTTTAATACCTGTTTCTGCAGAATTGGCAGCGTTTGCACATGGGAGAATGGAGCAGGGGTGGAAGTCCTGTTCCAGTTCTTGCTCCTGCTGGACACGGTTGGTTTGCTTGGCTGAGGGAGCAAGCAGCAAGGAGCTGGCAGGGTTTTTTCATTCAATGTCTCCTGGCAGCAAGGGCTGAAACCAGGGACTGCCCTGAGCAGGTGGGAGAAGAGCCAGGTACCCTTTGGCTTCCCTGGGCACTGGAGGAGTTCAAAGCCGCTGGTACCTTGGTGCTCTGGTGAGCCCTAAACCCTGCCTGGCCTGGGCCGGGTAGGAGAGACCTCACATGTTGTCTTTCAGGCTCCCATCCCACTGAGAAATCGCTGGGTAGACACCTTCCCTTCAGAGGGTTGGGAAGTGTTCTCCAAGCTTTTCCTTGGGTTTAAACACTCATTCAAAAATGAGTCAGAAAACATGAATCCTGGCATGGTTTGGAAGGGACTTTAAAGATCATGCTGCCCCACCCCCTGCCATGGGCAGGGACACCTTCCGCTCTCCTAGGCTGCTCCAAGCCCCATCCAACCCGGCCTTGGACACTTCCAGGGATGGGGCAGCCACAGCTTCTCTGGGCACCCTGTGCCAGGGCCTCACCGGCCCTAGGGAAGAATTTCTTCCCAAAATCCCATCTAACCCTGCACTCTCAGTCATTCCCACTTGTCCTGTCTCTCCATCCCTTGTCCCAAGTCCCTCTCCAGCTCTCCTGGAGCCCCTTTAGGCACAGGAAGGGGCTCTGAGCTCTCTCTGGAGCCTTCTCCAGGTGAACAGCCCCAGCTCTCCCAGCCTGGCTGCAGAGCAGAGGGGCTCCAGCCCTTGGAATATCTCTGTGTCCTTTGGAATCCATCTCATGCTGGGAGCCCCAGAGCTGAACACAGCACTGCAGGTGGGGTCTCAAAGGGCAGAGCAGAGGGAGAGAATCCCCCTCCTTGCCCTGCCTTTGATGCAACCCAGGACACTTTTACCTCTGTAATTTACCTGCCTGCCCCACCTGCCAGCCCCTGGTCACAGAATCTGAGGACTGATCCCGACCTTTCTGCATCCCAGATCAGGATTTGGCTCTGTCAGCTGCAGGTGCACTGATCCCCTCTGGGAAGCATTAGCCCAGTAAGCCCCTGGCACCAGCAGGTCGGACACTCAGTAAGGAAAGGCTTTAAAAAAAGAGATGCAGAAGAGGATGCTTGAAACCATTGATGGGATTCATGTGACTGGAAGCTTTCTCTGCTGATGCTTTCTCCAGCCTGGCAGGCAAACAGCAATTAGGGAATGCTTCTGAGTAATTTCCTTCAGTTTCAGCTAAGCTTCTGCAGAAGCAGAGGGGCAGACAGAGGTGCAAAGCTTCGGGGTTCAGTGTCCCCCTGGATCACTCCGCTGATTTAATTTTGTTTTGCTGGGCTTGGTGGCATGAATTCATCCTGGTGATCACTGCTTTCCTCCATCCCTTTCCTCCTCAAACTGCCTCCTGGAGTTAACTGCTGGTTTATGGGCCTGTCTTGTGTTTTGAAGAGGTGCCTGAGCTGGAGCAAAGCGATGCCTTGGGGTGTTTCTGCAGCCTGGGGCTGCTCCAAGGACCTCTGGTGTGCAAGGCATGGAGATGAACACCTGGATCCTTGCTAGGGGCTTTCCTAGCCTCAGTTTTCCCCATGCTGGAGGTGAGCAAGGGTCAGGATCTTTAGCAAATACCCCAGGGTGGACAGAGAGAATGTAGTAATTAAGCCTGAGTATTAATTTGGGTGAAACACAGACCAGCCAAGGCACAGTTCCTGTGTGCCTGGTGCTGTGCAGGGGCACAGAAGGGCAGGCAGGGCTTCCCAAAGCCATCAGCACTTTGGGGTGTCCCTGCTTTTGGGAAGTCCCTGAAATGATGTGGGTTTTGAGCTGCCCTGAAGGAGCTTCCTCCCTCCAAGCAGGTGTCAGAGCTGCTCACTGCCAGGCACTCCCTCTGCCCACCTTTTGAGCAGTGGCTGGAGAGTCAGGTCAACTCCTCTTCATCCATCTCCCAGCCCCTGCTGCTGTCCATGCTTGATAAAGGTAATTAAACACCCCCATACTGCCAGCAGATGCAGCAGGACTGAATCCTTCATGGAAGAACACAGAACACTTGGCAGTGACTGGGAAAGTTCACAGGGAGTGGGAAACCATCACCAGGGAACTAATTAGACAGCAAATTGTCCTGACTTCACTGCTTGGGCTTCAAAGGGGAGTGTTAGCCCAGGATGCAGGTAAGCCCTGTGTGTGGTTTGTAGTTAAAATAGAAAACCATTTCTTGAGGCAGCTGCACGATGTTAAAATTTGTTCAAGTGGGGACCAGACCAGTGTGAGCCACAAGAGAGGTGCTCCTGCTGTTGCAGAGGGCAAAGGATGAGGATTTTGGAGGAGGTGGGACCTGGAACCCTGCTGGATGGGTGCTGATGGTGGTGCCCCAGCCCTGCCCAGCATCCCTGGGCTGCTCATCCCCTCTTAGTTTACAGCCTGTGAGGTGTTTTAGTGTTCTGAAATGCACATGGTTTCCAAAAAGCCACAACTTCCAAAAGTTGATGGCTCATCTGCGTTTCAAACAAATGAAAGGGCTGGGACACATCTGAGGACATAAATTTGGGGCAGTCCTTGCCAGGACAGTGAGGGTTTAACTCCAGCACCCCGAAGCAGCAGTATTTGCCAGGCTTTCCCAGTGCCCGTGCTGGGAGCTGCTCCCATCCCCTCGTGGGTGGGTACCCCAGAGCTGGGTGCTGTGACTGAGCAGCACCCGGTCATGCAGAAATCTCCAACCTCCTCCAAAGGCAGCTGCAAGAAATAGCTCAGGAGAGGCTTGTCTGATGCTACTCTGCCTAAACTCACCCTGGGAGGCTCTGCCCTTGCCCTGCCGGTGCTCAGCACGGGTGGGAGAGCTGAACAGGGAGCACCCTTCAGCCAGCACAGCACCTGCTTCCCAGAAGAGGGTGCTGTCAGGCAGAAAATAGCGAGCAGAAGGAAGGTGTTTAGGCTCTGAAATTGTTTATTTTTAACTTTCCTGGGTGTTTCGGTTGTGCTGCAGCCCTGAACCTCCAGCACCGCGTGGCTCTAATGCTCTTGGTTAATTAAACGGCTGAAAACGCTGTTGCAGCGTGGATTTTAATGCAGGTGGGACAACAAGCCTGTTGTCCCAGAAATGTAGTTTGTGGTAGCTCATCTTCATGGGAGCACACAGAACGTGCCTGGAATAATCATGGAATGGTTCAGCTTGGAAGGGACCTTAAAACCATCTTGTTCTGCCCCCCTGCCATGGGCAGGGACACTTCCCACTAGGCCAGATTGCTCCAAGCCCCATCCAACCAGCCCAAGAGTGGATGGTTGTAGTGCAGCCTCTGTGATCGGCAGAGTCTGGGACACAATTTGCCTCAGTCTCAGGCGGGCTTTGCAAACAGAAGTCATGAAACCTCTGTTCTTGCTTTGCTGATGGGGTGGGACGCTGTGGAGGGGAGTCTGAAGTTAAGAACGTGAACCTTACCTCGCTGGCGTGCTGCAAAACTCGCCCGGATAAAAAAAATAAAAACTGCTGAAGGTGACAGGCTTGTCCTAAAAAATTCAACTCCAACAGGTGCACTTCGGAAGCTCAGCTTAAACCTTTTTGATTCCTATCTCTGCTGTGACCTGCAGTTCACCCTCTGTGCCACACAGGCAGAGTTTAGTATTTATAAGCGGGGGCTGCTGAGCCCCGCTCTAACTCCACGTGGCTCTGCCACCCTCATTTCCATGTTCCCATCCGGGCTGCTCATGTAAGCCTGCTGTAATCTGCAGCCACCTCCCTGCACGGGGACAGGAGAGCATTGCCCATTCATCCTATAAAGCTCAGAAAAATGAAAGGGGCTGGAAAACCCCACTGGTCTTTTCCAAGTTACAGTAGGATCCTTGAGGTTGGAAAAGACCTCTGAAATCATTGAGTCTAGCCATTAATCCAGCACTGCCAAGCCCACCACTAAAATTTTGGAGGAGAGATTGTTTCTAATGTCCAATCTAAACCCTACCTGGCTCAACTTGAGGCTGTTTCCTTTTATCCTATCTCGTTACCCTCCACAAGATATTGACCCACCACACTTGGCTGCCTCCTCCTGTCAGGGAGTTGAGGGGAGCCAGAAGGTCCCCCCTGAGCCTCCTTTTCTCCAGGCTGAGCCCCTTTCCCAGCTCCCTCAGCCCCTCCTGGTGCTCCAGCCCCTTCCCAGGCTCCGTTCCCTGCCCTGGACACACTTCAGCCCCTCAGAATCTCCCCTTGCATGACTTGGATCAGCTGTGGACTCAGACAGTTTGGGATCACCCCCACTTCTAGGAAGTGTTTGAAGAGGAGGAGTAAAACAGAAAGGTTCATTTTCTCTTCTAATACAAGAAGTGGTGAATAATTAATAAAATTAGCAGGTGACAGCTTTGAAGAGAAGGAAGGAGGAAAGATCAGTGTGTGTTTGGGCTGTTCTTCCTCTCTTTGCTTCGTGTCCTCTGGTGGCCTTTGGCTGATCTGGCCCTTGTCTAATCACTGCACGTCCTTGTCCCAGGTCCCTCTCCAGCTCTCCTGGAGCCCCTTTAGGCACTGGAAGGGGCTCTGAGGTCTCCCTGGAGCCTTCCCTTCTCCAGGTGAACATTCCCAGCTCTCCCAGCCTGGCTGCAGAGCAGAGGGGCTCCAGCCCTTGGAGCATTTCCATGTCCTCCTCTGGACTCACTCCAGCAGATCCATGTCCCTCTTATGCTGGGGACCCCAGAGCAGGACACAGCTCTACAGGTGGGGTCTCATGAGAGTGGAATAAAGGGGGAGAATCACCTCCCATATTGATTCAATATCCCTGAGCTTTGTTCTCCTCTGAGCAGGAGCCCCTCAGTAATTTTCCAAATCCCACAGTGCCATTTGCAAAAAATATAACGATGAAGGGCAAAGACCACGGCTGAATTGTGTGCTCTTGGGGGAAATCAGATATGAAATAATAAATATATATTGCATCCTCCAGGCAAAACCCTGCTGGCCACTAATGCCCACAGATTAATTGTACCAATCCCGTGTGATCCAGGGGAGGTGGTTGGATACTTGGCACTATTTTGGTCCTTTGCTTATGAAACTCCATCTCTGTGTTTGAGAGAAAAGACTTTACACAACCCTAATCACTCAGATAAGAGAAGGATTAAACTGTCCCAAAACATTTTATCTTCTGCACAGATTCTGCCTATGAATTTTGACTTGATTAAATAATGAAGCAACGCAATATTTTTGTTCAGAATAACGAATGTCCCTCTGTGGGGGAGAAGGAGCAGAGCTGCTCTGTCAACCAGCAAATGGAAATGGGGATTGATGGAGGCTGGAGAATCCAGAAATTCACCTGCTCGCTGAGAGCTGCTTGGAAATAGCTAAGGAAAGGATCACAGGGTCATGGAATGGTTTGGGTTGGAAGGGAGCTGAAAGCTCATCCAGTTCCAATCCCCTGCCATGTCCAGGGACACCTCCCACTAGACCAAGTTGCTCCAAAACCCATCCAACCTGGCCTTGAAACATCCCACCGGGTCACCAAGTGACCTGTGACACACGTCTGGCTCAGAGACGTCCCCAAAGGCGTTTCCCAGGTACCTCTGTTTGTGACAGATTTTTCCAGACTGGCTTACACCAAGATGAGTGAGGACCCTGACCGTGCTTTCCAAGATGTTTAAAGAGAGACTTGGAAAGTTAAACTCCTTCTCAGTGATTCCTGCAGCAAACCCTCAGCCTCACACAACCTACCCCTCAGACCTGCCGTGGGATGAAGGGTTGAATCAAGATGAGGATGATGTTGCCCTGGTCCCAAGCGGATGCTTCCATCCCGAGCTCTTACCTCCCCAATCCTCGTCCCATTCAGGATGACTTGAGCCCGACAGCACTGATGCACATCTTTCTGTAGTGCAGCTTTTTATTAAAAAAAAAGATAAGTAGAGAAAAAAGCAAAAAGATCAATAGAGAAAAAGAGAAATAGAGGCAAATTACCTGCAAATCCGAGCACATGCAGAAAAAATCAAGGGGAAAGAGTGAGTCTCGTAGCTGGAGGATCCCATGCAGCAAAAGCATGCTGGGATGTGATGTTAAAAAGAAAGATGATTACAAAATGCAATTTATTTTGTTCTGTAAACAGCAAACAACGTTGGATCATATATTAATATTTCACTCCTGCTAATTACTCTGTGTTCTGCCCAGCTACCTTCTGCCTACCGCTAAATGAAAATGAAGTCATAAAAAATACAACTGGGAAATTCTGTGGGTTTTACCAGCCTTTCCACCCTCCTGTCTGCAGCACAAACCTCCCTCAGAGAGCCTGCAGGCAGAGCTCCACTGGCACAGCCAGCACTGCCAGAGGGGGGATCTTGCACCAGAGGCATCTGCAGTGCTGACCCTGTGCACCAATTTTGTCTAATAACCAAAAACTCCTGGCTGCTCTTCCTGAATAGATTGGATTCTACAGGGTAAAAGCACCATGGACTGATGGGTGTTGGGAAGGATGAAACAGGAAAGCCTTTATAAATATGATTGCCTGGCAAAAGATTCTGAGACTGTAAGCGAGATTGAACTGAAGGCAAGCTTTGAGATACCAAGCCTCAGTTACTGAACAACAGGAAAACAATGGTATGGCCGGCTGAAGTTAATCCCCTCTTGATTGAACAATACCTTCTGCATATAGGCAGGTCCAAGGGTCAGAGCAGACCCCACTAGCCTAGCAGAAGGAGTCCAAAGAGCAGTTTTTAGGGTTTAAAATGTAACTTAGTATGGTAATGCAATGATTCTTATAGGCTGTATGTAAATGCTATAGAATTTGTATCTTGTACTAGATTGGTTAGTGGAAATTAGAATATTCAGCATAGAAGAAGATTTATTGTATTGTACCGAGAACTTCGCTCTCTGATAAACTCACTCATACTCTGATAGACTCACTCATACTCTTAGAAACTCACTCATACTCTTATGTTCTCATATACTCTTGCTCTTATGCTCTTACTCTCTTACACTCTTANGGCACAGCCAGCACTGCCAGAGGGGGGATCTTGCACCAGAGGCATCTGCAGTGCTGACCCTGTGCACCAATTTGGTCTAATAACTAAAAACTCCTGGCTGCTCTTCCTGAATGGATTGGATTCTATAGGGTAAAAGCACCATGGACTGACGGGGATGTCTCACTCCAAGCCTGGCTCCCCTTTGCTGCTTGTGGAGACAGAGCCAGAAAGAGTCCTGGAGTCTGATCCCAGCGTCGTGATTTACATGGAGCAGGAAAATCACCTTCCCCCTCTCTTTGTTTCTTTCCCTTGGTTTTGAATAGGGGGTGGCCAGCTCAGGTGTTTACACCAGGAGTTCAGGTGAGATGAAGTACAGAATCACAGAATCACACAATACCCTGTGTTGGACAGAACCCACAAGGATCATCGAGTCCAACCCCTATCCCTGCACAGGACACCCCCAAAAATCCCACCCTGTGGACCCGCAACCACTGAGGTAGGGAAAACCACATCTATTCCAAACTTTCTTAATTTTCTCACTCGACACTGGGAAGATTTGCAGGTGAGAGAGGCTTTGGTATGAGAATTTATCTCCATTCACCCCACGGCTGTCAAACTTTTCTAGAAAGCCCCAGCCACAGCCCATAAACACAGAGCTGCTTCTCTCCTCCAAAGCTGTGTCCAGCCAGGCCGTGCTCGCTCCCTAATTGTCCTCCAGGGTCTCATTTGGAAGATGCTGAGGCAAAGCCTTTTCTCCTCGTCTCCCTGCTCCAAGAACACGGTCTGGCGCTCATCGCTCACAATCCCCTGGCTGGAAAAGCCGTCACCTCATCAGGGCAGGAGTTTTGCCATGTGACGTCCGTGGCTGCCTCTCCACTGTCCCGGCTCCGGTTTGTTTGTGTGGAGAGAGGTTATTAGCAAGACACAACGTGGGCAAAAGAAATCAGTCCGAAAAGCAAATCCCTGAGCCAGGGGCGAGGCAGGGGGGGCCGGGCGGCGAGGGCTGAGCCAGCCTGGCTGTGTCTGTAGCTCCCAGAAATAGGGCAGAGCTGTGCAAAGATTACTGGAGCAAGAACATCTTGCACCAAGAAAAAAAAAAAAGCCACAAAGCTTTCAGGAAGCAGCAGCCCCCCACCACGGCCTGTTTTCCAGTGAATGGATGCATTCCCTGCTTTTCACGTAATAGTTTTGTGTACATTCGTGTTATCACAGTCTGTAATCGCTCTGCCTATTTAGGGCTGATGAATTTACCAGCAGCGAAACAAATGTAGGGAGAAAAGGCCAATTAAAAGAACAGAAATGCTGAAGGGAATCTTCAAAATCAAACAGATCTGCTGGGAGAGAATAAAGTGGGGGGGAGGAGCACAGGGCACACACAAAATCCAGCCACAGTGAGTCCTGCTGAAAGCTCAGAGGGGAGGGGATCAGTCCCCACAGGATGATTTTAAATGGAAAGGAGCCTGCTTGAGCTCCAAAGACACATGCAGGTACTGGAGGTTAGTGTTGTATGGGCATGGTGTGGTGTCTGAGCACCTTTGTGCAAACCCAAAGGCAACATTTGGGAGCTGAGGAGGGAGTGGGAGGGTGGAAGGTGCTGCTCTGGGCACAGGGATCCCCATGTGAAGAGGGTGGCAAATCCCTTCTTGCTGTTGCTGGAGTGAGCTCAGCAGTCATGCCACAGAGTCAGGGAATCATGGAATGGTTTAGGTTGGAAGGACCTTAAAGATCATCCTATTCCACCCCCTGCCATGGGCAGGGACACCTTCCACTAGACCAGGTTGCTCCAAGCCCCATCCAACCTGGCCTTGAACAATTCCAAAAACCTCGTGGACATGGGTGGGGGGAGCCCTGTCTGGCTGCCAGGGCTGCAGGCTCCCCAGAGCTGTAGTCCTTGGTGCGGATGCTCCTTGCAGGATGCCAAAGTTTGGTGTCCAGGTGTTGTTTTTGGGAAATGCAACTGCAGCAGGCTGGAAACAGCTTTTTATTTACAGTAGTTGTCTTTTTTAATTGCTATTTTTAGGCAGCTAAACTGGGCCACTTTGCATTATAAATGCCCAGCAGGTACCTCCATGCTGCCCATGTGGATGCTTTCACTCTGCTCACGTGGCTGAGCCCCTCAGAGCTGGGCAAGGAAACAATCACATAATTCATGGGTTGGAGGGGACCCACAAGGACCATCGAGTCCAGCTCCTGGCCCTGCACAGGACCCGCCAGAATCACTCCATGAGCCCTCCTGCTCTCCCCTTCCATGACCTTTTTGTCTGTGGACCTCAAAACTCTTTGCAAAAGGGAAAAAATGTAGTGAGGTGACTCGAAAGAGGAGGTTTGGTGTGACAGCAGCAGAGCCCAGGTCAGCATCCTCTGCCTGGCAGGGTGAGGTAGAGCCCAGGAAAATTGTTCCTTCCCTGTGGCCGGGAGTGTCCCTGTGAACCCCCAGCTCCCAGGGAAGCCTGCTGCTGGGTGCTCCGTAGCAGCCTGCCTGGATTAGGCTGTGGGACAACCAGCAGTGCTGATGCCCTCAGAAACCCACAGTAAATCCATGCTCTTGCCAGTCTGGGTCATACAGCAGCTCCTGGAGCATTTGGTGCCTGCTGGACATGTGCTGATTCAGGGTGGAGGGAACCCTAAACCACCATCACTTAAAAAAAGGTGATGTTCCTGTGCATCAGAGCACAGTTTTCTCAAACTCTCATGCTGAAACTTTTAGCCTGAGCCAGAGCTGGAGCCAGGGATGAGTCCCGTGGCAGAGCTGCATGATGCCATCCCAAACGGAGTGTAGCTGTATGGATGCAGGGCAGCTGGGGGCCCTCAGGGCTGGAGAAGTGTCCTTGGCCTGGCTGAATTACACAGACACAGCCACTCTGCCTGGCTATTTATCAGTAGCACCTTCCTGACAGCAGCTCTGGCAGCACAGGTCAAAATGCTGGAGAAACACCCTCAGAAGTAAGAGTTTTTAAAGAAAATATTATTAATGAATTCATTATTAATTTAAAAAATTAAAATAATAGTTCTGTAGAAAGGAGTTCCGTCTGTGTTAGGCACCGCATTTTTCATGCAGCTTGTGTTTTCTGATTTCACATAGGTGTCACTTAGAAGTCAAACCAATTTCTCCTGATGTCATTATTGAAATTTAATGAGTCCACAACTCTTTCAAAGCATGGCATGGGGGAACAGAAGGATGAGGGTGTGCCTCTGACACAGCTTGCTTGTGTGATTTTGTTGAGATCCAAAGTTTCCCTTCGTTTCTCCATTTCCAAAATTAGGCTGAAAAACCTGTCTTTTACAGGAATTTAGTATCCCCAGGGCAAAGAAATGCTATTATATTTGAATTTTGAAATCTTGGGAAGCACAACTCCAGCTTTCCTTTCTTCACTCTGGATCATGCCCTGTCACACTTGTGGCTCACCAGGGGCTTGCCAAGTGACCACAAAAAGGAGTGACACTGACATCCTCTTTGGGTCTCTTTTCCCAGTTATGAAATAAAGAAGAACAAAACCCAGGGTGAAGTGGATGTTTCCATGTTCTCTTTTTGTTTTGGATGGTTCTGTTGGGTTTTGGTTAAGGATGTGAGGTGACACGGTTTGTTGAAGGAGAAGCCTCAGGGAAGGAAAAGGGAGTTCCTCTGACATCTGTGACCTCGTGCTGTTGAACCAGGTACCTTTCCTGGGGATAAAATCAAAATCATGGAATGGTTTGGGTTGGAAGGGACCTTAAAGCTGACTGAGACCACAGATTTTTCTATGGCCTCGCTCAGAAGATCTGCAGGGGGTGCCAAGTCAGAAGCTTCGGTGCTCCGATGGAGATCTCTCACCTTGGCCTTGTTCCAGCAGAAGAAACCCCTCTGAAGAGAGGGGCTGTGCTTTGGGTCTGGAGATGGAGGCGGTGATTCCATGCACACCTTGAGCTCGACACCTGGCTGCATCCCCTTGGCCTTGGATGGGATGAGAGGCGGCCAAGGTGGTGGTGGTGAGCGAATACTCATTCCCCATGGAGGCTGCGAGTCAGATCTGAGCAGATAAAGCTCGTGTGGAAGTGTGTGATACTCAGGACCCTGCTGCTCACCCAGTTTTCACCCTGCTCCTTTTCCTTCCCTCACTCCCCATCTCTGGGGACACCAGATTCTCCGCAGCCTGGGATTCTCCGAGCAGTTCTCATGGGAACTGTCCTGTTCTCAAAGGACAAGTAAACATCCCAATGCACTTCTGCTGGAGAAGATGTTTGCTCTGGAGCCAAGGACCCTCTGGTTCCCACCACAGCAGAACATGCCAAGCACCAACTGTGTCCCACTGAGCACGAGAGGAGCTCTCTTGCTCAAACACTGCCCACCACAGCCTGTCCCCAGCTCCATCTCCATCCAGACAGGCCATGCTGAATGCTGGAGACAGAAATAGTGCTGAGGTCATACACAAAGATTGTCAACGAGGGGATCCTCGGCCAAATTCCTCCTGAAATCCATGGAAAAAATGTGCCTAACTCATCTCAAGACAAGCCTTACTATGGTGCAAAACCAGATTTCTTTTTAAAAGTCATCAGAGCTTGGGTCTCTCTTCATTAACATGACTTTTACTTAGGTTTAACTGCACTGGTTTCAGTTTTACCCCGTCCAATTCCCTGTAAAACCAGGCCTTGTGGGCATCTTTTTCCTTGGTGACGGAGACTGCTCAGGGAATGCCTACAAAGGTGGGTTTCTGATAAAACCTGTGCAGTGCAAAATGGGGCAATGATGTGAATTTTAAGCATTTTATTGTTATCTGGGAGCCCTTTTAATGGGTTTAGGGAGAAAAGGATGAAGACTGTTTTGCTACTGTGAGGATTTGGCTTTGTTCAATCCTTATGTCCCTGCCCATGGCAGGGGCTTGGAACTGGGTGATCTTTAAGGTCCCTCCCAACCCAAACCGTTCTGTGATTCTGTGATAATCCCCAGTTAAACCCAGTTAAATGTGGTTGCTACTGGTACACATCTGGCTCTGGCACTACTTGCCTACTGCAGTGTGGGTAGAACAGAGTGTGCTTCTCTCGGTGGTATCTTTGATAAACTGCCCTCAAAAAAACAGAAAAGAGGCTCAGTTTGTTTTCTTCTTTTCTTTGAATACTTATTTATTTAGGAGATATTAAAAACTATCAGCCCTGATTTTCCCAGAAGGTAGGACTGGCCGTGGTGAAGCGTGGAAGATCCAGTGATGGCCAGGAGAGCTGCTGGCATTGACTCACTGCCCTGTTTATGGGCAGGGACAAAACAATCCAGCTGGAAATCCTCTCATAGCAGTTCCCGCTCCTGGCAAAAGTATAGCTTGGCTAGTAGAAGGAAATAAATGCCATCCATCACTTTGCCCCCACTGACAGGCTCTGCTGTACCCCTGCCCCTCAGCAAGTCCAACACAGGCCGTTTTGCTTTGTCCAGTTTAGCTCACCCATATTATTCCCAAGGAACAGTTCCCAGTCCTGCAGAGAGGTTTCTACCCCCATAGGGCCCAGACCCATTTTGCTAATGAGGGTGATCCTTAGATTTCCCTGGAACATCCTAAACTTGTTGTTTTCACCCATATATTTGCCTTTTGTGTCCCAAAGTGAATTTCCACTAGAGCAGAGGGATTTGAGGCGAAGCTTCACACAAACCATTTTATCCACAGCTCCCAGGTGAGGGGGCTGAGGCTCCTTCAGAGGCTGTCAGAGCTTGCTTTGCTGCTTGAAATTATGCCCTGGGCCTGACCATATCAAAGGCTGAGGGAGCCCAAACACCAAAATTATTCTGCTTTTGTGGTTTGGCAGCTGCATTCAGTGCCATGCTTGAGCCATCACGACAAGGTCACACAGCACAGGGGTGTGCAAGCAGCCACACGAGGAACCCCAGCGTGTGCTTTTGCTTAGCCAGGTGTCCATATAGAAGTGCTGGAAAGAAACTCTGGGGAACTGTGGATTCCATCCACATCTCTGCTTCACCAGGGAATTTCAAGACACAGAGATTCACCTGACCAGGGAACGCTCAAACAAACCATCAGCAGTGAGTGATAACAGCTGCTAAACTGTCCCTGTTTTCGAGTAGCTGCACAGTCCCCTTTACACCAGGGAAAGGAAGGGAAAACATCCCTAGAGGGAAATAATTTCCGGTTCTCTGGTCCACAAAGTCTAAAGAGTTTTTCACCTATTCCTGCTGCTTGGTTTGAATTCCCTAAATCCATAAATTTGAATGCCCAGTGGAGTCCATATCCTACCAAGAGCATCACAGTGACAGGTAGGGAAGCAGGTGCTGAAAGCCAGTTCAAGTTTCTCAAGCTGCTGAAGTCACCGATGCCTCTGGGACTCGTGGTGGCAAAGCCACCTGCACATCAGGGATGTGAAGCTCGATGCTAAGAAAAGCCACTCTGATTTACCAACCAGAGCATGATCCACTGGCCTCTGGGCTGGCTTTGGGATAAGCCATTGGTTTTGCATAACTCACTTTTAGGGACCTGGATTAAACCACTCTGGGAGCCTGATTTGGGAGATTCAAGGCTTAAAACCCTCATCTGGCTGGCAGTAGCTTTTCCCAAATCTGTACCACCCAGTTGACAAGGGTCCATCAGCTCAGCAGGATCGAGGTATGGATCAGAGACACATGAGGGAGGAGACTCAGTTTAAACCCTTGCCTAGAGGGGAGAAACCTCTCATCTTTCATGAAGGAGAAACCCTTTCTCAGAAACACTGATGTAACAAAAATAAACCCTGCCTGGTCCTCCTCATTAAGATACTGTCCACACAAGGTAATTTTGGCATCCACAACTTTGGCAGCCTTTAGTGGCACATCACACCGTTACAAAGGATGCCAGGCTCTTATCCCTCCTTCTCCAAGTGCTTGGCTCTCCAGCCCTATCCCACCGCTGTGAGCAAGTGATACTCCAAGGTTTGCACTCAGAAAAGTGGTACAGTACTGTTTTTCAGCTGTCCTGTGCCCCCTTGGCCTCACTGTCCCCTCAGGTTGGCCTGCCCACCCCCAGATCCTGCACACATAGAGCTTGTCTCCATCTTCCCCCTTTCCCAAAGGACTTTCCCTCAGGAGCAGGCACGACACCTGCTCAGCTCTCCCCTTCACTCTTCACGGGGCCCAGTGCCCTCTGTTCAGCATGATGGGGTCCAGTCCATGCGTTCTCCCCCAACTTTCCGCAGGCAGAAGCTCCTTCCCTCGTGTGGATTTTCTGGTGCCTCCTCAGGTACTTCTTCAGCCGGTAGCGTTTCCCACAGACCCCACACTTGTGGGCTCCCCCTCGGGAGTGCAGCAGCTGGTGCTTGATCAGGTGGCGCCTGTGGGGGAAGCACTTCCCGCACTTGGTGCACTTGCAGGGCCCCATGCGGGCGTGGATGGCTTGGTGGCGGAAGAGGTTGGCCTTCTGGTTGAAGGTCTTCTCGCACTCGGGGCACTGGTAGGGCTCCTCCTTGCTGTGGATCCTCTGGTGCCGGAGCAGGTTGGAGCGCTGGGTGAAGCTCTTGCCGCACTCGGGGCACTTGAAGGGCTCGCTGAGGTGGGCGCGCTGGTGCCGCCGCAGCTTGCGGTTCATGCGGAAGCTCTCCCCGCACTCGCCGCACTTGTAGGGCCCCTCGCTCGTGTGGATCTTCCTGTGCCTCGTCAGGTTCGACTTCTGGTTGAAGCTCTTCCCGCACTCGGGGCAGGGGAATGTCCGTTCACCCCTGAGGTCTCCTTTTGCTGAGGGATCTTTCCTGGATATGGATTTCTTACGGTTCTCCAGCATGTCCTCTTTGGTGGATTGGCAGCATTCCTCCTGCTTCCTCTTTGGGCTCTGGCTCTCCTGGTGGCTGGCCTCCACACCAAGTTCCTCTTTAATTTGGATTCTCTGGGTAGCACTGAGGTTTAGCTTCTGTCCATAACACACCCCAAAATCAGTGCTGTCCTCTGGTTCATCCTTCATGTGGAGCACCTCGTAACTGGCTCTGGGGATTCCCTGTTCCCGCTGCCCATCAGCATCTTCTTCCTTTTTAGGCTGCCTCCCCTGTAAGACTAGGGGTGGGATCTTTGGATCAAAGAGCTTTCCGTAGTCTGGGTTTTCTGGTGGCTCTTCCTTGACAGGAAGTTTCTGGCAGGCTGCTGCGGCGGCGCTTGCTGTGCAATCTGTGGGTGGTTCTGGTTCCTCCGTCACCTGGATTTTCCAAGGAGGGCTTTTTGGGTTTGACAGGTTTCTAGGTATGCTACACCCCTGGGCCACATCTCCTTCAAGGGCCATGTTCTCCAACACACTCTCCTCTGACCTGAAGCCAAAATCAGGCTCCTCTTTAATCTGGACGACACTGTTGCTGTGCCTTTTTCTCTTGCCGTGGTTCCTCTGGTGGACACTGAGGTACCTCTTGGTGCTCAAACCCTTCCCACACTCAGTGCAGACGAAAGGGCTCCCCCGGATGTGCACCTTCTGGTGAGCCGGCAGCATGGCCCTCTGCCCAAAGCACCTGCTGCACTCGGGGCACTCGAAGGGCTTCTCCTGCCTGCGCACCTCCCTGTGGGCCGCGAGGGTGCCCTTCTGCACTCGGTGCACGCGGACGCGCTCCCCTCACCGTGGGTGCGCACGTGGGCACCGAGGGAGACCCTGGAGCCGGCCCCAGCCTGAGGCCTGTGGTGGGCAGCCAGCCAGATCTCCAGGTGGGAGCAGTGCCCTCAGGCCCTGCAGCAGAAGCGCCTCTGCCCCCTGTGGGCACTCTGGTGGCCCCAGATGGTGAAGCGTCGCCTGCACATCCGGCAAGGGAAGAGCTCCTCTGCTCCTCTGTGGATCTGCTGGTGCCTCCTCAGGTTCCCCTTCCTGCTGAAGGATTTCCTGCACTCCTTGCACGGGTGGGTCTGTGGCCCCCTGCGTTTGACCACGTCCCTCATGGCAGGCCCTCAGTGGCTGCCAGGCAGCCCGTGGGTACAATGGAGCCGCAGTGGGAATGGACTGTCTGTGGGGATGCAAAATCCACCAGGACACACCTCAGAGAGTGCTGGAATCGGTGCATTCCCTGTGGGAACAGGGTGCTGCTGCTCTGTGCCAGCTCAGGGCCAACACGGTGCGCTGCTCTTCCTCATTCCTTGGCCTTCTGACACCTCAGCTTGTAGATGAAATGCTTACAGCTCCATCTCCATCCTCTTCTCATCTGGAGAGGCTTCCCTGGCATTCCTGGAAAGGCTTTTCTGCTTTTCCTGGAGACTCAGACTGCCACACTGAAAAAAAAGGGAAATTATTAGGTTATTATTTCTGCTCCACCTTCTGTGTCCAGGACGTCAGCACAATGGGTGGCACCTTGGCTGCTCCACAAGACACTGAACCTGAGGCCTACGAAGCTACAGGCTCAACTGGACACTGGCAGAGAGGGCAGGAACAGGATGATTTCCCAAAGTTTTGGAGGAATTTGCTGCTGCAATGACACTGGGGTATCAGCTCTACTACTGCCATGCTAGTCATTTACTCTCAGAATGGGTAAGACCAAGAAGGTATGTAACTTAATTAAATAATGCACTTTGCAGTAATTATTGTAATTAGACTCATTTTTGGCGAGCGGCTGCGCAGTGACCGAGATCCCCTGAACTGAGAAGAAACCCCAAACTCGGCATCCCTTGTAAAACTGGGGTGCCCTGCTTTGGATGATCTCCATGCACAGGGGAGGGCAGGTCAGTGATGTCCTCAGTGGGAAGCTGGAGAAGGGAAGTCTGGAAGCTGAAGTGACTTTGCCCTCCTCCAGAGGGTCCAGCTGGCAGCAGGGGCTGGGTCCTTACGTATTTCCATTTGAAAAATAAATAAATCAGGGCAAACAGAGATGTGAGCAATGTCTCACATCGGGAGGGTGGATTGCAGCAGGGAAAGGAGCCAGAAGGGCTGAGAGGAGGAAGGCAGTGGGGATGACTGTCAACAGGAGCACATGTGGCTGGGCAGGCTTGCACTGACAGCTCAAGGTGAGGCTGCCAAAATCTCCAGTTATGGGGCAGGAGGCCAGCAGGGACACAGGGTGCCAGTGAGAGCTCATCCCCTGAGGTCGGGGATGCCAGCAGGGCTGCGGCGGGGAAGGAGAGTCCCTGGGGAGCCTGTCACCGAGGTGCAGGGGCTGGGAGGGGGGATGCCAAGGATCAGGGGACAGGCAGTGGGAAATGTGGAGTATAAACCCCCAAGCACGGCTGGATGCAGAGCTTGCACGGCTGGATGCAGAGCTTGCAGCTACGAGTTCATCAGAGGAGAGGGGCCAGCATGGTAAATTAATTGAGCAGCTATTTTGGTTATAATGAGGAAAATTACTTGAGATTTGGTCACGCCACGTGTGTTTCCCCACCAGTCAATCCACCTGTAAGAGCTACCTAGAGAGCTCAGTGGTGCTCCTATCCCAGCCGAGTTCTTCGTGATGGTACAGAGGAACCATAGGAGAACAAAATTAATAATAATAATAACAACAACAATAATAATAATAATACCACCCAAACCCCAACCACCTGCAAAGTTATCCTGAGCCAGGAGAGACAAACCACACCTAAACTGGAGCAGGAACTGGGTTTAGTGCTTGCTCCAGCACTCCCTCATGGGTGGGGGAGCAGCTGTGTGACAACACAACAGGTTTTATCTTAAAGCAGACAAAGCCTCAGCAGCGGCCAGGCTGGAAAGAAGACTCAGAAAAGTTCAGCATTGTATCTTTATTAAGGAAAGTCATCAACCCCGAGTGGGTAGTGGATTTAGCCTCGGCACTAAAGACCCTCCCGGGGTCTGGGCGATGCTGGGGGGCCGCAGGTGCCAGTGGGTCACTGCAGTGCCCACGCCTCTCCCCTCACCAGGGATGCTCACATTTGTCCCTTAGGGAAGCCTCTCACTGGCAGCAGCGTTTCAATCGTCAGGATTTAGGGCAAAAAGCAACAATTCCTTAAACTCAGATCAACGCTACGGAAGAAATTCCTGCCTACTTTCTACGTCCCCCCCTCCCAACCTTCCTACTCTCCAGATCCTCCACACCCAAATCCACCCTCCCAGCTCCGCCATCCCCGGGGCTCAGGGTTTGCAGGAAGGGCAGGACCAGGTCCCAGGGAGCTGCTGCGTCCTTCCCTCGGCTCCGGGGGCGCAGGAAGGGCTGCTGGCCGAGCGCCCCTTACCTGGGCGGTCCCGCAGGTGCGCGCTGGCATCTCCCTCCCCCGCAGCATCCCCGGCGGCACCGCCGCGGCGGAGACCCGGCTGCAAATTGTGCGGCGGCTGCAGCCGGGCCGACCTAAAGGAAGTCTGTGGCCAGAGCAGCGAGAGCTACCGGAGGAAGGGTGAAGCCAAACAAAGCCGAAGAGCCAAGCCCGGCGGAGCAGGGCCGGGCCCGGCAGATGCTCCGCGCTGGCAGCGCCCCAAAGGATGCCCAGGCGCCGCCAAGGTGGCGGCGGGAGCGCCGGGAGGGAGCGGAGGGGGATTTCTCCCCGGTGTGTCCTTCTTCTGCTCCGCTGCGCTGGTGGAAAGCTGGAGGGGGTCCCCGGCTCGCGCTGCCGTCTGGGAATTGTAGTGCCCCTTCCCTGCATCCCTGGTCCCCATCCTGCCCTCCCTTGCCCTGGCAGCCACTGGGGCAGCTTCGGGACAGTTGCCTCTTGTCCCAGCTGAGAGTGTTGCCTTGATTTTTGTTGTTCTGGGAAGGAAAACATCCTGCGGCCCTGCAAGCACCCTTCTTCCCTCCCAGGCTCCAGGAAGGTTCAGGAGAGGAAAGATGCATCCCAGGGAGTACTTCTGTATCCAGAGAGGAAGGATGCATCCCAGGGAGAATTCCTGTGCCTGCAGCAGTTTGCAATCCCCCTTGGCAGAGTGGGGAGAGCTCGTACCCATTTACCAGCAAAGGATCCCTCTGATACTCGGTGACTCGGGGGATTTGACAAGGTGGACACAGAGGGATGTGGGGTAGGTTTAGCAGAGGGATGAGCACTGCCCGGGAGAGGCTGAGCCTCAGCAGGACCCCATGGAAAGCACCCCAGCTATCCCAGATGTGCCCTGCACAACGAGGCTTGGAGGTTCAGCTGGAAGCCCTAGCCCAGGATGCTTCCCTGGGAAGGTTTTAGGAGCATGGGAATGAAGAAAAGCTGCTGCAGCACGGCTCTTCCCTGGGGCAGAGATGAGGGGCTGTCTCACGTTTCTGAGGCTGGACAATAACCCTCACTCCTGCATGCACCAGCACCTCCAAACCTGTCCTGAATATGACTCAAGGCTGCAAACATGCTGTTCTTCTCCTCTTTGCCTCGGGAAACTGAGGCAGGAGGTGGTGAGGTGTCTGGCTTGGATCACACAAGGAAATTTAAAGTTACAAATTCCCTGGAGTTCAGATTTACTCTACACACTGTTTGTAAACTAAGCTCAAGTCTGCTGGTACATTTCCTAGCCCAGTACAAACCAGCAGTGTGAGACAGCAGCCCCAGTTTGAAGATGCACCTATATTCCAGTTTTACCCCAGTCCTGTGAAGAGACAAGCTGTGCAAATTCAACCACCTCTAGAGCAGGACGTGCCCAGCACAAGACACACAAGCCTCATTCAGTCTGCCTTACTCAGGCTGTTCTGCTTTGATGCACAAGAGTCCCACAGCAGGTCCTGGACAGGCAGGAGAGACCACGGTGTAGGGCCACAGTAGACCCCAGGTCATGTTCAGGACTCCTTGGGCAACATTTCACCCTTTCCATCCTTCCTTTTTCCATAATACCTTCCCATAAATCCTGCCTGGTGCCAGACAGCAGCTCCATCAACCGGCCACATCTGGATGTGTGGCACCATGGAGGGAGAGAGCTGGGACAGGACACGGGTGAGGGTTGGGACTCATCTCAACCCTGGAGGGGTGGAGACTCACTGTGTGACTTCTTTGCTTCCAGAAGGTTCTGGAGGAAGGGGCCAGGGTCGTGCCATCCCAGCTGTGTCAGTGTCCATTTGTCCACTGGGGCACAATTTACCTTATTCCAAAGGGGACACCTCCAGCAGGGCAGAGGACTTGCGCCCTCAGAGCTCCTGTTGCTCTCCAATGACATCTGCATTTTCCCAGGTGAGTCCCAGCCCCTCCTCCCAACAGATGAGATCTGCCTGATGTCCCCTCAGACTCCTGCAAAACCCAAGGAAAGAGAGACCGAGTATTCCTAGGTATGATCCCAAGGTTTTGCTCATGTGGTCAAATACAGACTCCAAGCGTTTTATGTTCATGCCCACAAGTGTTTCACAGACGAAGCTGTCGGGGCAGAGTTGGGCTGTGTCCAAAACCACCTCTTTGTAAACCCAGTTTGGAAGTGGTGATGCCCCAGCCTGAAGAGTCTCTGCTATCCCAGGGAAATCCACTCTGGAAGTGAAGCTGTGCCGTCGGCTGCCTCTGCAATGCACCACTAGATGCCAGTGAAAGCCCTGCCTGGTTCTCCCACTTAGGAAACCTCACACTTGGGGCAATTTGCTTTGTTATTTTGTGGGGAGTTTATGGGGATTTTGTGAGGTTTTGTTGTTGTTGTTGGTTGGTTGGGCTTTGTTTGTTTGTTTGATTTTGTTTTTTAAGGTAATGCGTCACTTCTGGTCTAATATAGTCTCTTGCAGTTAGGCAGTACGTATAAATAAGTGTGTGAATGTGTTTTGCTCTCATCCTCTCACTGTTTCTCTCTCCCTTTCTCTCTCTGTTTCCCAAATGTATATTATATACTTGCCTTTGTTTGCTCTTACTTAAAAGAGAATGATTTCCACTTAAAAGAGAATGATTTCCCAGTGTCTTTCCAGAGCAGGATCTCACCCCCAAGCTCCTTTCATCATAAAACACCCTAATCCTCCAGGACTTTCACCTGCCGAATCCTCTCTCCACTGCCTCATGATTTGATGTCCTGGCATGGACAATCATTCCAAGAAACACAGAGGTGCTGGCATGGCATGGCCAAGCCCTGTCCTCCTTTGGGAGATCATTCCTCATACCAGGTCAGCAAAAGACAAGACACAGGTCCAGTTTACCCAGCTCTGGGAATAATAACCTGGAAGAACAGACCTGCAGAGAGTTGGGAAGGGATCAAGGAGTTACTGAGCTATTGCAGTGGTGCCTATAAGCAGCTTGCAGGTGTTTGGTGTTTGGTGGGAAGGTGAAATGAATGAAACTAGGAAAAAAATTCTACATGGAGAATGGGTAAAAATTAAATCTCACAGCCCTGTGCACCAGCAAGTTCTGTGCTGCACTTCCCTGGTGCAGAGATCAGTATAGGCCTGAAATGATCTCACATTCTGCCTTACAGTGCCTGGAGTTCTGCACTCTGCAGAAAATCATCTGTCCCATGTCACCCCCTGACATTTCCACAAGGTCTAAACCCTTGAGCAGCCTCCAGGCTTTGCACATGCCTTTATTTTTCACCTGGTTGGGCAAGCTCTGAGTGGCTTGGGCTGTCCCAGGGGCTCTCAGCGTGAGCACAAGGATCAGCAACGACTGCAGGAGGGATGTGGGAGTGTGTCCTTCCACCCTCTCACGGCAGAGGACCCCAGCTCAGGAGCACCTTGCCTTTTGGGCAGGCTGGGTGTTGGTGCTTCCTTCTCCTGCAGCACCTGTGCACCTCTCGCCCTCTGGAGTGCCTGGTGCTGGTTGCCATTGGAGACAAGGTGTTAGAACTGATGGAGAAAAGATCTGATCCAGGCTGGCGATTTCTGTGTCACTTTTTCAGACAACCCCAATCCCGTGTTTGACCAGCCGGCTGTATCTGACAAGGCTACGGAGGGGAAGTGAGAACTAAATTTAAGCCAAGCTGTCAAATGCTCCAGTGCCTGATTAATTATACACTGGAATAAAAATGAAATTTGGCAAAATGAAGGAGGATGGGTAAACGAAATCTTCACTGTGCTTTGGAAGGAAATATCGCCGCGGGTTTTGTTAAAGATGCCACAGTTAATCACGTCAGGAGGCTTGGGAGCAAGAGGTGGGACGTTGTGCTGGGTACACATGATGCAGGAGGGGTGGACAGTCGGGTGTGGGGAGATAAGGCAGCAGGGAGCCCAGTTATTTGCTCAGGTGAGCTTGTGGTTGTTGCTGAGATTTGCAAACACGAGAGGTGCCAGCTGAGGCTGAGGGGGCCCCTCGCTGCCGTGTTACACTGTGGATTGTTTTTGTTAATTTAGGAAACAGCTCTCGCAGTGAGGCAAATGTGATACAAGACAATAAAGTGTTCAAAATTACAACTAATTTTCTATGCTATTCCAACCCCCTGCTTTTCTTTAATTGCTGTTGAGCATCTGATTAGCAAGGAAAGCTTTTTTTTGTTTTGGCCTGCGTCTGTTACCGCTTCATTGTGCACCACAAGCCCACGGCTTCCCCTCGTGCCACCATGAAAACAACTGCAGTGTCTGTGGCTGCTTCCATATCCATCATATTCCTCTGATAAGAGCTCGAAATGAGAAACTGGTGTAAGCACAAATGGCCCCAGCGCTGATTGCAAGGCTGGACAGATCACAGTGATGTATCTGCTTCTCTGCCCTACAATCTATGGGCTTCTTGAACCAGAAGTTGGTTTTGGTTTCATGGGGAGAGCTCCTGGTGACTCCCTCCCCCTCTGTGAGGAGGGAGAAGGAAGAATTATGGCTGTTCTGCCGCCAGATCAGACACCCCTCCTTGCCCTACTCACCCTGCCCCACGAGCTGTCACCACTGTGGGACTGATCAAACATCTCCAAGTGTTTGAAGTGGCGAGCAGGTGTCCTAGGTTACAGTGTAAGATGTGCCCCAAAAAATATTCTATCACCATCTGTTGAAACCAGCTGTAGCAATGTTCCCTGCCTCCTCCCTCTGGATTATCTTCTGTTAATGGCCCAGCTGTTGGCACCAGGTGGGGCAGAGTTCTTTATCTCTGCCATGACCCATCCTCCCTCCAGGGGGACAT
>WEIT01023766.1:251332-308018 GCA_013389985.1 Dryoscopus gambensis | reverse complement strand
CACTCCAGGAGAACTGCAGCCACCATTTGATTGGACTGCTGCCAACCCCCTGACTGTCAGGGGGTCAGGTTTGCACTCTGACTCTGTCAGTGGGTTGTTTTTTATACTATTACATTTATTTTATTTTTCCTATTAAATTGTATTTCTGACTTGAAGTCTCTCACTAGTTTGCTTTCAAACTAGTACAGCAGGGAACCGGGATGCTGCAAGGACCTCGATCCTCAGCCCTGCACCAGTCACCCTTCATCCCCTGCGTCCTGCTCTCTTCACTCTGGTTGCAACTTTCTATCCCAAAACAGCAACCCCATTATAAGACAACATAAAAACCTCCAGCTCTAAATGTCTAAGTGACATGCACAAAGTTGAACAGGCAGCAGAGCTCTGCTGTGAACAGAGAAGCTTTCCCAGGGCCTTTTAACACAGCAGCTGCTGTCCAGTGCTCTTCCTCTCCTGGCCTCATCCTTCCTCCACAGCAAACCCCACAGGTCCTCCCTGCCAGCAACCACCTGCAGTGAAGTTGTGGCCACTCAAGCAGTGAGTGCTGCCTGTCATCTGCTGTCCTTCAGCCCCTGCATCCCACTGAGAGGGAAATTCATGTATCCCTAGGACTGGCAGGTGTTTCCCAAGTGCAGAGAACTAAAGTGGCTTGGTATGAGCCTGTTCTGTGCTGGTGCCTCAGGTTCCCCTTGCTTTCAAAAATCCCTGCAGCACAGCCAGGCTCCCTGGTAGTGAGAGAAGCTCATGTTCACTGCAGGAATTTCAAGGGCGTGAATCACCTGCTCTAATTGAGACATCTGCCTTAGGCTGGGATGGATCACGCCTCTGCCCACCCTGAGCTGCTTTCTGCAGGATACCTGAGGAGCCTGGCTCAGGCAGGGATGTGCAGATATTGCCATGCAAATCCTGCTGGCAGGACCAAACCCCAGTGTGCTGCTGCCTCCCCTCTTCTCCTGACTCCTCCCAACCCCTCTCCTCTCTGGGATCTGTCAGTGGAGACTAAAGGCAAGAGGCTTGTGTGAATTCACTCTCCAGGAGGCCAGGGAGGTGTCGTGCCTCCTCTGGTGTGCCGTGTCACAGGGTGCTGGGCCCGGGGGAAGCCCGGTGTGCCCCGGTGCATACAGCCCTGGGAGCTGTGAACAGCTGTGGGAGAGCTGCTGATAAATGTGTGACCAAATCCCCAGGGCTGCCCTGAGTGACAGCCGTGGGAGAGAGCTGAGTCTCTGTGACATCCCACACACCCCCCTCATCTCCCTCTCCACACTCTCTGACAGGCAACGTGGTTTATCCTAAGATAAGAACACTTTGGCTTTAAACTGAAACAGAGTGGGTTTAGATGGGGTATTAGGAAGGAATTCTTCCCTCTGAGGGTGGGGAGGCCCTGGCACAGGGTGCTCAGGGAAGCTGTGGCTGCGCCTGGATCCCTGGAAGTGTCCAAGGCCAGGATGGACGGGGCTTGGAGCACCCTGGGATAGTGGAAGGGGTCCCTGCCCATGGCAGGGGGGGGAATGGGGGGATTCTTAAGGTCCCAACCCAACCCATTCCATGATTCCATGAACACCAAGTGGGTGCTGCAGAAGGAGCTGTCTGGATGCTCCTATAATTGATGCATTCCAGGGATGGGCGAGCTGAGGTGTTTGTGATTGACTGTGGTGAAAAAGTGGACAAAATGCTACAGGACACTGGGCCAACTGGGCAAACTGGCGTGTCCAGGCATCTTGTGGGTGGATCCCACCACGACAGGGATGTCAGGGTATGTCCATCTCCAAGACAAGGAACCCTCACTTTTGTATGGGCGATAAAAGGCACTAAAATCTGGTCAAATACAGAGATAAAATCCGAAAGCAGCTCCATAGGTGCCTTGTCGCTTTGTAACTGGGAGTTCTGCAAGGCCAGAGGGTGTAAACCCTTGTGCTTTTGGCCAAACCTACTCATATTACAACCCTTTAGACACAGATTTTTGACCAAATCTGAGACTGAGTGGCTTAGACTTCTCTGAGAAGTTTAGACAGTAAGGGGGGGTCTCACAAAAACTTGTGACTCAACAGGAGGAACCATAACCCAACTTTAATCTATAACAATCTATTTAAAATAAAATAATCCATGATACAAACTGTGCAGATGATAGAGTAGTTGTTTAGATACTGCACTGGCAATACTTAGGTGCTGTATTAGCAATAAATCCCATCATAATCATCCAGATATGACAATCACTGAGTCCCATTCTTGTGCCTAGCTGAGAGCCTTCACTTCGCTGCTCTGCTGATCTTCCTCCTGCTTTGCCTTCTAGAGTAGAGAACATTTCCTCCCTCCTTGCTTTACTTCTTGGATGCATCCTCCATGTAGTAAAAATACACCCTAGGAGAGAAGCACCACTCAGTTCTCTGGGCCAAAAACACCAACCCCAAATTGAAATGCTCAGCCTGTGCTGAAAGGATAAGTTTTCTTTGGTGCAGGGCAGTTATCGCTTCTTCTTCCAGCTGCTGCTTGGTTTAATCTCTCTGGTCCCCTCTACCACCCTCCTCAAGACACATTCACTCTCCTCCATTTGAGAAAGGCTTGTCAGGATTTCTATGTATAAAGTCTACAAGACTGAATAATGACAATAAATTCATTTTTTAGAGGGTAGGAACACATTTTCTAAGTGGTTTTATCTACACACAGAGGACCAGCAAGCTGGTGGAGAAAATAAAACAAGCAAGTCCTTTCATCACTTTTTTGGGACTTCCTCAAAGGCCTGAGAGTAATTTACAGATGTATTTATTTTAAATGATATGGAAAGCCATCTCTGCCCTTCAAAGCCCAGCTCTCATGTTTAGGGTGAGTTTTAGCCAACATAGCCAGAAAACCCTTTGCATTCCAGCCAAGAAGCCTTAAAAACCAAACTTGCTGGTGAAGCAATGGGGTGGAAATCCTTCCAGGAGGACATGGAAGCCAAATGGTTTGGGAAAAAAATGTTCATGAGCCCTTCAGCTCCAGGATGTTTAGGATTAGCAACTCTCATGCTCCTGGTGATTCAGTCACCACCCTGAGATACCCAGAGCATGACTGGTCCTTGTGCATCCCCAAAGATTCACAACTCTGCTGGTTCTGTGAGAAAACCAGCAGGGAAGACTCTTAAAGCTGTTTATAAATATTTAGCATCTTGCCCAGGTGAGGAGCTGTGAAGTGCCCACGCTCCCAGAGCTCAGGAGCCGGCAGCGTGAGCTTGCTGCAGCCACGAGGATTTGCTGGGTGCCTGCTCAGGAGAGAAGAGATTTTTGACATTTCAAGGTTTGTTGTCTTGTTATCTTACGCTTCCTTCAGAGGAGGTGAAAATAAGTGGCATCCTGGTTCTTGTATTTTAAATGATACTTCAAAGGAGAGGAGGCTTTAAAGGAGGGAAAAGAGGGCTGGGAATGAAAAAAGCCCCATTTCCTTGTTCTCCACTCTGCCAGTGTGTGCTGTGACGTTCTGTCAGGCAGCTGGAGCTCTGCATGGCATAAGAAATGCCCTCACTCATCTCTCGTGCTCTCCCCTTTTCTTTGGAGCAAGACAAATCCTTTATTTGAAGCAAAACCTCAAGCAAGCACTGAGTTTCAAAACCAACAAACTCCTGACACTCAACACCCATCGTTTGCAAGAGCAGAGTCGATGTCAGAACAGCCCAAGTAGCTTTGTTGTTAGAAGGGGTGATCTCATTTGCTGCGCAATTTAAAACTCTTGGAATCAGCTGGTTTGAAACCATCAGAGTGAAGCGAGAGACTTGTTATCATCTAGTGAACAACAAGAGAAATAAAGGGGGGTAGTGCTCACCTGCAGTGTGAGCCCTCACATTAAACCCACCTCGAATCCTGGGGTCAGTTTTGGGACCCTCGCAACAAGAAAGACATTGAGGGGCTGGAGAGTGTCCAGAGAGGGGAACGGAGCTGGGGAAGGGTCTGGAGCACCAGGAGCAGCCGAGGGAGCTGGGAAAGGGGCTCAGCCTGGAGAAAAGGAGGCTCAGGGGGACAGGAAGGTGAAGCCAGGTGGGGGTCGGTCTCTTCTCCCAGGTAACAAGGGGTAGGACAAGAGGAAATGTCCTTAAGTCACACATGGGGAGGTTTAGATCTGATATTTAACAAAATTTCTGCACTGAAAGTGTGGTCAGGCCTTGGAACTGGCTGCCAAGGGAAGTGGTAGAATCACTGTCCCTAGAAGTGTCGGAGTCACTGTCACTGGAAGTGTTGAAAAAACATGTGGATGTGGGACCTGGGGACAGGGTTTAGTGGTGGACTTGGCAGTGCTTGGTTAATGGTTGGACTCAATGATCTCAGAGGTCTTTTCCAACCTCAACGATTCCAAGATGTTATTATAAGGGCACAGCCAGTATCAGCATCACGCTCAGAAAATCAGGATATGACACAAAATTAAGGGCAAGTTCCAGGGGTATTTCTTCCCCCTCACTGAAGAGAAGCCTTATGGAGCATCTGAGCACATGAGCACATCACTGGCACCTGGGTCTGTCTCACTTCCCTGGGAATCTGGTATTGCCCTGGGTTGGAACAGGAATTCAGAACAACACTTGTTTCCCTGCCTCTTCTCTCATTTCTGTCCTGTGCCATCTGCAGATTTACTTTGGGTGTGCACCCTGGGCTGTCCACGGTGGTATCACGTTGTTCTCCAGGACAACTGAACGAAGCACAGCAGATAGATTATTTCTGCATTTAAAGGGATTTCACACAGAACCACAGACTGGCTGAGGCTGGAAGGGACCTCTGGATGTCACCTGGCCCAACCTCCTGTCAAGCAGGGCCACCTAGAGCTGGTTGCCCAAGACCATGTCCAGCTGACTTCTGAATACCTCCATTTTCTGCACTTTTTAGTCCAAAAAAATTGCTTTTATGCTCTAAGAGTTTTCCCAGCTTCAAAAAAATCTGTCGTATTGTGGACTCCAGAAAGAACTGCTGCAACTCCCTGATACCATCGCTAATTATGTGGCAATAAGTCATTTAAAGTGAACCCAAGCACTCATCTCCTGCTCTGCAGGCTGAGTTAGTGGTTTGTGCTGCAGAACTGAAAACAGGAGGGCTCTCCACACAAGCACAATGCCTTTGCTGGGAGCCAAATCCCCCGTTGTTACTCCGGGGCTCCTCCTGTGCTCTGGGAAGCTGTCAGTCCCCTCTCCACCCACATAGGCGAACTGCCATGGTTATACAAACACGGCCACAGCCCTGGGGAGCCAAGTGCTGGGAGCGAAGCAGTGGATGGCTCTCCTGTTGAAAGGAGCAGATGGTGCCTATTAACGGGATGAGCACCATAAAAGAAACCTTCAAAGTGCCAGGGCTTTGTTGTTCTGCTGTTGGAGTCAATGGAACTTTAATACGGGCTCCTGCTAGAGTGGAACTGGGCTCTCTCCGTGCTGAGAGCCTGCTCTTCCAGTCACCCAGATTTGCTCATGACAAAGTGGTGGTCCTGAGGGGTCCTAGGGCTAGCTCAGGACCCCCCAGAGCAACACGTGTCGAGGAACCTAGGTAAAAGAAAGAAGGTCCTCTTCTCCTTGGGATAGCATTCTTAGATCTTTATTCCATCGAAATCCAGGAGGCGAAGAGGTCGGGGACCTCCTGAGGGCTCCTTTTGACCCCCCAGGGAGGAAGGGGAGGGGGCAAAAGCCCGTCACCAATAGGGTACAATTTACGTGGGGAAAAGGGGGCAGGGCCCAGGTGAAGGTGTTTGGTTTCAGGGGTTACAACACCACCTCGGGCGAGAGACGAGTCCAGACTTGTACAACACAGCGTTCCCAGTGCAAAACCCATCAATAGCATATCAATAACCTAACCACATTTGTGCAATACAACATGCTCAGGTCAGACCTTTTCTGCCCTGGTGTTTTGTGGGGTGTCTGTGCTGTGTTTCAGGTTAGCACCAGTGTCTGCCCTGCTCCGTGCTGAGTCCTGACCCACAGCATGGTGACACGGTGGCGGTCCGGGGGGGTCCAAGGGCTGGCTCAGGGACCCCCGGGGAGCGGCACGTGTCACGAGAACCAAGGGAAAAGATAGAAAAGCGCTCTCCTCCATCGGGATAATTCCTCAGGTGTTTATTTGGTGGATCCAGGAAGGAAAAGAGGCCGGAGACCCCGGGAGAGTTCCTTTTGACCCCCCCAGGGAGGAAGGGGCAGGGGGAAGACCCCCGCCGATGGAGTAGAGGCTGACGTAGGGGGTAAGGTAGGATTCCCAGGTAAGAGGTGTAGGATTCCAGTGTTACAACATCACCACGTGCAAGGACAAGTCAGGACACGTATAACATTGTATCGCCCAGTGCAAAACTTATTAATAACATATCAATAACCTGACTATGTTAGTGCAATACAACAGCATGGAGCATCATCCTGGCAGGAGTCTGCTCAGCCTCCAGACCCAGAAATGCAGGTGTTTCCCTTCCTACCTGACCCTGGGAGTGTTCCAGGCCAGGCTGGATGGGACCTGGAGGAACCTGATCTAGTGGAAGGTGTCCCTGCCCATGGCAGAGGGTTGGAAGGAGATGACCTTTAAGTCCCCTTCCAACCCAAACCAGGCTATAATTCTATGATTCTGTGGCCCTGGAGTCAGCACAGCACGGGTTGAACCTGCTCGTGGTTGTGCCATCCTTGGCAGCTGTGTCTGACCTGCTGGCACAGGACGGTGAGATCCTGCTGTCACAGGAACCAGAGCTGCTGCACGCAGAGGAGCCCTCAGGCACCCCAGCCCTGCAGACCACTGCGGCCTGGGAAAGCATCCCAGTGCACTTTCCCTCTCCTCAGCTGCTCCTGGGCACGGCCAAAGTGGTGGCACTTCAAACCACCTCAGTGCTCTGCCAGCTTTGGATGCTCCTTGAGGCCCTTGCAGGGATGCCTCACTCCTGCTGCTCCCTGGCAGGGGACTGGGATGTGAAGTGCCAATATCTCCAGTTTCACCAGTGGGGAAAACCAGGCCCAGAGCAATTTTATCCCATGTTATACTGGGAATGTACTGCTGGGAATAAACCCCAAGTTTCCATCCACTTTCCTGGATGGTGAAAAAGGGAGGACAGGACACCTAGGCCACAGTGCTTTAATTCACTCTTGGAATGATTTTAAATGGGTTTTTTATTGTTGTTAGTGACCAGTGCTTTCTGAAAAGCTAAACAGAAATCAGTGACTCATCCTGGCTGGGAGCATCCCTCTCTTTTGTGCTGCTTTGGCACAGTCCTGCTTAGAAAGCAGTGCCACTGCATTTCTTTCGCCTGCACGAAGACAGCTTTATCCAATTGAGCCAAACTTCAAATATTTCTTGTACAAAATGAAGTGGTCACATTATCCAGAGACGTCTAACACCTGCTTGGAAACCTCCAGGGATGAAGAAGCTCCAGCCTTCTCAGTCAATAAATCCCAGTGTTTTCATTCCAGAAGGAAGCAGAATTTATGCCACAGTCTTTCTAATGCCGGCTAACGAGCTCCTGACGTTCCCCTTTGTGAGGGCTGCTGGATTGTGTCTATTTAGTAGAGCGTGCTTCGGCGTGCTTTTGCAAAGTGGAATCGTGGTGTGTCTGAAACAAACGGGGCTGTTTATCCAACAGCAATCCACAGAGGTGGCACAATCCCAGCCATGTGCTTGGAGATGACTTCCAAGTTTCGGCTTCATATTTCTCCTTTCTGCTGCCTTGGCTCCTCCTCCCAGCTCTGCTGCATCGTGCTGTGGAGCAGATCCCAAACCCCCCCAGCTCTGCTGCATCTTGCTGTGGAGCAGAACCAACCCCCCTCAGCTCTGCTGCATCGTGCTGTGGAGCAGATCCCAAACCCCCCCAGCTCTGCTGCATCTTGCTGTGGAGCAGAACCAACCCCCCTCAGCTCTGCTGCATCGTGCTGTGGAGCAGATCCCAAACCCCCCCAGCTCTGCTGCATCTTGCTGTGGAGCAGAACCAACCCCCCTCAGCTCTGCTGCATCGTGCTGTGGAGCAGATCCCAAACCCCCCCAGCTCTGCTGCATCTTGCTGTGGAGCAGAACCAACCCCCCTCAGCTCTGCTGCATCGTGCTGTGGAGCAGATCCCAAACCCCCCCAGCTCTGCTGCATCTTGCTGTGGAGCAGAACCAACCCCCCTCAGCTCTGCTGCATCGTGCTGTGGAGCAGATCCCAAACCCCCCCAGCTCTGCTGCATCTTGCTGTGGAACAGATCCTATCAACCCCTCCAGCTCTGCTGCATCTTGCTGTAGAGCAGATCCAAACTNGCAGATCCAAACTCCCTCAGCTCTGCTGCATCTTGCTGTGGAGCAGATCCCAAACCCCCCCAGCTCTGCTGCATCTTGCTGTGGAGCAGATCCCAAAAACCTCCAGCTCTGCTGCATCTTGCTGTGGAGCAGGTCCCAAAACCCCTCAGATCTTCTGCATTTTGCTGTGAAGCAGATCCCCAAACCCCTCAGCTCTGCTGCATCGTGCTGTGGAGCAGATCCCAAAACCTCACCCATGCTGAGCAGCACGTTGGGATACATCTCATCTGAGCTAACTTCAGACATTTGAGGCAGTTTTGCTCATTACAGCCCCTCTATTGTCAATAAACGACGTGATTTAGCCCACCCCAAGGAAAAAAGATGAAGTTGTCCTCAGGATTATTCTATGTCTCTGCTCTGACCGTACAGGGACTCTGGATATCTGCCTTAGGTGAGACACCCAGAGCACCAAAGGGAGGGGACATAAATCCTACCCTCGGTCTGCAACGGGTCTCGTTGATATCCCTGAGGTTGGTTTAGCAAGACAGGGTGGGCTTGGCTCAGCAGATTAAACATAAATATTTCATGACTGCTGAGATGCTCTGCCCCGGCATCTTCCAGCTTTGGCCCCAGGGAAGCACAAGTCTCTAAAGGCTCTGTCTCACGTCTCTCTTCCCTCTGTGGGTATCAAGGCTGTGCAAAGGCAATTAACAGCTACATTTAAGCGCCTCATTTGAATATTCTTCCACATTAGAGTAGGTGAACTTGCACTTGACACAAACAGGCCGATTCTGTGAGATCCAAATGTCCTCACAGATGGATATTTTCACTCAGGAGGCCACTCTGCTCACCAAGGGAGGTGCAGAAAAGAGCATTTTCCTCACCCAAGGGAGGACATTTATTCTGGAAAGCTGTTTCTTCCAATAACTTGCAGGCTTTGACCTCTTTTTTTTTTGAGGAAAAACATCAGTCAGAAATAAAGATAGTCAGGATTTAGGATTCTCAGTATATTTTTATCAGTAGATGGAGAATTTTTTTTTCTCCAACGCAAAGATAACAGGACCTGTGAAATCAGTCAGATTGGAGCTCGTGTCAGCTGCTCCTTAGAGATGCTGGTTGAACATGCCAAAGTTGAAACACTTGAGCTAAAACTCTTTCTAAAATAATGAAATCTGTTTAAAAGGATTAAAAAAAAAAAAAAAAAGGTTTGCTCTGAATTTATCTTTTGAAAAAAAAAGTATCTTTTGAAACTTGAGATTCCCCGTAATAATGTGATTTCAAGCAGTGCAGCAATGAGTGAAACAGAGTAACTGAGCTTCTCAGGAATATCAGAAGTGTTTAGTCACACTGCACAGAGGAATTGAGTGTCCAGAGAGTGAGAAAAATCGAGGCTCCAGTAAAATAAAGCCAATATATAGGAAACAACTGTCCATCCTGAGAAAGCAGGCAGCTGAATTATTCACCGTAGCGTCCTTTGCTGTAAAAGAGAAAATAGTCTCTTTCACATCATGTTTCATCTGGGCCCTTTTTGGCTCATGTCTGAACTGTGCTCTCCCCAAACTGACCAGATCTCTGCTGGATTCAGGAAGTCTGAGGGGGGTTAACTCAGATGGAGGCCAGATACTTACTTGTGACTGAATTTGATAGGTATTTACTGGCCAGGTATTTATTTTGGAGTGAATATTCCTCCCTCCAGCTGTCCCAGCTTTTCTGCATGGGATGTTTTGCACAGAAGCCCCTCACGTCTCTGCTCCTGCACTTGCAGGTCCCAGTTAACCATGCTCGCATGTTTCTTGTTTTCCTCCTGCTTCTTTATTTGACCCACAGCAACTGCAGGAATGTGGAAGGAGAATTTATGTTTAATCCACTGAGCCAACTCTACTTTTCCTGCCTTGTCCTGGAATTCCTTCATTCACGTACTAACACTGTGCATCAGAAGCAGTGCCCCATGGTGATGGATGTGTTTGTGAGCTGACAGGGAGGAAAATGATGGTCATTTGTAGGCTGGAAATACAGGGAGGAGCGTGCTGTGCTGATCTTTCCAGAGCAGCTATTCTGGTTATCTGAGTTTGTTTAGTGATGACCAGGAAATGTGAAGCTTTTCCCCATTCTTCTCTCTGGGGGATGTGTGACCAGCGAGGAGATTTTTGTAGCAAAGGGCCATGCAAAATCCATTTCCATAGTGCTAAAAATATTAAGAAGCTCCCAAACACGTGACATCTCAGCTCTTGTGGGTTATTTCATTCCATCTGGCCTCCTTCACACACCTAAGGCTCTCTCAGAAAGATCCCTATCCAGTTCTCTCCTCGTTTCAAGCAGCATATGCCAGGCAGTTTGTGGGGGGAAAGGCTGCTTGTCAAACTTGGTGGGTTCATGATCCACGCTCCAAGGAGGTGACGATCGCAGCTGAGACGCTCAACACAACAGAACCCGTGAGGAGCAATCCCCTCAGAGGCTCCCCCACGAATCTCCAAGAAAATTTCTCAGTGCTGGTGACAACATTTCTGCTGAGAGGGGAAACTTTTTGGGAAAAATATAGAATCACAGAGGTATTAAGGTTGGAAAAACCCTGTAAGATTGAGTCCAACCATTTACCCAGCACTGCCAAGTCCACCACTAAACCAAGTCCCCAGGTGCCACACCTGTACAACTTATGAGCACCTCCAGGGATGGTGATTCCATCACCTCCCATTCCCATCCACTGCCAAGCTCTTGTCTCCTCCTCTCCTCCCCTATTAAACAAGACAGTGTGAGAGGCAAGGTCTGTCCGTGGGAAGCTTTGCTCCTCCTCCCCTCCAGCTGAGGAGGGCAACTTCTGGAGCATCAGTCTGTGCCCTGGCACTGGGGATTGCAGATTGGAGATTGCAGTCTCCTGCCAGTCTCCAGTTTTAGGGTCTGTTGGGAGCCTCTGGAGCTGCTCTTGGAGCATCCCAGCAGTGCCAGCCCCGCATGGCTGGTGCCAAGTCGTGACAGAGTTGTGTCCCCGTCTCTAAAGGCTCCTGCTCTTCCCTTACTTGAAGCTTTGTCTGTTAAGGAGGGGGTGAAGAGAAGCCATGAAGCAGCTGAATCCCTGTTCCTTGGTCTAGCTGAGAGCTGTTCTGCTGTGCCAGAGCCACCCTCGGGAGGGTAGGAAGGTATTTGCATGTGCTTGTCCTGTGAGTCTCTGATGGGAGTCTGAGACTTACTAAGAAAACCCAGAGCATTGTTCAAGAGAAAATCTGAAGTTCGCCGGCCCAGGAGATGCCAGTGCCATGGTCAGCTCTGTGTTACAGGATGCAGGGAAGAAGGCATCACCAAGATATATTTTTCAGTGGTATGGGATAGCTGAAATGTTGTGTCCTAAAAACCAAAGCAGTGGGACCAGGTATGCACGGTGTAAATGCAGCCAGGATGCTCCACGTCCTTTAGCCTTTTCTCTGAATTACACCCTGAGACTCTTCACTCTTTGCTTTATGCAGCCATGCGGAGAAGGAAATAACTTGATCTGTGCAGACAGCTCAGTGTAGCCAGCAGGAATCCATTATTTCCTCTGCTGCTCATTGGGAATTAGCATTAATTGACGGTCATTAGCTGAGAAGTGCCTCTAATCAGGCAGCTCTTTATCAAGCTCTACATTCATTCATTCTAGAAATCAGTCAGCCCCTCCGCCTTGCCATCGCCCACGGCAGTTGAATAAACGGGAGGAAGACTCAGATTCAGCCCCTCTCCTGCAAAAATCAAACCCCCATCATCAGCTATCCTTCTTTTCAGCCATCCACGGGACTTTGTGGGTTCAGTCTCGAGATTTCACCCAAGGGCTTGACAGAATCCTGCTTCAGAATGGACCCTGTTAAATGCCTAAAAGTGATGCTCAAATTTAACAATCTGTAATTTTAACAGATGCCTTTGTAATTCATTATCATCAGGAAATCGCCATTAATTAGATTTTTACCACTGCCAAAGTCCAAAAATTTCCACAGGATGAGCTGAGTTTCCCAAACTTGAGTTACTTATACCATGTAATACAGGAGAGGGAAAGCATGGAAAGCCCACTTTTCCTTTTGCAAAACCCTTGTGGTGGTGTGATAAGACAGAAAACTGTTCATTTTGGCAGGTTTTGCCTGTGAGATCCCCAGAGAGAGAACACAACAGGAGCCAACTGACAACTTCAGCAGGTTGTATGTCTTGGCAGTGATGTTTGCAGAGAGGGTCAATCCTTCCAGCTCACAAACACACAGAAAGAGCTGAAAAAGAAAAGAGTTGAAAAAGTGAATGCCTTAGAAAGTTGACAGATTGAATTTTAGGGATGTTGGCTGTTGTATGCAGATTGTAAGAATCTCCAGCCAAAAGATGATGTGCTGTTCTCTGAAGCCAACAGCCCAATCTATAATTAATATTAGAGTATGTTATATAATGTGGTGATTTTTTTTTAGGGATGATAGGGATGTATTTCTATTTTCTCTGATTCAGAAAAAAAGAGACATGGTGAGTATAAGTTTAGAACCAGCTGCTTAAAGGGAAAGTTGAGGCAAACACTCCCATAGGCAGACAACAAAACATTAACCAGCTGCTTTCAGAGAAAATTTTAATATTTTGCCTTCAAAGATCGTTCACCTTTCAAGAGATGGATCACTGAAGAAATTATTGGTAGAACTCAGGAATTTAACTGAGAGGAGAGACAATGTTCCAGACACTTTGCCCTGGTTCCTGGTGAGCAGTGGCTCCCAGACCTGCACACGTTGCCTTGAGGAGACCTTTTCCCTCTCATCTTTGTCCCTGGGGTTTCCTTGTCCATGGCCTCTATTCCTTTGCTCCCCTGGCATTATTACTTGTGTCTCTGGAACACTCTCAGTTTGCAGGTCCCCATTTGTGAGAAGCCATTGGGTTTGATATGGTTTTGGAGGAAGGGAAAATACAAGTTTTGCTGTTTGGCAGGGTGCCACTTCACAAGCTTTCTTCCTTTTATCAGTACTTCTTATTCTTGCCTGAAATGAGTGACAGTAACAGCTGCCTGACAGTAGGAGGGGAAAATGGTTAGGATGAAAACACAGTAAGCTTCTTTAAAAACACTGGTGCATCTTTGGATATATTTTTTACATACAAATGAGATCCACTGCTATGGGATTAGCCCAGATGTGAGATCTGTGGTTTTAGGCAAATGGGATGTTTTGATGAAAAATGGAGATATTACAAAGTGAGGGAGATGAGGAGAGGGGGTGGAATTACTTGGGGAAGGTTTCTTTGAGGAGTCTGTGTGATGAGATGATGTGTTAGGCTTCTGTTGCTTTGTAGCGTATTTTCATTATTTGAAGTTGATGACATTTTTAGGTTCCAGCTGGGAGTGCCACAGGAAGGAAGGCAGATCTCAGTGGGAAACAATTGCTCTCCTTCCAGGAAGGACAGCTCACATGGGAAGGGAGAGAGAAGAGAAAAGGAGAAGAGAAGAGAGGAGAAGAGAGGAGAAGAGAGGAGAAGAGAAGAGAAGAGAAGAGAAGAGAAGAGAAGAGAAGAGAAGAGAAGAGAAGAGAAGAGAAGAGAAGAGAAGAGAAGAGAAGAGAAGAGGACCCACCAATATAATGCTGAAACCAGCAAGGGACAGAAGGGGAGCCCCAGCCCCTGGCTGAAATGTTCTGCTTCCCTCACACCTCCACTTTATGGTGGGGAGCTCAGAGTGCTTTCTAAAGCATCCTATTAAATCCCCTATTCTACAACCCTGACCTGGTGCTGGCTTTTCTCAGGTCACCTCTGAGCCACCTACTCCACGTAGAAACAGGATGGGTTGGAAACCCTGTCCTGTGACTTACAGGTCTCCTGAGCCGAGGGATGCTGAGTCCTGGATAAAAGGCACCAATGAACCCTCCCACTGGGAACTGAAATTTTAGAAATTTTAGAATTGCCAAAATCATTGACGGTAACTGGAAGGAGAAGAAAAAATGTCGCTTTCATGTAGCTAGAGTCAAGCACTTGTAAGTTTGTATTTTCTGGATTAGGCATGCAGAGGAAGATCTCACTCATCCAAACCCAGGGCAGGTAATCTGTGATCTAGAAGAGCCAGTTTCTCTCTGATGACCACAAATGGGCCTGGAGGTGTCTGACTCAGGTGGTGAGTGGGGGTGGCTGCCTTTGGAGGTGACAGGACAACTTGTGGGGGAGACAAAGACATTTCAAAGTCCAGACTCAGTCTATTCATGAATTAGGTGTCCAAGTGCCTGTCCCTGGAGTGCAAGGGCGTGATTGAGTCAGCTTCATCAGAGCTGCTGGAGATTTCTAATGGTGTCACCTGTGACCTCCTGGATTGGCAGCCAGGCAGGATGCTCTAAGTTGTCTCATATAACACCCAAAAATAAGGTTAGAGAGATGGCCCCGAGGTTTCCATGGGCTGGGCAGGTGAGCTATGGACCTGAGCACTGCATTCAGGTGAGAGAAATCCACGTTGGTCACGAGCTACTCTGTCACTTTACTCTGCAGACTGTCACAGTCTTGAACTTGAGTGTTCCAGAGAAGGCCCCATAAATGCTTCAGTGTGCTGGAGGTCAGTGCTGTGCTGATCAAAATACGGATCATGAAAAATAAGTAATAAACATAAAATTCACCGGGTTTTTACACACATTTCTGCAGTGAGCAAGGGCTCAACATCTCCCAGCATAATATTTCATCTGAAGAAATGGCACCTGAGGGTTTCTTCTTTTCTCCCTCTCCTCAGCATCCTGCCTTTGGAATCACATTCTGTCTGGTCAGCCTGTTCCTCTCCTGGGCTTCTGACCAGCTGATCATGTGGGAAGAGTAAAGCTTAATTGCTCAGACCTTGACAAAAGTATAAAAGCACAGGAAGAAAGGGATGAAAAAGGGGCCACGTTCTTCACTTGTTAGTGTCAATTCATAATGGTTAAAATGAGCTGAATGAAATGATCGCATTTAAAATGAGGATTTTTTTTCATTATAATCTCTCTCAGTAGAAGCCTAAATGGAAGATACATTTTTTTTTCTTCTTCCTTTCTTTTTCTTAAAGCAGAGAATAATTTTTTCCTTCTCAAACAAAAAAGTCTTACTGTGCAAAATCCTAACGAGCAGAAAACATCTATTGTGCTACGTGATGGCAGGTATTATCCTTTGTGTTTAAAGATACGTTGAAAAAAGCAACAAGCTCCCAATTTAACTCTTTCTGGAGAGGAAGATCTTCCATGTCTCTGAAAAAAGGGATGAACATCATCTTGGTGCAGCCAGTTCACAGGCATGATGTGGGTAGATATTTCCCACCCCGTGCTAACCTCCAAATGGTGTCTGGGAATTGTGTGGGGAAGGTGTCCTAGGTTACAGTGTAAGATGTATCCAAAAGTATGTATTCTATCACCATCTTCATAAGCTGTTGGAACCGGTGGGACAGTGTTCCCCATCCCCTCCATGACTCATCCCTGATAAGCTCCTGGGGCTATCTTCTGTTAATGGCCCAGCTGTTGGCACCAGGTGCAGCAGAGTTCTTATCTCTCCTATGACCCATCCTCCCTCCAGGGGGACATTTTCTGTTAATGGGCCATCACCGCATGGCTGATAAAATTACATCCCATTGTGAGATACTCCACCCAGAGGGAGGAACCAAGCANTTTTTGTACTACTACATTTATTTTATTTTTCCTATTAAATTGTATTTCTGATTCGAAGTCTCTCACTAGTTTGCTTTCAAACTAGTACAGAAGGGCAAGCTGACCTGACCCATGGGCAATTGTCGCTTGGAGTTTTCCAGGATTGTTCACCCCAGATTTCATTCCTCTGAAATGTTCCCAGCTGGTGCTGCTCCTCAGCAAAGACTCTCACGAGCTGTGTGTGGTTTGATAGAGCTCATTGTGATTTATGCAGATGTGGCTGGCCAGTTTTGCAGAGGATGGTTAATTTTTAAAATTGCCTTTTCACATAAATTTAATCGTGACAGCAGGAGAGGAGCCCCAGAGCTGGGACATCCTTCTCCCCTTCCAACCCAGGCAGTTTCATCCTGAACAGTGACATTGTTGGATTCCTGCCTGGTTTTGGCATGGACGGCCTATGAAGAGCATTTCAAAGGGTAATTTGTGTGCCATTAATATTCTATAAGATGACTCAGAGAAGCAGAAGACTCAGCAGAGAGCTGGAAACTGCAATTGCCAAGCAAGGTGCATGTCACCTCTGCCAGGGCCAGTAGTGGCACAGCGAGTCCTGGGATTAGTTTGGTTGGACTGTGCTGATATTTAGGTGTTCTGAGTGTGTTTAATATAAAAACACCCCCATGAAATATATATTGTTATATGTTCTGAATGTATGCAATAGACTACACGTGGGAAATAAGAACTAGAGAGCCAAATCGTCACCAACCCGTCCATAAAACACCCAGTAAGGATGAACACCTCAACATATCCCTCCTCTGGGATAAGGCATTCTGCAGATGCACACAGGACCTGCTGTCTTCTCCCCTGAGCCCCCTCCCGTTGGCAGTCAGAGCTGGGGCTGTGTGGCTTCCAGCAGCTCCAGTCCCCTGAGCTCTCTGCTCCCGAGAGGGGACACTTTGTGCAAGGTGCATCCCTCACCTGCCCCGTTCTGCTTTTGAGCCAGTCCTCCCAGTACTGAGAGATGGATACTGGGCAAATGCTTTTGCAGAGGAGCCTAGACGTTTGCCCAGAAATTTTCCTCCTGACAAGGTGAAATTCCCTCCAGTTCTCTAAAGCAGCTCTGGAAATGTGGAAAGAGAAGCTCTGCTGGGAGTTTACCAGCAATTTTCCTAAAAGATACTGATCCCAGCTCCAAAGCACTGATGGTGGGGTGGTCTGAGAGGCAGTGGTGACACTGCTGCCTCCTGCAACATAATTTTTATTTTCCTTGAGAAGTTTTATATACTCAGGTGCTGTACCTCTATAATTTTCCCATTCCACCTCATTTACCAGCCTGCAATTTATCAGATCCTGCCCTGTATTCTTCCTGCCTCTGGGCTCTCCTGATTCCTGCACGGTGCTTACTTAGCACAGCCCAGCTCTGATCCCAGACACCCTGGAAGGTGCAAGAGAAATAAATAAACCAGTGGCATCACGTGGAGCCCTCCCCAGCCCTGTGATGCCGTGGCCACGTGGGCTGTTCTCACACGTTCTCACACCAGGGGTTAGCACAATGTGAACGTGAGAGAGAAGAGCCTCATGCACAGTCACAGCTCTGAAAAACCATCCTGTGAACTAAAGAACAGACTGGGTTTTATTGGGTTTACTGGAATACAGTCACTTGAAGCAATAAGCTTGTGAGGGGAGGTACAACAGCGTTGTTACTGCAGGTATCATTAATTACCACATAGAAACGAGTTACCTTCACGGGAGACCAGCCCTTATCACTCCCTGTGTCTGAGTAAGGTGAAGCCTGGTAGATGGAAGTGGAATTGGAAGGTCTGACCCAGACATCTGATAAGCCTGCTTTAGACTTATTGCAGGTGAAGTGATTAATTGAAGAATAGGGATTAAATTTTACGTTAGGGAAAATTTTACCCTGGGACCTGCCTGCCAAAGAGATGACTCGAGGAACTGTACAGGCAGGTGAACATGGATTTATTTTTCCCTGGCAAGGGAGATCTGCTGCAGTCTGGAAGGTGGCCGAACACCTGAAAACTTTGTGTCTCCAGAGGAGAAAAGAGAGAGAGCATCTAGGTCTGCAGCTCAGGTCCCAGGGGCAGTATGGGCTCAGCATTTCCAAGGCTGACTTTTTTTCCTTCATAATTCTGTCTTTCTGGGTCTGGAGCTCAGGAACACAGATATTTCAGAGCATGGGACTGTGTCCATTTCCATGGATCTCAATGGAATGAATCAAGGTCTTCTTGGTCTTTCAAAGTATTTAAAGGGTGGCTGCAGAGCTGGAGATTCCCTTTTTACAGGGAGCCACATGGAAAAGATGAGGGGTGATGGGTACAAGTTACTCCTGGGGAGATTCCAATTGGACACAAGAGGAAAATTTTTCTCAGTGAGAGCTGTGACCATTGCAATAATCTCTCCCAGGGAAGTGGTGGATTCCCAACAGGGGACGCTTATATGATTTTTCTGGGCAGGGTGCTGGACCATCTTGTTTGGACTGTGCTTTTCCCAAGAAATGTTGGACCAGATCCAGGTTCCTTCCTGGTATTCTATAATTCTGTGACAAATAGGTTGGGACAAGGTGCCCAGTTGTGGATTTCTTTGTTCTTTCATCCTTGTCCTGGGTATGTCTGAGCTGTTCAGCCTTGTGCAGAGCTGCGTGGACGTGGCCTTAGGGACCCTGTGGGGAGCTTTTGCTTTGTCTTTTCTCCTTTGGTGGTTTCCAAGGAAGCCAAGAGGGGCTTGTGGGAGATTCTACAGCAAAACAAAGTTCAGTCTAAAAATATCTTCAGCCTGAGGTTGGAGTATTTAATCCAGGTTTCAATGAACTCTCCCTGTGTGTTTCCCAGCCCCATGCTGGTTTGCTGATAAGGGACCAAGGGCTTTGTGTCCTCACACCTCTAAATGCCTCGTGAGACCAGGATCATGCCAGCTTCCCTCAGCACCTGCAGGCACGGGCACCTCCAACCAGAAAACCTCGTTATTTTTTGTTTGTTTGCCCAAGTTTCTGCTGCCTTCCTTCTGAGCCAACACTGACCCCAGACAAAAATAAACACGAAACATTTTGCTTTCTCCCTGTCACTCAAACGCATCACACTCCCAGACACACATCCTCCCTTCCCTGGCAAGCATCCTGAATTCCATATGCACTTGGGACAACAAGGAAGCCTTGTTTTTCTGCCAGATTTAGCAACTGGTTACAATCTGTGTGATTGCTCAAAATCATATTGGGTTTTGAAGGCTGAGTAGCAGCTTGGAGGCATTTGCTTCTGGAGGAAGCATCCTGTGCACCCAACAGCTTGTTTACTTTCTGTAGACGCACCAGTTCATTTAATAAAAGTTATTTCTACTTCCAACTCTTTTTTTGGCCCATGAACCTTATTCACAACAGCCCTTCTGTATTTCCCACTGCTAATTTTAGTCAGTGTTTTCCTAGGAAGTACTGGCTGTCCTAACAGAGGGTCAGCCTAGGCCAGGGACCCCTTCACAGAGTCCGGACACCAGTTTTGGGTTTGTGGGAAGCTCATTACCTGTAATAAAAGGGTAAAGCCACAGCTCACAGTCCAAGCAATGTGACACCTTAGTTCAGCTCGGGTTTAGAAGCTGTTTTGGCCCAAGATTTATTCCTTTCTCTCCTCCCTGGCTAAAGAGCAGCTATGGCTCCTGGATCTGCTGTAAGGATAAAAAACCAGATGCTTGGCTTTGCCTCAGGGATTTTGGTTGGGCTTTGATCCCAAGAACCAGCTGTGAACCTGTGGCTGGAGCAGGTTTGTGTAATTTAGTGGGGTACAGGGGAAGGAAAAGCAGAAGGAGGTGAAAGAGGTGGGGGTTTGATGGGGTTTATTAACTGATGTGGTGAGCAAGATGGGAAGGGCTCCAGGATGGTCTGGTAAAGGGAAAAATCCCTGGACGTTCTACAGACTCCAGGGTTTTCAGCAGTTCAGATGGGAAGGTAGGAGGCTGCTCGCAAGGACGGACACTGTGCATGAAGGACAGGGAGGTGGTAGAGCTGATATTTGCACCGAGCTGTGGAGCTCCAGTGAGGGAAAGCAAAGCTGCTGTCCCGGATGATTGGGGTATGGAGGCATTCTGCAGTGAAGCCATGGCAGGTGCACCAAACTGTGCCTTGCCCTAAGGATTCTGGGGTGGGATTGTCCCATGGAAAGCTTCAGGAGTCTCTCTGGCACAGCTGGATTGCAGGAATTTCCTCCAGGCACCACCAGGCATTCTGGGGATGCCTTTTGCCATCTAGAGGTGAGTGGGGTTTTGCTTCTCCCTGGGATGCGTGGCATTTGGAAGAGACTGGGGACCTGGATGGCAGACCAGCCACATTCTAACAGTCTGTCTCAAACCTGGGTACATTTTTGCAGAAGGAAAATCCAGGGGGACACATACTCTGCGTTAGGCCTCCTGTTGTGGTGGTGCTGTGCTAAAATCTGAGATATATTTAGGGCACAGAGGGATGGATACAAAGACGCTGCCGAGGCTTCTGAGAATTATATTGGAGAGCACCGCCTCCAGACTGTAGGATTCGGGGTTTTCAGCGGGTTACTCCTATCAAAGCAACTCCAAACCACAGCACTCTTTTGATTGCACTTCTTGAGGGCATTTTGCTGCTGTGGAGTCAGCGTGGATCTCAGACACAGCCAAGGACTGCCAGTGCAAGGATCTGCCCTCCAGGCCTTGCTCTGAAAAGTGACAACAGAGCATTTGGCTGAGGACCAGGTTTTCTAACAAGTCAGTAATGTGCTGACAGCCACAGAGGTGAGACATATGGTCTCCCTTCCCTCCTTGTCTTCTCCAGCGTCAATTGGCTTTCCTGTGTGGTATAAAAGACTCATTGCTGTCATAAGGTCAGAGATGGGCTTTTTATCAGACTCTCTTCCTCTCCTGATGCCACATTTTTTGTTGTTCAAGGCACTCTCTGCTGAAAAGTCCAGGGAAGGACAGATAGAGTTCGCAGTGGCATTTATTTTGGCAGGGAGTTTCTCAGTAGTTCTGCTGCTGGATGGGTGAGAAGGCAATATCCCAGCAGGAGATGATTAGTGGATTTCAGCTGTGTCAGTGTGAGGCATCACTTTGCTACCAACAGCCACCAGGCCCTGAAGGCTGGGATGGCAAGTTTAGAAATGTTCTTTCATTGCTGAATGTTCGGTATTGCAGGGCAGGGTGAGCTGCCAGTTTGCTGAAACAATCAAAAAACCTCCAGCCTTGCTGAAAAGAGTTATGAACAGCATAAGGTTCTGTAAAGCAATGAGGTATTTTTGAGCATCCTTTTCTGAGCTGGTTTGACATTTTTAGTGGGGTAACTGGTTCTTGATTGGACAAGGCGTGGGTGAAAGCTGCTGCAGGGATGAGATAATGCATTGCACAGCTTGTCAAATTCCCCGTTGATGCCTGCCTTGAGTCAGGATGGGGGAGTGCGGGGCTCCGCGTTTGGCTGGGCTTGTTTGCAAACACCTACTTGTGCGCTCTGAAATGCAATGAGAAAAACACTGGAGGAATTTTTGGGGGCTGAGAATCCAGGGAGCAGCTTGGAGTCTCTCAAAGAGAACGGTGGGAAATGGCTCCGAGGGACACGGCGGCGCCTGTGCGCTCATTCTTGGGAAAGCTGCAGAGGACTGATTTACGAGGGTGTTTTGACATTGCAAACTCCTTGGAGAGCTCCTCAGCAGGCCTGAGAGGACGTGGAGCAGGAAATAGCTCTCTAGAAAGTGGAAAAGCTGGAGCCAGCACGACCTGCAAGGGAGCCTAGGTTATGAGAGGGCTTTCAAAGGCAGAGGGAGATGTCAGGGTTCGGGGGTGCAGGAGCAGGGGCAGGCAGCAGAGACATCCCAGACATGCTGCATGCACATCAGGGGTAGCACGCTGAGCTGGGGCACAGCCAGGCTGACCCTCCCCAGAACCCCAGAAGCAGCAGTGGCAGTTTCCAACCCACACAGGACATTTCCTGGTGTTGGTTCATGGGTGACAACAACCCCTCAGGAGAGCAGCCGGTGGCTCACGAAGCTCTTTGGTCTGCAGAGAGGAGAACTGTCCCCAAAGCTGTGGAATTTTAGCTTTGGTGCTTTCTTGGTGTTCTGGGGTGCCTCCATGAGTTTTTCAAGGTGTTTTGAGAAGATGCCAGCTAGGATTCTCCTTAAGGAGGCCTTACAGGTGTCGTTTTGGAGATGGTGAAAGGGGAGATGAGGGTTGGGAACAGGAAGATCAAGCCATGTTTGACCTTGCAGAACTTTGGCTTCTGTGTCTGCAAGAAAATGGGGCGAGAAGAGAAATCTTCAGTCCCCACCAGTCCAGTGCATCCGATGGCCCCTTGAGCACAGATTCTGCAAATCCAGCAAGGATTTCAGACTCAGACGTAGAATGGGAACAGCTTCTCAAAGCTTTCATGGCATGAGCCCAACCTGGGTAGGATGGATCTTTTCTCAGATTGGGTTCCCTGGATTCTTAGAGCAGCTGCTGTCTCCTGGCAGATGTAAGTGAAGAGTCAGGAGAAGACAATTCTGCAGCACTGAGAGGTGAAACCAGGCTGAGCAGGGATTCCACGATTGTCCTACTTTGCCCTGGGGTTTTCACAGAGGCAATAAACACCGTGGATGGTGAAGAGTCAGGAGTGTGACATGTCCAGCTTGAGAAAGGGCTGTTTATAGGCTGTCTTGGTTTGAAAAGACAGATGTCTGTTAAGGGAAGGCAGGAGCCTCCCTTGGAATGGAAGATGCAACCCCCTTCCCTCCAAATTATTATAATTTTGAAATCAAGGGATTTCAGGCAAAGATATGGGGAATAGGAATAACAGTTCTTTTACTAGTGTATATATATATATATATAAACCAAACCAATAATACAGAAACACTGGTTTAACCCGACAGAGTCAGGGTAACCTGGCACCCTGCCGGGCAGGGTGGGGGTTGCAGTCCGATCAGGTGAGAGCTGCAGGTCTCTTTGCAGTGGTTCTGTTGAAGCAGTGATCTTGTAGAAAAGGTCTGGTCCTCCTCAGAAAGTCCAGTGGTGGTTGTGTAGCTCCTGTCCTCTGGGAATCCCGTGGGAAAGGCTCTGTCCTCTGTTGCAAAACCCCCAGAGTTTATCCAGGTGGGAATGCTTGGCTCCTTCCCCCTGGGCGGAGCATCTCACAGTGGGATGGTGAGTCATGGGGCAAGGCACTGATGGAACCATTAACAGGAGATGGTCCAGGATCGAGTTATCTATGGGTCATGGGGCCAGGCATTGTTGGGCCCATTAACAGGAGATAGCCCAGAGGGAGGAGGCAGGGAACATTGCTACACCTGGTTTCAACAGCTCATGAAGATGGTAACAGAATACACTGTAACCCAGGACATAGGCAATGGCCTGCTCTCCCTGAGGCATTTCTGAAGGGGCAGAGGAATGGCTGGTTTCTGTGCACATCTGTAATTTGTGTTGAGCATTTTGCGTTTTCACTCGGCGCTCAGCAGTTTTATGCATTTATTTGGGTCCTTTAACCCTGATTCCTTTCAGAAACTGATTTATGTTGCATTCTGAAGGTTTAGCACTCATTCCAGACAGCTAAATGGGTGATCTGAGTGCTGCATAAACCAGAGAAGAGCCAGTAAACCTTTTCCTCTGAAACTCCTGCTGTCTTTTAATAGCTAAACATCAAGACAAACCCAGTCTTTAGCCTCAGTGGGTGACTGCCTCATCCCATGATTTCTACGTGCCTTCCTTGGGATTGGCTCCCGGACATCTCTGAGGAAGCCAATCTTGACCCATCCTTCCCTCATGATTCCCAAGAATGTCCACGTTCCTGCTGTGGCTTCACAGCCAGCTCAGCTGGTGTCCCAGCCCAGACTGTTCAAAGGACTAAAGCACAGCACAATTCCTCCATAATTTCCTTTCACAGGCCCTGTTTCCTACACTGTTCCCATTCACATGGAAAGATAACAAATACCCCATCTATTTTTATCCATCAGAACAAGGTGCTTGAACAAGCAGGATTTTCCACGCTGTGCTGGAGCTGTTGCAAGCTACAAAAATGGTATTTTACTCCAAAAAAATCACTCACATCTTGGGCAGGGACGGCCGCCTGTGGGTGGGGAGTGAGTTTGCTAATTTTGGAAAGCTCCAGTTAAGAGTCACTTGTTGAACCCCCAATATTTCTGGGATTGCCAAGGGCTTGCCCTGCAAACTGTAGGTGGGCATGTGAGTTCATGGAGTGCAATGGTTCCACAAAGCTCATTCCGGGCTCCTGATTCCTCCTCCACTCATGGGAAATGCAGACATCCATCACTGTGAGGTGCTGGAAGGTGCAATGCTGCCAGTGCTCTGTAGAGCTCCCTGAACTGGGTGTTGGGGGCACAGGGATTATTTCAGGCATGTTGGCTCTGTCTTCATCAGCTCCTTCACTTTCACTGGACAGGATTCTCTCGCCAAAGCTGTTTATCTCCTATCTTTAAAAATGAGCCAGGGAACAGTCTCAGAGGGTGGGGTGGGCTCGTGTTGTGGGTTTACTTTTCTGCCTGAAACACTAAGATTAGGCCAGTGCCCATCACAGAGCACAGGAACACAGATCCAAGACAGACATTCCCCTGCTCCCATGGCTGAGGATGGCTAGCACACAGAAAAGTTGTTAAACGCTGGAATTAGAGAAATTTCTCTTGCTTTACTCAGCTAACAGTGTCATATTAAATCCAGAATGGCAATTTGAAGATGGATCAAAGCATTATGACAGCTGCCAGCCTTTGATATAATACTTTTGTTGGGAAAAGTGGTGGAAGAAGCACAGCTACTAGATTGGTGGATAATGGATTTAAAATTGCACATACTGCCAGACCTACAGAGGCTGGGATTTTTGCTGAGAACTCTTGCCCTCTTTCTTTAGATCACAGTGTGTTGATGCTCCAGGGAAAATGTGTTTTCAGGACCAGTTTCCTGGCCGCATCCAAGTGCCCATGAACTGGAGATATTTAACAGGACCTTGAACTGAGAAAAAGAGGCCTTCAAGACTATTTTCCCTCCTTTTACTGTAGCCTGAAGTCAGGAAAACATTTTGATACAAGAAAATTGCTGTTACTCACAGTATTCTGGCACATGCTGCCTGTGTGTTACAGCTGAGCTGTTTCAGACCGGGCCGTGCTGCGATGGTGGCTGTCACAGATTTGTCCTCAGTAAATGTCTTGGATTCTCAGCTGGATTTGGAGAAGGTCTTGTGGGCTGGGAAAAAACACATCAGGCAAGACCCATCTGACAACCTCAGCTCAATGGAGCCCCTCTGCTCTGGAGCCAGGCTAGGAGAGCTGGGGGTGTTCAGCCCGGAGAAGAGAAGGCTCCAGGGAGAACTTAAATCCCCTTCCAGGGCCTAAAGGGGCTCCAAGACAGATTTAGAGGGACTTGGGACAAGGGCCTGAAGTGGCAGGACAAGGACAGTGGCTTCAAACGGAAAGAGGGTAGGTTTAGAGCAGATATCAGAAAGAAGTGTTTCAGGATGAGGGGGGTGAGGCCCTGGCACGGTTGCCCAGAGAAGCTGTGGCTGCCCCATCATCCAAAGCCAGGTTGGATGGGGCTTGGAGTAACCTGATCTCATTGGAGATGTCCCTGCTCATTGAAGGGGGGTTGGACTCTATGACCTTTAAAGGTCCCCTCCATCTCAAATTATTCTGTGATTCAATGGGTCTCTGTCTCAATACGGCCCACTCCCCCTTGGCTCACTTTATTACCATCAGTGAGAAACAGACACTTACAGAGGCCTAAAAATCTCTTTCAAATGCCTCTTTTAGGGGAGATAAGTCATGCTCTGGACTCCTGATGATGTTAACTGGCTCTCTGCTGACCACAGAAGGGCAATTAAATAAGAGACTTCACCCACGATCAGTGCCAGGACTGGATGCTGTGGATGCTCGTGCAGGATTTCACTGCCAAACAGAACTTGTGTCCAGAGTGGTAGAAATGACTGACTTCTGACAGAGGCAGCTTTTCCAGTTAAACCATTCAAGTTTGATCATAAAAAAGAAGCCTTGTTGCTGCTGATTCAGGCAACTGCAGCCATTCCCTGAGTGCTGCAGAGCAGGCAGAGCTCAGCTGTCTGTCAGGGCTGAACGTGGTGCTCCAGCAGCAGGCTTCAGCTCATAAATGGTCACCCTGTGCTCTTTCTCTCAACCCACCCGACCTGCAAGTCAAAACCTGTGTGTGACCAGCCCAACAGCCCATGGAAGAGAGGTGAGGCCAGCAGGGACAGCTCTGCTGATCTGTGTGTGAGCAGGGTGGAAGGAAGCTGTGATCTCAGCCTCTGCTCACCATGGCTTGGTCTGCCTTGTCTGCAGGACTGGATTATCTCCGTGAGGCTTTTTTCTTTTTTTACTATTTTTAAAAATTATTAATTATTTTGTTGCTTCTGGTTTTTTTCTGGTTTGCCCCCAGTTAACAGTGCCGTGTTTTCTCCAGATAATGAATACCTTAAGGTGACCTCACCTCTCCTACTTCCTTCTCACATAGAAATAACTTCTCTCCGTGAGAGCAGGGACTGGGAAGTGCAGTCGTTGCAGTGCAGCAGACACACCCAAATTGCCACAGTTTTATATTGCATGGGCAAAACTGCAGTTGTGAAAGTGGGGAAAAGTGGCTCTGCAGGAGATCAGCCTTGCTCAGACTCTGTATTTCAGCATTTCCTCACCAAATTCCATCATCCAGACAGAATCGGCTCCCTGAAATGCACTGAGCCCATCTGCAACATTTGGAAAACAGCACCACTCCCTCTCCTTGGAGAAACATGTCAAAGGTGGTGATGTGCTTAGGGACAAGGACAAATCACCTAAGATCACAGATCCTAACAGATTTTGGCTCTTTGGGGCTCAGAGAGAAAAAAAAATGCCATGTGGAGGAGACTGAGATAATTTACTACACAGACCCAGGAGCCTTGATTCAGCTGCCCAGACATGATCTCCTGCTACTGGGGGTATTTATGGACATGGTTTAGTGGTGGACCTGGCACTGATGGGTTTTTTGAACCTCAGTTGTTCCACAATTTGATGATTCTATGCCCCAGGGAAGCCCACCTGGCTTATCCAGCTGGCTGTTACCTGCCCTGTCTCCCAGCTCCATGGGGAGGTCTCCAGTACCCTGGGGTATCACACAGGATCCCAGAATCACCGGGTTGGAAGAGACCCTCAAGATCACCAAGTCCAACCCATGCCCCAACACCGCCTCAACTAAACCATGGCACTGAGTGCCACATCCAATCTTCCTTTAAACACATCCAGGGATGGTGACTCTGCCACCGCCCCCGGCAGACGAGTCCAGAACTTTATCACTCTTTCAGTACTCAGATCCAGTGAGTCCCCAGTTCCAGGAGGGAACTCAGCTCAAGATAAGTCACCTACAACACAGAGATCATCTCAGACCTCTCCACAGACACTGCTTTTCTCCAGTAAAACACCAGCAACCTCAGTACCCTGGGATGAGACAGGAGACCCCTCTAAATCTCAGTGTACTTTCTCTTCTATGACCTCAGTTCCAGTGGAAGTCACCCTTAGATCAACCTGTCCAAAACATGAACTACTGGGACATTTTATTTCTTCATTTTTTACAGATATTTTAAAACAGCCTTGAGCGCTGTCTATTTATAGACAGAAAAGTGCCTCAAGCACAAGGTACAGTGTCTAGTGGTGCTATTCACAATAAATAACCTGCATTAATCAGAGATGAAATGCAAGGTCACCTCTTTGTTCTGACTTCTCCTTCTTTAATTTGGCTTCACTCCACACTCTGTTGCTTCTTTCTAACAAAGAAAGAGTAAAAATAAGAGGTGCTTGAGTTGCTATGGTGCTCACTTGTGTTATGCTTTGTCTCTTCCAGCCCAGGAGAAGGGATTGTGCAGAGAGGAATTTCTGCAGCTGTGCCTCCATCTCCATGGCCTCTCCAGGAAAATGTAAAATCCTAGAATTCCAGAGTGGTTCGGGTTGGAAGAGACCTTAAAGAACATCCAGTTCCAACCCCCTGCCACGGGCAGGGACAGCCTCCACTAGATCAGGCTGCTCCAAGCCCCGTCCAACCTGGCATTTTCTTATCCCTCAGGGGATACCTGTGTGCACTGTGTTTCTCTGGTGCCTCAGGTGGATGGATATGTAGACATGTAAATAAGGGAGGAGGCAGCTCCAAAAGAGCACAGAATTGCTTTGTTTTACTGGAGCATGGGCTGGAAGAACACAAAAAGGACAGAGTGAGCACTTCTTGTGCTAGATCTTACTCTAGTCTCATGTGTTCTTTATATTAGAGCTATTTCCACAACCAAATTCCCCCGTGGTTCACACCAGAATGATTTGGAAATAATCCTGTGGGTGTTCAGGGAATGGTTTGGGTGAATGCTGATATAAATCAGAGCAGCAGGAGTCACTGGGGTTATAATGGAGTAAAACTGTGTAGGGGGAGAGTAATTATGAGAGACATTTTCCTCTGGTGGGGACTTCCAGCTCCTGTTATAGTCTGTGCAGATTTATTTCACACTGGGAACGGTCCCAGGCACTGTCCAAGGGTCTCACTGCCTTACCAGCACTCAGGCATCTCCTGTCCTTTAGGATCTCCTGAGGTATTCCTTGGCTGCTTCCTCTCATAGTGAATGGAAAAGAAACTACAAATAATGAAGATTCTGAGTATCTTCATTTTTATTCTATCTATTTCATCTCATATCATCTACCCCTTCAGAAGAAGGGATTTCTTCTCTCCTTTTAGTTACTTGTTGCTTTACCCCTATTGTTTCCATTGAGGACATATTTTTTAAAATCTTTTTATTCCCTATGTACTTTTCCCCGCGTAGAATTTCTGTAAAAGATAAATATTGCAATGTTCAACTTGGCAAAGTGAATTTTGTACTGACAGTCTGATTCAGGAGCTGCTTTCCCCTAAAAGGATGATAATGATATTATTAGCATTTTTCTCCTCCCACCAATGCCACTCTGGATCCAAAAGGAGCTCCACGGAAAACAATAGATGTGATTCCTCACATCAGGCTAAAATAGAAAGGAGTGAGACCCCAGTGAAATAATCCTGGTGGATTTAAGCAGGTTCAGAATGTGGGTAATGTCTGTGCTGAGGGATAAAAGGGTGAGTTGTGGCCTCACAGTGCCTGTTCCTCTCCCTTTTACTGAGTGAGAAGCTCAAAGACTCATTCCTACATCATGGACATCCCTCATGAGCTGGGATGAATCCCTTTATCCAGCACCAGAGGATGTGTCCTCATTGTACCTTCGGCAGCTGTTGGGGCTTGTCATCCACAGGGCAAGACCACATCCAAAAATAACACAAAATGGGGTTAAAGTGACTGATTTCAGTTTATTCTATCCACAAAGGACTAAAAGAAAGAGGAAATCAAGGCACTGGGCCCTTGGGGGGGTCAGTGAAGACTGCAAGAATGAAGACTGCAAGATCTGCACTTCAAAATTATTTAGAGTTTTATTTCAATGTTAATCAGATTCTCCCAGCCAAGGCTTAAATTAAGACAGGCCTAAATTACAGAGTGACCACAGATTAAAAAGGAGACCTTGAATTTTCTGATCAAACTCTAGAAAGTAGCAAGCAATTGAAAAGAGCTGACTGATGGAACTCATTAGTTTTGTAAACTCTCAAGGGATAAAAGCTATTAACAGCAAAAGTGAATTTGTTGTAACATTCCTGACATTGCCCGCTTTTCATGGTGGGCTTTTTTTTTTCCATCTTGAAAATCATTCTTCGTTCCAAAGTCTGGATTAATATTCACTAAAAGTGATAAAAGTGATAAAAGTTTAGAAGATAAAAGTGATAAAAGTTTAGAAGACTAACATCAAAATGAAATTTCTTTTTTCCAACAAGTTCATGAACATTCTGCAAAACCTTTATTTTCTTCCACCTTTTTCCCCCCTCCGAGATGGTCCTGGTGAAGTTCCCTTGTGCTGTGATGCAATGACAGATTTCCTGTGAACTCCTGACAGACAGAGCTGCTGTAGCCATGGGAGTGAAAGGACTTCAGGTTTTGCTTTCTCCCTCCTGAAGTGGCTGAGAGTGAAACCCACCCTTTGTGGCAGCAGGAATGATTCTGCCCCCGGCCTGGAATGGTTGGGGTTTGGTCTGGTTCAGCCACGAAGTGGTGCCTGAGAGTGGAAAGGTCTGACAAAAAGCTGGTTTAGAAGATTCCTAGTTTTTATCTCAAAGTGTCCACGTTTCTCATCTCTCACATGTGATAAGAACAAGGACTTGGAGGATCTGAGATCCCATCCAGGAGTTAACTTTTGGCAAAGGAGAACTTTTCTGGAAGAGCAAACACTGCTGGGAGCTTGTTAAAACCCTGGGATGAACTTCCTGCAAGGACTTAGGTCTCCACAATTCTCACCCAGGCTGCTCCCAGCCTCAGGGATATGGAAGCGCTCTTAGGCTGCTTAAAAATCCACCACTGCTTCACCCTCTGCCAGGAGCAGCACAAAGAAAACAGGTTATTTCAATTAATGTTATTTCAATTAATGCCTCTTCCATCACTAGCACAGAATCATGGAATGGTTTGGGTTGGGAGGGACCTCAAAGATCATCCAGTGCCACCCCTGACATGGGCAGGGACACCTTCCACCACCCCAGGTTGTTCCAAGCCCCGTCCAACCTGGCCTTGAACTTCTCTGGGTAGGTTAATCGAGTCTGAAAAAATGGATGAATTATACAGAGATACTTAATCATATATTCCTGATCAGTAGAGAAAGGAAGAAAAATCTGGGAAAAGCTGTAGTACTGAGACATGAGGATCCTGGATTTTTCCATCTCAGAGTTGGGCACTTGCTGAAAGCTCCTGACTGTTGTTGTGGAATTGGACAAGTATGAAATGGCCACGAGTCAGTTAAACTCACTGATTTCTCCAAAAAGCTACAGATAAAATGTGCATCTGTGAAAAAGGCAGAAGAAGCGTTTTTAACTTTGCTGTGTCTGACTCTAAAACACCACTGCCTGTGCATTTACTAATTCTTGTCAAACCTTGAATAATTCCCTTTTAATTTGATGCTGAGCACTAATGTGAGCAGCTAATTTCTCTTTACTTACAGTGAATTTGTGCTGGAAAAACAGAGCCCGTAATGACTCTTGATCCAAGCTGTGCATGAATTAGCTAATAAACCACAACAGAAGACTGGAGATAAATCATGCTTGGCATCATGTGAAACCCTGCTTTATTTACCTTTTTCATGAAGGAGGCAGATAAATTTCCCCAGAACTGCAAAACCTCTTCTGCAATGTGTGAAAAAAATGGTAAAAATTCTCTGGTGAGACAAGGGATCTCATATGTAAAAGGCATTAAAGGGTATTTAAAAAGGGTAATAAAACCACTTCCAACTTCTCTGCCATGGGCAGGGACACCTTCCACTGTCCCAGGGTGCTCCAAGCCCCGTCCAACCTGGCCTTGGACACTTCCAGGGATCCAGGGGCAGCCACAGCTTCTCTGGGCACCCTGTGCCAGGGCCTCAGCACTCTCCCAAGGAAGAGTTTCTTCCCAATAGCCAATCTAAACTTGCCCTCTGCCAGTTTAGAGCCATCCCCTCTCATTCTGTCACCTCCTGCCCTTGTCAAAAGTTCCTTTCTGGGATCCTTGTAGCCCCTTTAGGTGCTGAAAGGCTGCAGTGAGGTCTCTGCAGAGTCTTCTCTCCTCCAGGCTGAACAGTTCTCCCACCCTTTCCTCACAGGAGAGGTTTTCCACGTGTGCAAGCTGTGCTGCTTTCCCTGGCTGGGCAGACGGGAGCCATCCCCCACCCACCCACTGCTCGCAGGGCTGAGACTATCCCAGGAGTGCTGGATACAGGAACACCGGCTGCTCCCACCTCCATCTCCACAGCAGGCACTTCCTTCCAGCCTGCCTACCAGCCACGTGCCTGCTCCAGGGGTTGTGGCACATCCCAGTCCCACAGCTGAGTCAGGAAAACCTCAGGGTTGCTTTTGATGGACTTTTCTTCCTTCAGCTCTCCAGCCAAAACCAGCAGTTTTGCAGGGGAAAACTGCACTGTGACTTGGGAATGTTTTCCTTGGCACTTTGTGTGCGTTACAATTATTTTATAGTTTTTGCTGTCTCCTTTCTTTCTTTTTTTTTTTTTTACCTCTCTAAGCCTAATCCTCCCAGAAAACAGGGGATGTGGAAAGCACGCACGTGCACGGGGATACTTCAGCCTGGTTGTCCTTCTCAGTGAAGTGAATCCTGATGGAGAGGTGTGAGCTTCACCTGCCCTTGGAGAGGGGCAGGAATTGAGGTGCTGGTACCTGCTCCTGCAGCAGATTTGAGATTTCTCCTTAGCTTGGGACAGAGGTGAGCCAGGAATCCTGTGGAGTTGTCACAAAGCAAGAAGATAATTGGGAACCCCCCACCTTCTGAAGGCCAGTTTTGAATCCCACACACCAAATGCTCCCTGTATGGCGACAGCTACACATTTGGCATGGTCTCTGCAGGGTTTGGGGTGAGCCTTCCCCATGATTCTGGATGCAGATGTTAATCTGGTCCTGGCAAACAAAATATTCTCATTTCAGCAGTGACACAGATGGGATGTACGTGCCTGTTCCAGGGGCACACACGCTGTGGTGCCAATAAAAGTGTCTGTGAACAGTAAAACAACCGAGCTGAGACAGTTTGATTGTTCAGGCTGTTGATTCATTTATGAACAACTGACAAATAACACCACCCAGAAAGATGCTGATGTGTGGGTGACAGGGAAAAGCACGTGAGCCTTTCCAGGAGGTCTGATGTGTTTGGTTTTTAATGGACTCTGACTGCCCAGCATTTCAGCTTCATGCTGCAGCTGGGACTGCTGCGATCATTTCGCAAGGAGCCCGTCCCATGTGAACCACAAATGCCTCGTGGCTGGGAGCTCCTATCACTGCAGAACGTGTGGGAAGGGCTGATTTATGGAAGGAGTCACACGATGAGCTGTGGGGCTGCACGAGCTCAAGGCTTTCCTCCCAGTCCCTGGGAGCAGAGCGAGTTGGAGAGGCTGCAGATTGGATCTGTTTGGTGTTACATCCCTGCCTTTATGAGTTCAGCAGGAGAGGGAACTGCATGGTTCCTAAAGATTTATGATGTTGGCAGCTTTGAGAAAATGTTTTCATGCAGCTTTTTCTCTTTTTTTTTTGCTTTGCAAGCAACTACCCAATGCTTGTCAGTGCTGAGCAAAGCAAATATGTGCACATAGTGAAAGCCTGTGCACACCAAGAAGGGGAAAACCATGAGGATGAGAGAGGCAGCTGCTGTTAACAAGGTGAAGGCGAGCCCGGAGCACAGCACAAATGTGGAGGAATATTGCTGGGCACAGATTTTTACCAGTGAGTTTGTAAAACAGGCAAAATGAGTAATTTTAATAAAAGGAGAAAATGCAGATCAGCAAAGCTGAAACAAAACCTTCGGGCAAACTTAATGGATGCTTGTGTTGAGCTACTTTGTGCAGACAATGCACCTTCATGCACAGGACATAGCTCAGGACCAGTGAAAACATCACTCTCCTACTCCAACCCCAGGACTATCTTCCTTCTAGTGGGAGGTGTCCCTGCCCATGGCAGGGGGTTGGGATGAGATGATCTTTAAGGTCCCTTCCAACCCAAACCATTCTGGGATTCGATGGATCTGTGATACTTGCAGAAGATCTATCAGAAATATTTCAAAGAAGTTCATATACACTGAAAACCACACAAGCATGTGGAAGGGTATTTATAAAGTCAGTTGAGTCTGAAATATTTTCAGCAGAAATCCATGGGTACGCCGGGTTTCAGATGTGGATTGAGTTGTGCACCTCCCAGTTTGTCATGGGGTTTTATGCATTTTGGTGTTGTACATTGCAAAAAGATGTGTGAGCTGCTCTGTGGACAGGCACTGAGAGAAGCCTGCACCCCGAGGGGGTAATTCTATGATTCTATGTATTCTATGATTTGTGTGTGGGTTTTTTCCCCCAAAAGCTTACCCAATCCTTTTGTTAGAGAAAGTCTGCTCTAGACTTGATGACCTTTCTGAAGTACCTGAGCACCTGCTCAGGGCTCTGACCAACCTGACCTGGTTGAAGATGTCCCTGCTAAGTGCAGGGGGGCTGGACCAGATCCCCTTTAAAGGTCCCTTCCAACCCAAATTCTCCCACGATTTACAGCACTGAGGCCAATCCCTGCCTGGGTGCTGGACAAGGAGACTTGCAGGACACACAGAGCCACGGCAACCTCAGATCTCCCCAGCAAGCAGCTGGGCTGCCCTTGTGGCCTGCACTGCTTTGCTGCACACAGAGTCAGCTTTTTTGCAGTGCTAGGAAGCAGCAATCCCTGTTTCCGACGTCGGAGGTGATCCCTGGTGTGCCAGGATCCCTGGGCTGTCACGGCTGCTGATCCATTGGCCTCTGGCTGAACTGCTGGGCTCAAAGTCAGCAACCAGCAAAGGTCAGAATGAGTCAACCACCAAATCCCGGGGAAGCCAGCTGAGGGACATACAGAATTCCTACTGTGGAAGTGCACTTTTAGGCTGGCTGTGGCTGGCCAGGGTCGGGATGAGCCATGTTAACCACTATTCCCTGCTCATTAGCACCGTGCCAGTAATGAACACAGCCCCGCTGGACCCCGAGGCCACCCCCCTGCAGGGTGCTGGTGCTGCTCCCTGTGACCTCGCCAGCAGCGCTGCAGTTTGTCCTTTCCCCACCTCAGCACCCTGAATCACTCGTTTGGCACGTGCCAACCAGCAGAGTGCAATTAATGGGTTCAGCCTTTGACACGAGCCCTTGCAGCCTGGGAGTGCAGAGGGGAGATGTGTGAGGAGGGTCATTTCACAGCCTCTGGACAGTGCTGAGCACACTCAGCCCTCGCGGAGGCTCCTCAGCATCTGGGAAACTCATTAAAGTGTGAGGAGTTCTTCTTTAAAGCTTTGGCCCCTCACAGCACAAGGTTGCTATAGCACTGTGCTGTGGTAATTAACCAACCAGAAGGATTTTCTTTCTGCTACACTAATTAGCAAAGTGTAGAAACTTAGGAAACCATTGTACAATTCAACAGGATTATCCAGGTGATGCAGGTTTTTGTTTTAACTACATATTTTACCATCAGTAAATTTACAGATACTATCTCTTTTCTGACAGTTTCTCCTGAGATGCTTCTTCCAGCTCTGTGGCATTACATGAGAAAGTGAATAAAGTGAATTAATCGATGAAAATTTGAGGAACTTAGGTGAAACCTTCACACTCATGAACCTACAATATCCTTTCCATGTAGGGATACTCAGTACTCAGAGGACTGTAATCCCAAAATTGCTTTTTTTCTCTCCGTGGACTAAGAGGAAAGCCTTGTGGTGGCTGTCTGCAGGAGCAGGTACCAACACCACACAAACAGTGTCTGACCAGAGACCAGCGTGGTCAGAGTATGGCTCTGTCCCTTCAGAACTCCTCTGCCCAGCCTCCTGCTCCACATTGTCCTGAGTGACTCCATCTCGACATTCAAAACACATTTTCCACCCCAGACCTCTTAGCTTGAGCACACGACCCTCTCTCAGAGCAGAGCACATCCCCAGTGGTGTGACGCCCTGCTGGCAGCTGGAGCTGGGTACCCCACAGCCCGTGCTCAGCCCCCAATCCCCTGGCTGTCCTGTACGTGCAGTGTGATGGCACCCACACCCAACCCTAAACTGGTATCCCCACATCCAAGGAACTGCAGCACAGCTGCCTCCGCTGCAAGCTGGAACTGGGCATTTACTGCAAAGGAGGAGGGGGAAAAAAGATTTCAATAGTGTCAGAGGGAAGCCATTAGCCCAGATCCAAAGTCAGCTCACACTCGCTGCCCCATGCCAGTTGGCACACGCGTGGTCCGCACTGCTCAGCACTGCAAACATTTTCCTTTGGAAGAGCCTTGGAGAACTGTGTTTCAAGCACTTGAGTGCTCATAGTTGTTCATTTCCATAATGACTCACTGAACACAAGCAGCTTTGTTTTCCTCCTACACAATAAGCTACAAATCCAGAGTAATTTGATCAGTTTTCTTCCAACACACAAGAGGCCACGTACACACGTGTGCACGAACACACACAGATACACACACGTGCACAAATGCTGTCAGTCCAACAGATCCACCACCATGTTCCTGGCACAGCTGAGCCGAGACTGCCCCTGCTGATCCAAAGGCTACATCGGAATTATCCCAGGCCTGTGCCACGAATGATTATTTTGTCGAAAGGGACATACGGCTTTAAAAGGCATCACAAAGTAAAAAAGAGAGTTTTCCCTAAAGAGATGTGACTTTATTCATCTTTGCCATCCTGCCAGGAGACAGCAAAGGAAGAAGCTTCTTTTGAAGAGAGGAGACATGAGTGTGCTTCCAAAACCCCTGAGGCGCACATGAAAAAAAGGCAGCAGCCAGACCTTGATCATGTTCATTCTTCCCTTGTGATAGAGGCATGACTGACAGTATCACTACTAGGATGATGGGATAATCCAGGTTGTAAGGCACCTCAGGAAGTCTCCAGCCCAAACCCCCTGCTCACACCAGGCTCAGGATGTTGCTCAGGGCTTTATCCAGTTGGGTCTTGAAAAAAATCTCTGGAGATGGAGATTGCACGCCCTCCCTGGGAAACTTGTCTCACTGCTTGACTGTCTTCATGAGGAAAAACTTTCTCGTATCTTTTTGGGGCCCTTTTTTTGTTAACAGTTTATGTCTGTTGTCCTCTTGCCTCAAACCACTGTGAAGGGCCTGGGTCTGTCAGCTACCTCAGAGGTACTGGCAGGTTGTCGTTAGCTCCATCCAAAATCCTTTCTTCATTCTGAAACAGCTCCTCTTGCATCTCTGCACATGGAGAGTGCTCCAGACCTGAGCAGCTGGGTGTCCCCGTGGCTGACTTTGCTTTAGTGTATGACTATCTTTAGTGCTGGGGTCACCAAACTGGGCACAGCAGTCTGAGGAGTGCAAAGGAGAAGGGAGTAATCATTTCCTTCAAAACATCCCAGCCTGCTGTTAGCCACCTTTGCTGCCAGGTCACATGGCTGACTTGGGTGCATTTCAGCATCCACGAGCTCCCAGGGTGCTCTTCCACACTGTTGCTCCTCAGCCAAGTCCTCAGCTTCAGGAGAGGGCACACGTGGCCAAGGGGCTCCCCTTTGTTGCCCAAGACATCTGGGGAATGTCTCAGCAGCTCTGCTCACAGGTATCCCGCATAATCATCAAATCATTAATTCACTGCTAAGAGGCAGGATGAACATCCCTCAGTGCAAATTCAGAAATGTTTGTTTCCTTGACATGAGGGCGTGTGGCTCACCTCCAGTTCTGCCAGCATTTGTATCGAGGGCTACCCAGGGAAAATGGAAGTTCTTGCTTATCTGTTTTGCTCCCAGGTGTTTTTCCCCTGGAAGGATTTCCAAAGAGCTAAACTCAAATGAATCCATTTCTGAGCAGCCCTGTGCCTTGGGATGGCATCAGCAGCTGCTTTGGCTGGTGCTTGCAGGGAAGGTGAGCATTTTGTCATCCCAGCTTGGATGTGCCGAGTGCTGTTGGTGACAGATGTCAGCTCTCCACCCGTGGGACCAGACAGGACAGCAGAGACAGGAGCAGCACCGCTGCTGTCAGGCAAGGGAACTGTGAACTTCTTCCAACGTCCTGTGGGTGAGAGCTTGCAGAGTTGAAAAGGTTATTTTTACTTTCTTCAAGCTGCACAATTTCCTTGGGTAGGTACCAGGTGCAATGAGAGATCAGCCACCTGACCTACTGAGACTCAGACCGAATTTCAGGGTCTTCACCTATTTATTGGTCTTAAATGTTCGGTGAATATTTATTGTTAGTGAAAACGGGGCATTGCAGCAACAGTCCCAAGACACTGGCACAAAGTCGGTGCCCGGCACTGAGATATTCCAGTGGTTCACTGAGGTAAACTCTCCACTCTAGAGGACCCCAGAGTTAACCATTACTTCATTGCTTCAGCTGCCACATTTCTTCTCTACTCAGACCTACTCAGGATGTCTGCTACGCTCCTGGCAGCTACAATAACCTGCAATCTCTGACAGTACCTGCTGCACTGCAAATCCCTTTTTCGTCCCAGCATGGCCCTGAGCCAGAGCAAACACAGAGATACTCACTGGACAGATTTCTAACCTGTACATGTATCCCTCCCTCCAAACACAAGGTGCCAGGGGCTGTCCCTTGCTAGTGGGATGAATAAAAGCACTGACCTGGTCCTCTCTCATCAGGCACTCAAATCTCCCTCCTCCCTCTGTCATCTCCTTGAGGCACAAAAATGCAAATGAGTGAGGAGAGGGAAAAGTTACAAAATGTTGTTTATTTAAATTTGCTGTTCATTGCCAGCAAGCTCAAAGTTGAACTCGACTGAGCTGTTAGGACAGGATGCCTCTACAAGCAGGGGATTTATGACAGTGTCTTCCAAGAGATTTTCCAGCCCCTGAAAACTAGAGCAACATAAATCTGGAGTTTAAATTGAGCTTGTGCTGTGAAGTCCTACAAAACATTTGAAGAAAATTCAGGATAAGCTTGATATGAGTGGAAAGAGCAAATTACTCCAGCTCTGTTGAGATACAGGTGATGGACACTATATTACACAACTTTTTTTCTTCCTGCTGTGGCAAAGCCCAGTGGAGAGAGCGCAGAGGGACAGGGATCCTGTGTAAGACCATGAACTGAGAAGGGAGGCAATTCTTCTTGCATTTAAATGCCCCCTTGTTAGGATTTTATCATGAGGCTGTTGTTCTTCTTGGCTCACTATCAAACAGGCTTTCCTTCTCTGATCTTAGCTACAAGACCACTCTCAAGACAGGCGTCCTCTTCCTTTCCAGAGTAAAGAAAATGATGCCTGGTTTTATTGAAACCAACCCAGAGTAGTGTTTATTACTGAAAATATACAGTATTTTTGAACATCACATAAAAAGCCTGGTAGATACAACTGCTCTAGTTCAAAATGCTCAACAGATACCTTTGTGCAGCACGTAGCATCATCCTCGGAACGCAAACATCCTCTTCTCATCATTGTCATTTTTACAGTGCTCCCCTTTTGTCTTTTTTAAACCCAGAAAACTTGTCCTTCCCCACCCCATCCTCGGAGCTGAAAAAAACACTTTCCAAAGGCTTTCCACTTATATTGTGTTGGAAGCGTGGGGCTAAGAGGAATGAGGGTGTTTTGCAGAGCTACTCCGAGCTACTCCTGTCCTTTGAAAATCTGTGTAAGAGCAGGGCATGGTGCTTGCCAGGCCAAGTGCCCTGTGTGGAACAGTCCAGCCATGCCCTGACAACTCCCAGTCTGTCCAAGGGAGAAATGGGGAAGGCAGATAAATTCAGGCTTTTCACAACACCTTTCCGGCGCTCTTTTTCTTGCTGCCACGAGTTCTCAAACGACAGTTTTGCAGAGAAGAAACTTTTTACAAAGGAAACAAGAAAGGGATGGGCTATTATACACCAAACTGCCGAAATCATTGGGAATCAATGTACAGGGTGAGATGGGCAGTGTGTTAAAAATAGTCTTTGTTCACTGCAATATGAAAGGGGGAAAGAAAATGAAAAAAAAGAAAGAAAGGAGAAAAAAATTGATTATTCCTGCCAGTTTGCTGTTTTAGACTTTGCACTGCGAACTTCCACAGGATGCAGTCAGGGTTGAACCTGCTCCTTCTTTGAATCTGTTCCACCACCACCGGCTCCAAGAGGCTTTTTCCTGGTTGTCTCAAAGCAGCATCACGGATGTGGGAGGTAAGAGTCCGCCGAAACAGGATGGGCCCCTCACTGAAAATAGATCAGTGAGGACAGAGGAAAGTTTGCAGAGAGGGGCTTTGGGGTGGGAGTGAAGACAGAAGAAAACTCTGAAGGCCACGGTGCGGTGGTGGGCGGTGTCCGTGCGGGGCGGTCACACGGCCGCGGTCTGTTTGATGCTGTGGAAGCTGATCCGTGTGGGGGACGTGGGGATGGACATGGCACGTGCCACACGCACCCGCAGGGAGTGGTGGTCCTGCCAGCGGTGCCACCTCTTCCTGGCGGCAGAACGGACCTGGGGAGAAACAAGAGGAGACAACATGAGGGGAGGATTTCAGGTGTCCTCTGTAAAGGGACGCTGGACAGTGCTGAGAGGAGGCACAATATTGTCACGGCACTGAAACATGCAGGGGTTGATTCAGAGGCCCGAAAAGGAGCTTCTAATTCATTGCTGTTCTCTTGGGTACTTGACTCTGGGAAAAAACATGACTTTTACACGTCTTGTGTCTCATATCTGATATCTTAAATACCCCAGAGCATTTTGAACAGGCCTAAACATAGGCAACTGAATCAAGCCCTCAGGATGGGTGGACCTGATGGGTGGTGCACCTACGGTCAGTCCAAGACCTGATGGAATTCTTAGAGAGCCCCATCCCAGGGGTACAGCTGCACCTGCTGCCCTCGTGTGTGAAGAAGCACTGGGGATGTAACCAAGCACTGGTTCTGCAACACAGGCATGCCCGACCCAGCCCCTGTGAGCACCTGGTGCAGGCAGTGGAAGCTGCTCCACACCAAGAGACGGTCACCCCCAACCAGGTGCTGACAAATAGGTCAGATGAACCTTGACTTTAAGTGTAATTTTTTTTCCATGGAGCACACAGAGAGCCCAGGAGCTCTGGCTCAAATATATCCATATACAAGCTAGAGAAAAACAGGATAAAGGAGCCCTAAACCTCAAACACAGTGGGAGGGAAGGCTTGAGATACTCCTAATATAGACCATAAACAATTCCTGCCAAATCCCTGGCAGAGAAGACTCCAAGTCAGAACCTGGGATGAAGCATTTGGACCAATTTCTGGATATTCTTGTTGATCTTTGCTTTCTGTAGAGAGAAAAGCAATTCAGACCCCTAACCAAGGGAGATAAATAAGCCTACAAAATTAGGTGAGATGAATCTGGGCCCAGCTTCCTGGAGAGTCAAAAGCCTGATGTATTCCTGAGACTTGGAAAGGATGCTGATGTTCTGCTGCCAACCTGAAATCTGGTGAACTTCGAAAGAAGCTTTGTTACATAAAACTTCCGTACCAAGCCAGGGCCCCCTTTGCCAAAACCACATTTTTTAGAAGGTGGGGTTATAAATAATGTAATATAGACATTGCACCTCAACTACTCATCTACAGACCTCTTCCTGACCAAGAGGGAACCAGTCAGCGTGGTCAAAGGGGATGATTCATCTCCTTCTAAAGCAGGTGTCCAAAACAGGCCAGATATTTCTGGTCAGATGAAAAATACCTATTTTCTTTAATTGGTTATAAAATGAGTCTAGACAATCAGGTCTATTTTAGATGTCTGGATTATAAATTTAGCTAAGTTCAGACAATACTGATATCTAACCCTGAGTATTTTTTAGTCTTTAATGTACTTATTTTGTACTTCAAAAAATACATTATTAATGTACTTCATCCCTCAAAAGTAAAAAGGATTGCTCTTAGCCAAATTTTACCATGGACAAGGGGAACTTTGGGTATTATCAGCAGTGATGCTGTTGTGGAGAAGACCTCAAAGGGATCAGCTGCCATGGCAACTGCACATGGCTTGGGAGGAGCTTGCAGAGCCTCTGAAGCCCACGCTGGCACAGGTTCTCGGCTATCAGCACCTGGGTGAGGTCAATCAGAGCCACCCTGGGTGTGTCTCTCACCAGCACTGGCGCTGCAAGGAAGGTGGAGTCGAAAAAAAATTGCCCAGAGATGAAAAGTCACTGCTTTTCTTCATTTCTTTGAAAGCCTGGGGATGTCTGCAGGGGCTCTGCAAGATCTGCTCAAAATACAAGGAACACACACAGTCTCTAACCCCACCTCAAACCAGCTCCAACGTGCTAAGGGTCTCAGTGCTCTAAGTGCTCAGACGAGTTGAAGAGCTCCAGGATTGGAGGTGTTTCCAACCCAAACCACACCCTGTCAGTCTGAGGAGCCCCAGACAAACAGGATGAAGGCCTGATGGTTAAAACAGACAAGAGTTCACAAGGAGGACAGAGAAAGGGGGAAAGTGCTCCCCTTCTCTTGGCTGGTTTCAATCTTCCCATTTCTGGGTGGGCTTTCAGGGACTGGGACAGAGCCCTGGGCTGTAGAATTGCTACTGAGGAACTGTGGTCTGGCAGCAAACAATCCCCTCTCATCACAGCTTTGTGCATGAAATACACTCCACTGCAGGTTTATGAGTATCGGCCTGGAAAACAGTTTTGCAATTCCCTCTTTGGTGCCTTTTCTGGTGAATCCTGAACCTGGAAATGTGGATTTTCTATCAGAGCCCTTGAAGAAGTAAGAGACTGGGCAAATCAGACCAGAGGATTTCTTTCTTTGGGTGTTTTCTCAACTATCTGTGACCTGTGCTACTGCCAGGGTTGACATGGTGGTTTTAGGTCACAGCTTGGACTCAGTGATCTCAGAGGTTTTTTCCAACCTAACTGAAGCTGTGATTCTTTGATTTAAGACAAGCAGCTGCAGATTTTTACAGTAAGATGAGGAGAAAGCCACACTGGGTTTCTTTCTTCTGATTTTGAATCAGTTACTTGTTTCTATATAAATAATAATGCTTTTTACACTTAGTAGGGGTCAGACAGAACCTAATGAAAGAAAGAATATGAGGGAATAGGACTGGAGAAAGAGAAGAGAGAACACCCAATGAAAGGAGAATTAAAACTAAAAGAAGTGTCAGGAAGAGCATGATAGTCATGAATGATTTGGAGATGAGAATGAGAATAATGTGGTTAATCAACAGTGCAGAGGATTTCTGGAAGAGCCTCTCATTCTGAAGCAGTAGCTACAACATCTCTCCACCAGTTTCAGGACGGGGTTTGGTCAGGTTATAAAATGAGTTGAATGACATGGTTATATGAGATAGCAGAGTCAGGATGGACTGACTCAACACAAACTGCAGCAGCCGGGACTGCTGGCCATCCCCTTCTCATCAGACTGACCTCCCTGGCTCACTGAACCCTCCAGGGAAAACAGGAGAAGCACGGGAAAGCCGTGCCATGGTGTTGCACTTTTCTGGAAATTCACTACTTGCAAACCAACCATGGTTCCAGCTGGAGTGGCAGAGGGATCCTTGCTCCTGATTCTGGATGGGAGGGAGGATATGACGTACACCCAAAGGCAAATCCATGGGCCAGAGTCCATGCAAGGGGGAGGCACCACTCCTGAAGGACTCACACCTAGTCTCGACCAATTATCACAGAATCACTGAATGGTCTGGGTCAAAAGAGACCTTAAAGATCATCTAATTCCAACCCCCTGCCATGCACAGGGACACCTGCCACTGGACCAGGTTGCTCCAAGCCCCATCCAATCACTGGATCCATTATTTATGCTTCCAGCAGAGACAGTGGAGAGGGAGAGACAGTCCCTCTCAGGATGGGACTTAGACAGGTGGAGTGAAATAGTCCTTGCTCCTCTGGGTACAAACCCAGCTTAACTGAATGACGGACACCTCAGGCAAGTGGTTCAAGTAACACATGAACTGTCAGACCATGGGAAATTGTCCCATGAAGACCTGAGATGCAGAGGGATGTTGCCTCTCGAATGCTCCAGAAGTCACCGAATGCTGAGATACTGTGAGAGAAAATTTTCCTCCTTTTCTTCTGCACTGAAATTTCGGTGGTTTTCTTCTGAGCAACCAATGTGAAGAGATACTTACTCAGCCAGTGAAGCCAGATTAGATTTATCTTTTGTGCTTCAAGCCACCCAAGTCAAAAAGAGCCACCTGGAGATAAAGACGTGAGTCTAAACGAGCAGCTGGTTTTTGTGATATGGTTTGAGAAAGGATAAAAGAGTAGTAACAAAAATGCTGCCTTCTTGTACAGCCGGAGCCATTCCCAACGGGCTGGGCACATGGAAATGGGCTGTGCACTTTCAAGGGTGAGGGCAAAGCATTTTTTAATGACAGAATGATTAACTGCAATTAGCATGTGACCAAAGTGCAAGCAGAAAAGGTTAAGGTCAAATTTATACCTTGTACTTGAACTCAGAAACAAAATGCTAGGTTAACTTTAGGTAAGAAAAGAAAAAAAACTGGCCGTGGCTGCTGTAATAATGGGGTAAAAGACACCAAAAAAAAGCTATTGCACAGTGGAAGAGTAAAAGAAAAAGAGAAAGCAAAATAGGAACTTCAAACATGGTTGTTAATCTCTGTAAGAGCAGCTACCTCTATTTATTAAGCATTTCTAGAGTCAGGACCATGCCCCAGAGTCTGCATTAGCACGTTTATGACCTGAAATTACCAGCACTGGCCTGTAACAGCCCAAGGATGCTACAGGCTGCCAGCAGTGGTTAGAGCTCAACAAAGAGTCTTGGGAACACAAATTATCAGCCTCACCCCTGTGGAACTTAAGTTGCTTGAGAGGACCAAAATTATCCCTGCCCTGAGCACAGAGTTGGGTGCCTGTGCTGACCCTTGGTCTGTATTTTTCTTGCAAATAGTTCCTCTTTCAGAATTACCTTTTCAGCTCTTTCTGCTTTGCGTACTGTGAATAATCACAGTTTCTGAGCATGTGGTCAAATCAGGCTTGCCAACATATTTGTGCCTACAGAGTGTGGGCACTGCTTTGGAACAGCCAAGAAAAAGGATTTGGATAATGGGATGAAAAGAAATCAGTGGGTGGCAGTTTTTCTCTTCTGACTGGATCACCTAACCAGGGACTTGTCAAACTTTTAGATCATATCTGACAAAAAAATATTGTTAAAAACCTCTCTTCCCTCTGCTCCACAGCAGAACAACAAAAAACGAATGAAAGAGCTGGAGAGAAGGATGAAAACTTTCAGAGCAGGTTTTGTTTTGACAAAGTAGACATCAACTTTGGACTGCTACTACCTGTGCTAGACACTGGCTGCTGGCTCATTTCTTGCAGCCATCAATTAGGAATGAGCTGAAGGAAGAGCCTCGAGCAACATTAAAAATCAGATTTTGGAAGAAATGTTGTGTGTCATGAGCAGAGAGGAAGAAGTTTTGATCTGCAGACACAGAACAAAGGGGCCAATTCACCAGGGGATTCTTGACATAATAACACTAAAATGCAGTACTTATGTAGGTGTCTGATGAGAAGAGTAGGAATAAATGAGCTGCCATGGTAATGGAAGCTGGAATTAGGACAATTGGGATGCCACCATCCTCTGTCCCCAGGGGACATCCCTCACCTGCAAGTGGTAACCAGCGAGGGCCAGAGGGACAGCAGGTCCTCTCTGTCTGCAGAACAATCACAGAATGCCAGAATGGTTTGGGTTGGAAGGGATCTTAAAATCATCTCATTCCACCTCCTGCCATGGGCAGGGACACCTTCCACTGTCCCAGGGTGCTCCAAGCCCCATCCAACCTGGCCTTGGGCACTGCCAGGGATGGGGCAGCCACAGCTGCTCTATGCCAGGGCCTCCGACCCTCACAGGGAAGAATTTCTTCCTAATATCCAATTCATGGTGTTCAGTAGTCTGTGACTGATTAAGTTCTTGCTTTGCTCAAATGCAACTTTTTATTCCCAGAAATCCTGATAAGAAGGCAAATTAATTAAATGAGTATGATTTACATAGATCTCAATGGGCTTTAAAACAGACTGATTATTTTTTTCTCTGAAAACAGGTTTCAGTAGTGAATTCAACAACTTCCACCTACATTTAAGCACCTTTGTGCTGCATTTCAGATCCTTATGCTGCATTTGGAGGTGACTGGAGAATAACTTTGGACTTCAAACATCTTTGAACAGCAATGCAAATTGTGGAAGGTGGATGAAGCTTGAATCAATATTTTTGTAAGCTACAGATATACAAGAGGGACCTTCAAGCAATGTCCAGACCAGCAAAGTGGAACTTTAAATTTCAAGACACTGGTCTCACTGTGCCTGACTCTGCAGTGAAATTCACTTCCATGAGGTTTCTGAAGTCCTGGCCTCTCCTTACCTTAGTAAGGCCTAAGGTATTGGCAACAGCATGTCCAAAAGAGACAACTAAAATAGATCACTTGGAATCTACCCTCTTTTGTGTGAACTACTGCCTGTAAATGAAGCTGAAGGTGATAAGCTCAGCTGGTTATGAGCATCTATCAGCTGTCTAATGTTAAAGGGGAATAAATCCCATCCATTACTTAATAGTTTAATACTTAAACTAACATAAGGTGATGCCTTACACGGTACGTGGAAAGTTTTCCAGAGGCGTTAGAGTGTCTCTAAGGGAGGAGGGATGGCAAATGCTGGATTTAATAGTAAATGCTGTGAAGTAGCTGTGGGTCAGGCCTGTCCAGATCCTTGGCAGGATTAAGGACAGTATGATTTGAAGCAAAGAAGCAGAGTGGCTTAGGCACAGAGACCCCTGCACTGTGGATCTCCAGGTGAGGAGTTCTAATGCTCCCCGAGAGACAGGAGTGTCTTCATCCGTGTTTTGTAAATAAAAGACATCACTGAGCAACTGCAGCTGTGTCCTGCCCTGCTGGTGTGGCTTCGCAGGGCTCCCACAGACCCAGCCCCTGAGGCCAAGGGCGCTCGTGTTACTGCCACACAAAATACTGAACTCAGCATGCCCATAAAGATGCCATTATCAGCACTGAATCCTCCTGAGGGCAGGAAGGGATGTAGTCAAAACAATCTGCAGGGCTCAAAAACAAAGCTCAGGTAGAACACGGTGGGATGTTTTTTTTCCCAGGTACCCTACCTCACACCACTATTTATGTAACACTGTTATGGGTTTTTTTCTCCCTAAAAAAATTATCCTGCTTAATTGGTCTGCAATTCCTTTTTTTTTCCCCCAGAGTCTTTTGCAGCAATTCCATATAACCTCTGCACAGGAGGGTATTTTAACATGCCAGTCTGGCAGGTGCTGTGAAAGCGTATTTCTAAGATCACAGCAGTGCAGTTTTGTTATCACAGAGAACGTTTTCAAGCAGCTGGAACAATTCTGACTAGTCATAAAGGTTTGCCACACATTTTTGGGTGGAAACAAATGCTGCTCCTTTCTTCTGGGCCACAAAGGACCAGAACAAATCACAGCAGAAGGAGGCCAAGGGTGCAGCCAGCCCACCTCAAGCCCCTGAAGTTTTGCTGTGGAGTGCTCTGGAGTCACCCTCACATCAGCAGTGGTGTAAGGAGAAGGAAGATGGGATGGGGAAGGACCTCAGAGCAGATGTAATTAAACTTTAGCCCTCTATCCACCTCCATATCCACATTTATTCAGCGATTTTAAGGAATGCTTAATGCATGTCCTTTGGGCTCGGAATGATTAATGTGGAGCCTGCCTGGGCTGATGGGCAGGGGGATGAGTAACCATTCCAGGGGTGATTCAGAGCTGGCAATTCTAATGAACAGCCTCCCAAGATGATCAGATCAAAGGAAACCACTTTGAGCTTAATAGATTTTGAGAGACAGATGGTGCTTGGCTAAAAGGTCAACAGAAAAAAAATTCAACATATTTATCCTTGCCTCGCACCTTGCTGTGAGAATAATTTACAGTGGCATCTGATCTATTCCCCTCTGATGATGTTTTCTCTCTAAGCCAGCTAGCTGCTTTCCATTTTAAATGTCAATTCATAGGTGATTATTGATATTGATCAGAGAACACTGAATCTGAGTCCTGAGCTAAGAATTCAGGCTCTAAAAGGATGTTTTCAGACCCAGGCCTGGCTAGTTATGTATCCCTCCAGGACATGGATGGAAATGAAGGACACAGAACTCATGAATTACAGAATAGTTAAGGTTGGAAGGGACCTCAGAAGGCCTCTGGTCCAATGCCTCGATCAGAGCACATCCAGCATAGTGGTTTTATCCACTTCTGAGATTATGCCAGGGTCTTATCAAGTCATTTTGAGCACAAACAAGAACAGAGATCTCAAAACACCTTTGAGCCTCTCTTCCAGCACCTAAACAACCTCACTATGATATTTTTTCTGCCCTGTTTTACCCAGGAGTTACCTTGTTCCCTTCATTCAGTTTCAGAGGGGTGACTGCTCTTCCCTGTGCAGCCCCTCATCAAGCACCATCCCTCTGGAGATGCAGGTTGTTCTCAGACACTGCCACCTCCATTCCCAAGCCCCTGCCCTGGGATAGCTGTGTTGGGATCTCCCAGCATGGCTGGTAGGGTTTCCAAGGATCACAGAACTCTCTGAGGGATCTGGTGGTAACTGGAAATCGCACGAAGCACCTAATAACAAGGATAAGTGATCTCTGGAGTCAGGGATTCTTATTCCTCCGTTATCCTCTTGCTTCCATCATCATTGCTGAGGTAGCAGGAGTGGAGCCAGCCCTATTTGGAATACGAAACACTATAAATGCACTCTTTGCCTCTTTCTCTGAAATAGTTCAGTTTGTCTCAGGAGAAAACCATCAGTGGTAAGAAGGTCTGGCTAAAAGGTAGACACCACACCGGAAAGGGATCTCGATGGAAGATCCATCTTCCCTTAAGGAAGTTTTGTCTGGAATCAGTCAAAGGCAGAAGAGAAATGCTGGGAGGGCTGTACTCATCTTCCTGTGAGCAGAAGGTGCACACTAAAGAACCGGAAGGAAAAACTGACCTGCAGTAAAAATTGTCCAGCAGGAGTTTTGTGGGAATGCATTCCCTCAGCAGAGTTTCAAGCCATTCACAGAATCACAGAATCATTGCATGGCCTGGGTTAGAGGGACATTAAATCTCATCCAGTGCCACCCCTGCCATGGGCAGGGACACCTTCCACTATCCCAGGCTGCTCCAAGCCCCGTCCCACCCAGCCTTGGGCACTTTCAGGGATCCAGGGGCAACCACAGCTTCTCTGGGCACCCTGTGCCAGGGCCTCCCCACCCTCAGAGGGAAGAATTTCTTCCCAAGATCCAATCTAAACCTGCTCTCTTTCAGTTTGAAGCCATTCCTTCTTGTCCTGTCACTACATAGTCTTGTAAATTCTATCTATATTTGTTCCAAAAATCTCCATCTTCAATGTTTTTTTTTTTTTTTTGTAATAATCCAGTGTTATCTGAAATTAAATTCAGTCTTGTGATCCATGAGTTGACTGAAAAAGTTTTGAGGAGCATCTCGTTTTTTGCAGTCTTTGAAAAAGAAGTTCACAAGCTGTATTCACTCTTCTGAAGTGGCATTCAACATAAATGCATGCAGATTTTTCATTAGGCCACTTTTCATAACATCTCCAATTCTCAGAAACCTCTCATTGTCAATTTTCTTGGAAGTCCAGAGATGCTCTTTTCCACTTGGATTAAATGACATTTGTATATTTTTGCCCTCTAGCACTGGTAGATTTTCTCTGCGTCCAAAAAAATGTAACTCTTTTTCCATAAAGTCTCTAAGCAAATTAATGAGTCAAGTGCCAACGGCCTCTTGTGCCCATCCATGGCATACACAGTTCATTCAAAACAGCTTCAGAACTTTTCAGAAGCAATAAAACATAAAAAAACTGTAAACTTTTAATCCAAACTGTTTCTCCTCTGTGGACTCACTGCAATAATTTGTGTATACGGCGTTGGCTTGGAAAGAGGGAAGGGAACAGAGCTGGGGAAGGGTCTGGAGCACCAGGAGCGGCTGAGGGAGCTGGAGGGGCTCAGCCTGGAGCAAAGGAGGCTCAGGGGGGCCCTTGTGGCTCTGCACAACTCCCTGACAGGAGGGGGCAGCCAGGGAGGGATTGGGCTCTGCTCCCAAGTCAGAAGCGATAGGACAAGAGGAAATGGTCTCAAACTGCAGCAGGGGAGGTTTAGATTGGGTATTCGGAACAATTTCTTCACCGAAAGGGTTGTCAGGCATTGGAACAGGCTGACAACCAAAGTGGTGGAATCCCCAGCCCTGGAAGTGCTAAAAAAACCTGCAGATGGTTTAGTGGTGGGCTTGGCAGTGTGCAGTTAATGGCTGAACTTGATGATCTTAGATTGGTTCCTTGATTTAATGACTTTTAAGATCAGTTGAGGGGGCTGACACACCCTCTCACACCCTCTCTCACTGCAGCCAACAAAGCCAGCCCAGGAGCTGGGTAAAACACTGTTTTGTGGAAATGAGGGAAAGGGAGGTGCCTGCAGGCCCAGGTCAAATGTCCACTCAAAAATGAAGGAAATAAACTCATCCCGTTTGAAATTCTTTGCATGGACTGAATATAATAGCTTCACTTTTCACCATCCACATCTGTGAGGCCAAATCACTGAAAATCAGGACATTTTATGGTGGTATCAGGCATTACCAAGGCGCCATTTTTGGTTAGATCCCAAGCTATGTTTGTTTAAATCAAGGGAGGCTACAGAGGAAAAACTCTTTTCTGTTTCATTTTCCAAACTTCACATACAGACCGCTGACAAAGGCACAGAAACTTCATAGAATAGAATCCCAGAATATCTCAGTTTGGAATGGATCCATAAGGATCATCAAGCCCAACCCTTGCCAACTCTGTAGGCAAACTCTGCTGGAACAGCCTCTCACATCCTGAGTGTTTTTAAGATGCTGATTTTGATCTTTAAACCCAGTTTTAGTCATACAGAAGTTTTGAAGCTACACAGACTGCGATGCTCAGATCTTGTGGGAACTGGACTGATGGGTACAGCACAAAGCTACCAGAGCCAGCAGGATTTTCCTCTTTATTTTCAGCTCATCCAGGTTTGTCAGGACACATGGCTCCATTTTCTCTGACTCTATCAAAATGCAGTCTCGAGTAATAATTCTGCCATTTGCTCAGATTCCAGTAACTGCTATTAATGCTTTCCCTGTACCCAAACCAAGTGATTTTCACATCAGATTGAGAAATAGTCCCAACATTTACTCAATCTCACTGTAACATCTCTACGTGCACTTTAAAATACAGGCAGTAAATTCATTGCACAATTTCCTTTCCTCAGAAAGGACTGGGGTTAATTGTAGCCTCTCCTTATTCTGAGAACATTAAAATCCACCACAACTGTGCAAAGCCTGCATCCAATTCCAGCTCCAACAGGGAAGGAATTTCACACGGGTCCCTCAATGGCTGCTGGAAACAACATCACCTCTCCTTCTTTCTCAAAAATACTTCCTGATGAGAAAACTCTGTAAAATCACACTCTGAGCCTCAGGAAAAAGCCCAGATCAGGTTATGTGGGATTTTTAATGCAGTTACCGAAGGAGCAGAACATCTCCACAGCCATTCCTTCACATCTGAGGGACCCACAATGGTGTTTCCTCTGCCTTCCACTAAATGCAGCAGCTTTTAGTCCCACAGCAAAAGGAAACACAAAAATTGTGAAGGGACAAGTCTCTCAGACATGAAGCACTCATTGAAGATTTCATGAAGATTTTTTGCAGTTTTTTTTTACAGCAATCTATATTTTTTGAGCTCTACTACAGACAGTTACTGGCAGTTTGTAAGCACCCAGTGGAATGTGTATCAAACGTGAGATGGGAGAGATGCAGCTGAGATCACAGCACTGTCAAAGCTTTAAATTAATGGATTTTCCAGGCTTTTTGCTTGTGCCATCATTCAGAGCAGGCCTGGCAATGTGGGGGGTGAGTAACCTGATAAAGGCCATCATGTGCATTTAAAGAACCCAACTCTGCTATAACTGGAAAACCCGAAGTATTTAAAACCTTCTGGGACAGCAAGTTTTCAGCCCATCTATCACTGAGACAGGAACATCAGGCTCACTTAAGAGATAATAACAAGGCTTCAGTGATTCCAGGAAGATTTCAGGCTACTGAAAGGCTGCTCCTCACAGGTTATTTTAGAGCAAAATCTGGTACCTCATGGGGATTGAGTGGCATTGCCTTCATCACCACTTCTAGTAGGGATGCCTGGCTGGGAGCAGCTCAGCTTTTAAAATAGTGTACTGTAAGATGCAAATTTGTTTTCTGGACAATATGGTTACACACCCAGAAAGCTCTGAAAATTCACTGAATTTGCTGCTTTCTTCGGTGCCGTGCAAAGCTGAGGCTAGAACAGAAGAGGAAATTCCACCTTTTAAAAGCTTTACATTTCAAAAAACCATTCTCAAAGTTTTTTCACAGTTTTGAAATAGGCAACACTGCAGTATTTGAGGGTTTTGGACTTATGTTTTACCTCAAAGAAGTAATGAGAGAGTTACCATGGTTTAGATAGTCAAGTGGAAGTTGTACATTAGATGTAAAAAGATGCTGCAGGGAAGATTTCCCTCCCAAATTCAGCTTTTGTGGGTGTCCACATGCGAGCAGAGTGTCTGGGCGTGCAGTGGAGAGCCAGCCCAGACTGCCAGCAAAGCCCGGAGCTGCTCAGGTGAGCACATGGAGGTGCCTACTGTAGGCTGAGCTGATGAGAGAAGCTTGTATTGACTGGCTTCAATTACTGACACGGAGCCATTTGAGAAGCCCCACTGCATCCCACTTGGTTTTCTCACTTCCCAGTCAGATGGGAATCTTCTCCAGATCCTGCATCAGCTGGTAAGAGCCACGTGGATGCCTCAGATACGCTGCAGCCCCCCCAGCAGCACCAGATATCTGAGTTTAGGGAAATGAATCAAGATCCCAAGGTGTGTGTCTCGACCTTGGACTGAGTCCCTCAGAAATGCCCATTCCCACTGTGACAGCAGCGTGATACAGCTGGAAGATCAGTTTTGGAATCACTCCAGATTTCCCAGGAGACTGTTATCAAGGCCCAGAAGTGCATGAGGTGAATCATCCTCCTTTGACAGGCTTGATTATGTCTGAACTCATCAGAGTTACAGGAGATGGGAAGTTGGCTCGTGGCTTTGGACAGACAGCTTCACACTGCTGGAGGGAGGGGGATATTTGGATATTTCTCCCAATAAAAAGAGCTCAAAGAATGCCAGAACAGCCAAAGAAGTGAAAACCTGCGGTGAACAGCCAACAGCCCCAAGTCTAAGTGCCACCAAATGGAAGTGGGGTGACAGAAAGTCCTGACTGGCTGTGAAATCACATGGCCTGGGTTCCAGCCCCTGCTGGTCGCTGGGACACCAGTGAACAGAAAACCCAAACCCACAAAAACCCCCCAAAACAACAACCACAACGAAACCCACACAAAAAGCCTGCTGTCTACAGGAAGATTCTCCTTCTACTGTAACACTGCAGACCTGGTGAGCATGACAAGTAGAATCACAGAACATCCTGAGCTGAAAGGGACCCACAAGGATCATCCAGTCCAAATCCTGAATGGGAGAGCCCAGCAATCCCACCCCGTGCATCCCTGGGAGTGTTATCCAAGCGCCCCTGGAGCTCTGGCAGCCTTGGGAATGTGCCCATTCCCTGGGGAGCCTGGGCAGTGCCCCAGCATCCTCTGGGGAAAGAACCTTTTCCTAAAAATCCAACCTAAACTTCCACTGGCACAGCCTGAGGTGAATGTAGTTCTACAGGCACCTGTGTTCTGGAGGAAGATTTAGACTCCCTGTTTTTTAAGGGGCAAATGGAATGGTGAGAATTTATGGAAGGGAAGCTGGAAAGAGAACTGAGAACACTCTGCTGCCAGGATATAAAAGTGGCATGGGCTTCATGTGAGAAAGCTGAGCTGCTTCTTGTTGACATCACCTCAGAATTAATGAGGAAGAGGGGAAGTCACTAATGTAAAATACAACAAAATAAACATAATAAAAACAAAATAAAGTTTTAAAAATAAAATGAAATAAGAAGAAATAGGTAAAAAATTTAAAATACTGCTGCTTTGAAGCCATGCCCATTCTTTCTCATAGCCCACAATGAAATTAAGAAACAGCACCAACAAAATTTATATCAACACAGCAGGAATAATGAAATATGGAATTAATGTCTGCAGAGAAATAAAATTTTAGCTGGACAAAGATGACACATTTTAATGCAGGTAAATGAGACACTGGCAGTGTAAGCAGGGGAAAGATATAAATTTTTCACACTTTGGGGTGGAAGTCAAACACTGAGGGATATCAGTGAAACATTTCTTGTTTGAGTAGCAGTACCTGAAATGAATTCTGGTTATATCTTCAACCCTCTTTTCTGACAGCAACAGGCACTGATCACTCAGAGACAGTCACCCACACGGACAAACTCACTCAGCTCAGCATGGCAGTATAAAAATGGGTCACCTGCAGCATGTCCTTCACAAGAGTCCAGCTCAGAAGTAAGTAGCTATGCCCAGAAATCGTATGTTTAATAAATGAGAAATCTCAAAGAAGGCTTAAGATGAAGACCAGAAATTTTACAGTCTGACAAAACTTCTTTCCCTCTGCTCTGACCTCACAGCTAACAGCCTGAATTTGATAAAGTTTTGAGGACAAAGGACACCAGCAAAGAGGGCTGGGGAATTCAGGGGCACATTAAGAGCCTTCTACGAGAGACTGATGGGACTGTGACCCCCTGTAAAAACATCTCAGGTCTCTGTAATCAGGCACTCAAACAAGTCCCACCTCCCAAGGATTAATGACTTACCTCCCCATTCAAGAAGCAGTAAAATACTGACACAAAGAAACCCTGGAAAGAGAAAGCAGTCAGTTATTAGGTGAACACTTTAACCCTTCCACTGATAGAGGGGATTGCCCCTGCAGCTGGGCTAAAACATCTCTACAGCATCCACTCCCTGAGACCCCTCAGAGGAGCTGAGCTCTGGGGGGATGTCCCAGGCACTCCCGGGGGTGTTAAATGGCTTTGGATGGTTTTATATGGGCAAGTGCATCATCACATTGCCTAAATTACCTGAGCTCAATGGCTCTGTGGAATCTGCTGACAGCAGGGACTAAACCCCTGTAATGACTGCACAGGTTGGAATTCCTGTGAGTGGAATCCTGCCCAGCTTGTTTTTAGGGCTGTAATTATTATCACAATTAAGGAGAGACTCCCTGTGCTTGCTTTCTTACACACATCTTCATAGAACTAATGAGCAATGCAGCATTTTTTTGAGACACTGAGCATCGGCAGATAGAAAAATACAATCAATTTTAGGGAATGAAAAGCGTGGATTGCTTCCCTGGTAAAGGTTAAGGCTCCTTCCCTCACAGGTTAAAAGGGACATTTTTAATTTTGGATATTCAGCTGTGATTTCTGTTGGGATGCTCTGTGTTTCTAGGGTAAACATTCCATCAGTAAAAACAGTAACTCAACCCTAGATGTGGCCTGCCAGCTGTATGTTTGTGTTGACATCCTGGGTATCAGAGCACTTGTTCCTGCACACAGCAGGTAAAACATCAATGTCAAACAAATTCTCATCCTCGTTCAAGAGGTAAAGCTGTAGGACACAAGGGAGAGGCTAAAGATCCTTCAAGGTCTTCAGTCGTGTTTGGGTTTGTGTCAGATTCAGGGAGCTGGGGCAATTGCTCACATCCCACTGCCTTCTCCACTCTGGCAGAACTCCAGTTAAATTCAGGGGAGGGAGGAGAAGGGCTGGTGGCTCAGGGAATGCACCAGAGCAGGCTGGGCAACACAGCTCAAGTGTGCCTGGAACATTGTCCCTGTCTTCCCAGTTGAATTCCTGAATCCTACCAAAAGTTTCTTCAGTGATCCATCCTTTGAAAGGTGAATGATCTTTGAAGGCAAAATATTAAAATTTTCTCTGAAAGCAGCTGGTTAATGTTTTGTCATCTTCCGATGGGAGTGTTAGCCTCCACTTTCTTTTTAAGGAACTGGTTCTAAACTTATACTCACCATGTCTTTTTTCCCTGAATCAGAGAAAATAGAAATACATCCCTATCATCCCTAAAAAATCACCACTTTACATAACATCTAATATTAAATATAAATTGGGCTGTTGGCTGCAGAGAACAGCACACAAGCTTTTGTCTGGACACTCTTATAAGCTGCATACAACAGCAATTCCAACAGGCAGGAGCTGTTTCCCTTTGGTTCAGCAACATCGAATCCAAGTCTCAGCCCACTGCGTGCTCTGGGAAGAGAGAGGCACCTCGGGAGGGGGATCCCTCATCCTCTCCCAGGCAGGTGGAATGAAACATTCTCTCTCCACTGATTTTATGTGAGGAGCTGAACACAGTGCTGAGTTACGGGAGATGAATCCTCCCAGCCCACACCTGAGAGGATTTTTCACTCCACATGACACATTTTTATACTTATCTATTTATGCACGTGTGAACTAAGCTGAGCTATTTGCAACTAGTATTTCTGTCACAGACTTCACTGCCTAAAGTTTCATGGCTGAGAAACACCAGGATCCTTTCAGCAGCAGCTGACACCAGCTGTAAACTTGCTCTCTTACCTGAAAAGACTGAAGGAAGGAATTGAAATAGATGAAAACGATCTGGGAAATGTCATCCTCGCCAGGGTTGACAAAGAAAAGCATGTAGGTGATGCCAAGCAGAGGCAGGAGAACCAACGTGGCCTTGACTGCCTTCCTGTGGGTAGGGAACAGAAAACAAGTCAACACAGGGAAGAACAACTGAGCTGGGGGTGGAAAGGAGAAGCATGGAAAGAATGACACCCTCCCTGGCCCTGTCCACTTGGGGAAAGTGTCCTGGGAAAATCTTTGAACCCTGCTGTTTCCCCCCACAGTCTGAACCCCAGGGGGTGAATGGAAACCTTATTTATATCCCTCCCTTTCACTCTCTTCCTCCTTTTCTCTCCTATCAGTGAGGCTTGCGTTGGGCTGAAGCCTTGGGATCCTCTGCGCGTTTCTGAGTGATTTCCTGCACCTCAGGGAGATGTGATCAGTGCACAGCTCAGCTGAGACCTGCTCTGTGCCCATCATTTGATTTTGTCTGTGATGCCTTGAAATGGCTACCTGAAAACAGAGGCTAGACAAGATTAAGAGAATAAAAGCAGGTGTTTATTTGAAGGGCCTCCAAAGGCACACCCCGGGCAGTCAAAAGCCTCCGAGGGGCTCCACCCAAGATGGATGCTGGGTCACAGGTTCTTCACACTTATAAAGTTTGGTCCATTTGTGTATCAGGGTTAATTCTCCAATTATAATTTCAGGTAGTGATGTAATTACCCCAAGTTCGCTCTCCCTGTCAGAGGCTTTAGTTTACATATTTAGGGGCCTGGGTCAACGAGGTGTCCTTGAGTTAAGGCCCAGAGAGGGTTAATGGAATAGGTTAAATCTGAGTTGACTGACGGGCTTTTGGGCCAATAGCTTTTGCAATTTCACATATAAAAAGCCCATGCAAGCGCGGGAGAGTTCTCTTTGTTTCTTGCCTCAAGGGCTGAGGGATGGCCAGAG
>WEIT01023766.1:128465-250907 GCA_013389985.1 Dryoscopus gambensis | reverse complement strand
AAACCCCATTTTCTCCTGTGGCACGTGACTTAGCAGTGTGGGAAAACTGTGAAAGATTCATGGGAGAGATACCTTTTCCACTTCAACAGATTGTTTTTTCCGGGTGGACTGTTGGTTTGTGAAAACTCTGTGGCACAGTTGAAAAACCTCTTTTCCTTAAGCATAAAAAGACTCTTAGAAAAGATGCAACTCTGACCAAAATACCATGTTCTTGTTTTGGAAAAGTTTGTGGTAAAGGAGGAAGCACTGGGAAAGAAAAGTGTTTAAAGATTTACTTTAATTTCTTATCATTTCTTTTCTTTTTCATTCTGTTAGTAATAAACTTTCCTTTATATTGCAACTATTTGTGTGAACCTTGTTTTGGCCCGAAGTTTCTTTACATTTTCCTCAATGAATCCATATTCCCCTTATGTACATAATTGGATTTCGTATGTTTGGCATTTAAACCAGCATCAAACCACGACAGTTTGTTATGTCTAACCAGCACAAGAGGAGAGCAGCTAACAGGCCATGTGAAGTTTCAGAGTTACACACTAAGCAGTACAGGATTTGGAAAATATAAAAGTCAAAACTTAAGGCATCATCTGGAGTGCAAACGCTTTCTCTCTCTCTCTCTCTGCAACACCTGCTCACCCAACTCAGCTGCTCAGGGCTGTCTTAGGAATCACAAATCCCAAAGCAGGTGGTGCACAGGGAAGCATCAGTGATTATTAACAGAATTATTAGGGGCTAATCCTTATTACTGGTGCTCTAAAAGTGTCTTGGGGTGTCACTGAGAGCAGCCTGTCACCGTGCTAGACACTGTGCAAACACAAAGGCTGCAGTTTGGCTAAGTCTGTATAAATCTCTGCATAATGCCATAACAGGTAGATAAAGACAGGCAGGGGAGCACAGAACCACTGCCAGTGTCAGGAGAAAGTGACAGCTTTAATGAACCAGCTGCCACACGATTTAACACCTGCTTTGCAAAGGGCTGCTCTGCTCTGCTTTAGAGCATCAAGGCTTGCCCCAGGCCTTGCTGGAATTCTGAAGGTTTCCATTTAGGCTGTGGAAAAGACAATTCCCTCACAGAGCCTGCAAGGACAGGATCACTGTCATCTGTTCAAGAGCTATGGCAGTTGCTGTAGATTGATTCACTCATGTATCGCTAATGCTCCCCTGCAAGCTGCAGAAGGGATAAAAATGTACTGAGGTTTGCATCAGGGCTTTTTCAGGCCGGTTTTAGTTTTATGGCATGAGGTTTGTGCATGAAAAAAGGGGTATTTTTCCCTTAATTTCTCAGGAAATGTGCAGAGAAGGGTTGGAACATCAGACCACTGCACTAACTTCACTTTTTCCCAAAACCCCCACAGGAGTAAAAGCAAGGAATCAGGCAAAACAACCGAGCCCATTACTTCAGCAAAACTGCCTCCAAAGTCAAGAGCAGCCTGATTTGAGGACATCAAGATGCAACTCAGCACGGTATGCTGAGATTTTATCCAGAAATGAGTTAGAGTGACTGATCTCACTCCACAAAACCTGTGCTATTTCCCACTGCCAGGTCCTGTCAGTCTGTAAGTCCTCCAAATACCTTGCAAGATACTGCAGATGGTAAGAGAAGGGCACTCAGCATCTCCTGGTGTCTGGGAATTGGCTTTTAGCCTGTTGAGGCTGATCTAAGCCCACGGTGGTTTCTGAAGGGGCCAGGCCACCTTCCCTCTGCTGCCCTGGGCTGAACATTCCTGACTTTTCCCTTCTGCCATCCCAGTGCTTGTGGGGTTATGCTGGGTATGGGGACTGATCTACCTGATCTACCCCCCAAATAAAGGTACTGATGAGTTGAGGATCAGTTCTGTGATGCAACCCAGTGAGTGCTTACCCTAATTCTGGCACCAGCTGAAGGAAGGGGCACAATCACACCTCATTTCCATCCCCTACACTTTAAATGGAGCATTAAATACCTGTATACACACATTAATCACAGAATCCCAGAATGGTTTGGGTTGGAAGGGACCCTAAAAGTCATCTCATTCCACCCCCTGCTGTGGGCAGGGACACCTTCCACTATCCCAGGTTGCTCCAAGCCCCATCCAGCCTGGCCTTGGGCACTTCCAGGGATGGGGCAGCCACAGCTTCTCTGGGCACCCTGTGCCAGGGCCTGCCCACCCTCACAGGGAAGAATTTATTCCTAATATCCATCCAAACCTCTTCACTGTGTGAAGCCATCTTCCTTTGCCCTGTCACTCCAGGCTCTTTTAAATAGTCTCTCTCCATCTTTCTTGCAGGCTCCCTTCAGGTCACAGTTAGGTGACCCCAGGCTGAATTAGGTGTTCCAGGCTGAACAATCCCAGCTCTCCCAGCCTTCCCTCCCAGCAGAGCTGCTCCATCCCTCTGATCACCCTGGTGCCTCCTCTGGACTGGCTCCAGAAACTCCACACCTTTCCTGTGCTGGGGATCCCAGAGCTGGAGGCAGCATTTATTATATATATACTTGTGTACATACAGAAATTGATAAATTTGTCCTCACATGAGATCAAATGCTTCAGATTTTGTGGAAAGGGGGGGATTTCACGCGTGTGCTGGGGCATGTGCAGGCCTGAAGTGAAATGGAGTGGACAGAAAAAATGCAGACAAGCTTTGATGGAGAACCTGCACAGATAATTTAGGGGCTCCATCAACAGTGGCACCCAGAAAGACAAAGATGGGACAAGGACAGGACAACCAAGGCAGCGCTTTGTTAGCAGCAGGGCAGCAGGAGTCCCAGGCTGACTTACCTGTACTGTATTGTTTCTGACGTGGTTGAAGCTCTCAGCTTTGTCATTAAAATCCTAACTATGTTAAATAGAAATACAAAATTTATCTGGAAAAGAAGGGAGAGAAAAAAACCACAACCAGTCAGTCAAATAATGGCTTAAAGGATGGGATACACCCTCAAAGGCACATTTTACAGTTTCAGTCTGACTGAAAACAGCCTTTTGGCTTTACCACTGACTGCAGCAGACTCAGAAGTTTACTAGAAATACCAGATTATACAGCAACATCCAACAGCTCTTAATGTTTCCAAAACAGCAGTGAAAATGGAGTACATCATTATTGGCTCTAGCAAGGAGCTTATTTTTACTCCCTTTCCTCCTTTTCTGGGTGCAAGGAGGAACAAAAGGTGAGTGTGATGGATTTACCACTCCCCTTTTCAATCTGCTGAGCTGGGTAATTATTATTTGTGCTGCAGCCTCACCACTGAGAATTGAGATTTGCTCTAATTACTGTTGTCTCATCTGCTAGCGAGTTTCTTACACAGTGTAAACAGGAAATTAAACGAAAAACCAAACTGAAGGAAGAGAAGATTGATTTGTAGACTGTGATCAGTGGAAGGATTTGGCTCTTAGCAGCAGGTTTTGAGCTGCTTTCAGAGCATAAAGCAGGGCAGCTTACAAGACATGGGTCTGTCCCAAAGTTGTCAGAACTACACAACTGCTGAGGTCCCAGCACAGCTCGTGAGAAACACAATTCCAGGGTCCCAGGGCTCCTGGCATTTTGCAGCCCATGAATGGAACAGTTCTCTGATTGACATCTGAATATTTACAAATACCACAGCAGAGCTGACAATTGAAAGGTGTTCTCAAAATATGCTCCTTTTTTCCCCTGTGCTATGGGGTGTATTTCAATGTTTACATATCTTGGCATCCATCAGAGCATTCCCTGTGGCTCCTGGAACATGGTTTAGAACAAATGGAGCAATAAAGCACCTGAGCAGACACTGGGAGACTGGCAGCACTGGGAATTGTGTGAACACTTATTACATGAGATGCAAAAATGCTGCTCTAGGAGTTAACATGGCATTTTTGGCAATGATTTACTTAGCAGAGCAGGGCCCTAGGGAGTACAAGAAGTAAATAAACCAGTGCAGCTTGTGTGTTTGTTCTTGTTGGAATTGTTTTTGTCGTATTAAGAGCTTGAAGTCAACTGGTTCACGCTTTATTTATCAGAGACAAAACCAGCTCCCTATGAGTGGTTTGAGTTGAATCTTAAACTCCTCATGCTGGTGACTGCACCGATCTTCAGGAACAGAAAGAGAAATGTTCAGGCAGTCTCTGCTCAGGGGGAGGTGAATGGAGGTGTCCTTCACCCACAGAAAGGAAACTCCCACCTCTGAAATTCTGCTGCCAAATCTTGAGGTTCTCCATCAGCTCAGAGCCTGTCTGGGTTATTTCTACCAAGGATGCAAAAAATGCACCAATCCAAAATGTGCCAGTTTTGCAATTGTAATGGAGAGTGCCAAACTGAATTAGACTCCTCGGTAAGAGCAAATTCCAATTATCAGTAGGACTGATCACATGGCATTATCGTGATGAACTGGGCTGAAGAAGGCATTTCAAGCTTCACAAGTCCTGCTTTGATGTGACAGCATCCTGCCATCTGAACTGGAAATTCAAATTGCCACAGCCCGCATCAGAAAATTAGGGATTCTGGCCTTTTCTGAAATTCAATTGCAGAAGCGTGATTCATCAGTCCAGAAGAACTGCTAGCTGAAAATTCTGGGAGTTATTTCACCAGAAGCACTCTCACTCTGTAAAGTCTGGTTTTCATTCTCCCACTTCAGCTGCCCAAGCCCAGAGCAGAGCAGCACCTGAGGCACCCCTGCACAGCTGAAGTCTGTGGGTGGCACTGGCAGATGTGACACAAAGCTGGTAAGAGACCTCAGCTCTCTCCAGGAGCAACAGCAATGCACATAGATCAGCGCTGACTTTTAATAAACTGCCCAGGTGTCTGGGAAAACCCTGCCAGGGCATTATTTCTAATTATATTTTCTAGGAGAAGGGAACAGTGACATTGGCCACTCAAACTGAACCCTCCTCCTGTGCAATCTCAGTCTGAGCCTCAGAGTGACTGTCACCCTGCTTCTTCCACTAATGTTGCAGTCTGCTTTTGCAAGTCTGCCTTTCCCTGCTGTTGGGGAGGATGAAACAGGAAAGCCTTTATAAATATGGTTGCCTGGCAAAAGATTCTGAGACTGTAAGCGAGATTGAAATGAAGGCAAGCTTTGAGATACCAAGTCTTAGTTACTGAACAACAGGAAAACAATGGTATGGCCGGCTGAAGTTAATCCCCTCTTGATTGAACAATACCCTCTGCATATAGGCAGGTCCAAGGGTCAGAGCAGACCCCACTAGCCTGGCAGAAGGAGTCCAAAGAGTAGTTTTTAGGGTTTAAAATGTAACGTAGTATGGTAATGCAATGATTCTTATAGGCTGTATGTAAATGCTATAGAATTTGTATCTTGTACTAGATTGGTTAGTGGAAACTAGAATATTCAGCATAGAAGAAGATTTATTGTATTGTACCGAGAACTTCGCTCTTCTAGATACTCACTCATACTCTTATGCTCTCATATACTCTTGCTCTTGTGCTCTTACTCTCTTACACTCTTACGCTCTTGCTCTCACTTGCACTCACTCTAACACCCCTGCACCCACGCCCTTTGCAATAAACCATATACTCCAAGAACTGCCTCCAGAGATCTCTCGTCTCCGTCCATCTCGACCGTCCAACCAACACCAGCTCCTACACCCTGCACACCAGAGAATTGCTTTTTGTGTTTTTTTAAAGGGCTGGTAGATGGGACAGGTGGCAGGAGAGTATCCTGAGCTGGGTGGAAGGTGCTGGAAAAAAGGGTCTCATGTATATGCCCAAGAGGCGATGGCTTGGATGTAGAGGACCATCAAGCCAGGAGACTCCTGTGGCCTTTTCAGTGCATAAAGGGAGGTTACAAAAATAATTCACAGCTCCTTCTGGCTTTAGAACCTCTGAATAATGTGTGAAGCTCCTTCAAGGCTTGGTTTTGCACTTTCTCCAAGGTTTCTCTGCCCAGCTTTCGCTGCAGCAGGACAGGACACGAGTGCAGCTCTGTTATACACACAGCTCCTGCTGCTGGCTTCATCCCACAGTTCCTCCAGGAAAAGGAGTAACTAACTCTTCCCTAGTCCAGATTTAGTACCTAAGAGAGAAAAGCCAAGTGACTTGGCCTTGACTATAAATCAATTCCATCCCAGAGTGAGGATAAGAAGAGTAAGAGCATAAGGATCTGACTTGGATTGGTATCATTTCTTGTTAGATTAAGCAGCTGGTTATCCCAGGATCTATTCATATTCAGTGGAAAGAAATGGGAACTTTTCAACAGTGGTTTATGTGACATACTTTAAATTAGTGTTTTTGGAGTAATAGGGCTTGGACTTGAACCAGTTCCCCACATAAACCTTCCACTGATCTTCAGGTTGTCCAGGACATCCCATGTGAGCTTCACTGTAATGAATGTGGTTCATTACTACTGAGGTTCTGTGACAGTATAGCCTAGGAAAGCTTAAAAATGTTTTGAGGCACCAACATTCTGTCTCTATTAAGGTTTCCTTAAGAGATCTTTAAGACTTGGATAGGGTCACTCCTAAAATGCAGATCTCAGCAAGCAAAAAGTTCCAAGGGAAAAGATGAAAATGCGGGCACAGCAAAATACTCGCTTTTGGTTTTGCCTCCTAGAAGCACGTTTCAGTGCTTCAGTTCACTTTTAATGATTTCTTACAAAAAAACCCCACTCCATTTCAGAAAGACACTTGGCTCAGTAGGACCTTTTAGCAGCACTCAGAGAGGTCTGATCTGAAGATCAATTTTCAGTGCATAATCAGACGGGGTTTTAACTGTGTTTGTCCTCGCTGGGCCTGAGAGCACAGCTCGTGGGGCTGATGTGAGGAGTGTGCTCAGGAGAGAGGACACCATCTGGGAATCAAGCAGGGAACTGGCTGCTGCACACAGCCTGCAAGAGCTGGAGGCTTGGAGATGAAAACGGAGCTGTTTTCTCAGCTGGAGAGAATCCACACAGTTCTAGTGGCTACCACACTGGGCCTGATTTACAGGCAGAGGAGATGAAGCCTCTGGTGTTTGTTCCTCAGAGAGATCGCAGTGTTTCAAAGGAAGAAGGATCCCTCCCCACTGCAAAGTGAGTTTTCCGAGTAAAGAGCCTCGGTGCTGCACTGAGCAAAGTATATAATTATTTGTCAAGGGCTTTTTTGTTATTATTGGAGCTCTATGTCAACAGATTAATTCCTCAGAGCTGGGAAGCTCTAACAAAACCCACACATCAGTTCCATAAATGGAGACTGAGGAAAGGTCGTTGAAGAGAGGTAATGCTGACAGGCAGTGCATCCTTTTTGTGTCTCTTTAGGCTCATTTTAGATTTTCGTTCATTTCTGTTTATCCCTGTTTTCTGCTTCCTAATGGAAAAACATAACTAAGGATTTTTACCTTGACATTTACTGGTAAACGAAATGAATCCAAAGGCAAAGTCTTGAAGACAGAGTGAAATGTTTTATTTCTTCTTCCCCTTTATTTATGCCATGCTAAGAATATCCTTATTGCTGGAGTAAGACCCTCTCCAGCTACAGATAGGAAAAAAAAGTTTTCATATTTTGCCAGAAGTTTACTCTTTCCATTTCTAAATTGGGATGAAAATTCAGACCCCCAAAACGGAGTTACAAGCCAGTGATCCAAAAAGTATTTGAGCCATCTGTTTTGGCACTGTTCTACTCTAACCTGAACACACAAGCCCAGAAACTCTTCTGAACCAAAAGAAACTTTTCAGTAAATGATTTTGGTGATAGAATTTTTCTCTCATAAAAAACAAGCTCCATTTGAGAGGAAATTTATCTTCCTTAGCAAGATGAAGTAGCCAAAGTGCACAAAAGAGGCAGTGCTTACTCTGAGGGCTTCTCTGCAGTTTTTGCCAAGCCCAGGAGTTTAAAAGGGAGGTCATTAAGCTCTGCTCTTTCTCTTTTGAGAATTTAATGGACAACTGGCTTTTATTTTGCTCATTTTCTGCTGGGCTTTGTATTTCATGCTTCACAGACAGCTTGTACTCCTGTGCTTCCCAGAATGTTTGCTCCTCTTCACTCCCAGGAACTGTAAAAATTAGTCTATTTAGACTTTGTGTTTTTATGCAAGGTGGTAAAATCACCGCAGGGTTAAGTAACCCAAATTGGGATCAGAGCAGTCATTTTAGTGGGAGCTCTGGATGCTGCCATCCTGACCTCAGATGAGCACTCTGCTAAGTTAATTAATGCTTTGTTTTAATTGTTCTACCATGCTGGCCTGACCTGATCCTCAGACAGGGCCTTTTGTCACAAGTGTTTCCTTTTCAAAGGTCGCAGGCACCACAATGAGTCCTTTGGGCAAAGGGCTGGAAGATACTTTTATGTACAATCGGGAATAACGAGATGTGATTAAGAAGAATTTCACAAACAGAAGTAGGAATTTCAGCAAATTTGTAGAATGTACGTGGTATCGGACACCTTGCTGGGCACTTATTGACTCCACAACTACAAAATATAAACAGCATGAAGTCAGTAATAGCAACGGTGGCAAAACTGGAGATGAATTCTGGATGGACTGTAATCAAACCAGCACATGATCTTTGTGCTCTGTGCAGCCAGCACAGCCTGCGTGCAAAACAGCAGAAATTACAATAAAAGTCTTGGAAGAACAACTCAGTGATGTCAACAGGTCATGAACTGCAAACCTGCAGCGGTGGAGGAACCGCTCATCTTTAAAGCAAAAGAAATTTTAAAAAAATCAATAGGAAAACTAATTTAATCAGTGTTTGAGAAAAAACATAAGCCATTCAGATAGGAAGGAGAAGGGGAAATGAAAAAAAATGTATCAATAATAATAATAAAATCTCAGTCTCTGAACAGAACAATGCAGAAATGGAAGCAGAAGTGTGAAGAGAGTCAGCGGAAATGAAGACAATATTCAGAGAAGCAATTGTATCAGCAAGGAAGATGCTTTTCGGCAAAAAAAACCCCATAAATGAAATGCTTATAGCACATAGGTGAGATGCTGCTACACATAAAATGGCAAGTGAGCAAACTTTTATTTCTTTAGAAGATCAGAAGAAAGGAACTTCAGCAATGTGCACTGTGGTGTTTTAAATGGAGCATGACAGATCAAAAGAAGTGAAGACAGTGACAAGACAAGGGGGAAGAGCTTCAAACTGAAATAGAGTAGGTTTGGATGGATATTAGGAAGAAATTCTTCCCTGTGAGGGTGGGGAGGCCCTGGCACAGGGTGCCCAGAGAAGCTGTGGCTGCCTCACCCCTGGAAGTGTCCAAGGCCAGGTTGGACAGGGCTTGGAGCAACCTGGGATGGTGGAAGGGTAACTCTCACTTATGAAAACTTCCTTTCTTGTCAATAAATCAGCTAGTTTTGTTAATAAGCATAAGCACCTCCACTCTGTGATGTGACATACTTCAAAAACAACCTATCTTTCCACAGCCTTGGTTTTGAAAAACTGAACAAACTCAGCTATTTACTGAAAATTTCTTCCTGTCGTGGCCTTCCAGGGCATCAGCCAGTGGTTGCTCCACTGAGATACTGATATTTCCCATAACCTGAAGCTGGGCTGGACAAATTCTTTGTAAAGAAGAGAAACAAGGTGTGAAGGGGAAGAATGACGTGGTTTGCGAAGTCCTCTGAAAGAGTCAATGTGAGGACGAGGGAGATCCAGTGGACAATCCTCTGAAAGGAATTCAAATTCCAAACTTCAGAGGTTCCCACAGAAATTTGGCTGTCGGAGGTTTGGAGGGAAGAGCACTATGCATAAGAATACAGGGGGAAAAGGGCAGGAATACATATATATGTGTATAGATATACATATATTATTCTGATTTCTCAATGGAGAGAGGCTACCAGCAGATCTGTGCTGTTTCACACAGATCTCAGTGATCTGTAAAAGGGACTGAAGAACAGGCTGACAGGTTTTTAGTGGCATCAAGCCGCTCAGAACAGCAAAAATCAAGGCTGATTGCAAAGAGCTGTCCAGGGACTGAGTGATCAGGCAGTAACGCGGCACAGGAAATCACCTGATGTAAAGGTAACACCACGGGGGAGACAAACAATCTCAGCTTTACAGGGAGAGTTATGAGCTCCAGGAGATTCCATTCACAAAAGAAATGCTGGAATTACACTCACTGGATGCCTGAAAGCCTCTTCTCAGTTCCCAGCGGAAGAAAGGAAACAAAAAAAGTCTGGAATTACTGAGAAGGTAAAAGAAAATAAACCAGGCAAGAGGATGCTGGTGTAAAAACCCATTTGTGTGGTCACACCTTAATTGATTTGATCTTGCCACCACAAAAATGCTTCATCTTTAATGTGATCAGCACATCATAAAGACCTCTTGGGTATCTTGTGGTTTTCTCTCCTGAGCACAATTCCACAGTGAAACAAGGACACTTAACTGCTCTACTTGTCCTCCAGGAATCTCAAAGCAAAGGAAGCTAATTTTTAAATAATCACTGAAGTTGCTTTATAGCTGGGGAAACTGAGCTTTGAGCAGCAATCTAACTTACTCAAAATGAAACAGCTGATGAAGGCAGAGGCAGAAGTGAACTCCAGATCCTCCCCCACCTCATACCCCCACTCACTCCAGCACCTAATTGGTTGTGGTGAATTATTTTCAACCAGACACATAAAAACCCCAGAGGCTGCCAAACTGTTCAGTTCTCAAGCACGAGAGAGAAAAAAATCCATCAAAGCTGAATGAAAGGTTTGGGGGACAAAAATTGATCTGCCTGTTTGAAAAATTACAAATTTATTCAATCTTAGCTCTGAGAAATATTGCAGAGCAGTTCATAGCTGGGGTCAATTCAGAGCAGAAGTTACTGAGGGAAAAAGCAGCTCAGCAGCTCAACTGCCTCTGGTGCCTCTTCTCTGAGGTTCGTCCTCTGACCCTGCTGTGTTTTTGTGCTTCACCAGTTCTTTGGCAGGGTTTACATTTAAACATGAATGTAAGAAATGTATTTTTCTTAATAAAATCAGGATGAAATTCACTTCCCTGGTGGTTTTTCCCCAACGCTTTGCCCCTTCTTTAGCTTCAGAGAGGGGTGTGTGATTAAAACTCAGTTCTGTGATTCTGAGGAAACAGATCAAAATTAAAAAAAACCCCAATGCACTAATTTGGAGAGAAAATACCTAAGGGAGAGTGTTTTTCTAGTGCTACCAGAAATTAATTTTCAAAGCATCCAGTGTGCTGAACGATTAGATCTCTTGTGGGATATGTTCAAGCCAAAATCCATTCAGGAATGAAACAATAAAAGGATGATTACCTACGTTTTTCTCCCACAGATTTGTTGTCAATAGAAATGCAGGTTTCTTGCCCAGTATACAGAATCAGCACTTATATTCAGTTTCCTTTTTTTCTGGAATTGTCTCTGAAACTGCTTCCCTGTTTTCAGCCCAAGTCGATCTCCAAGCTCCTTCTTCAGACAAGTAGAAAATCAATCAATCAAGCCACTCGACTGCACTGTTCAAAGTTTTTGTCCCTGACATACAACACAATAATATGATCTAAAGATGGACTTGAGGGCTGCTGCCATGATCAACGGCCTTTTTTAGGCCAATCTTTATTTCCCAGTGAGGCTTAGAGCCTCAGCACGACCTGTTCCTTGTGTTACACCATCCTGTGCTGCGGCAGCTCAGTGTAAGAAAATGAGAAATCAAAACCAGTGGAAATAATTTTTGACAGAAAAAAAATCCTTAAAAAATAATGTTTAAACAGAATTGCATCTTTAGAAGCAAGTTTTATCCCTCTAAGAATATTTAGCACTGTAATCGTACTGCCACTGGTTGGTGTAATGATGTTTCTGGAACACACAAAGATATGTCCAAAAGGCAACCAAAGCTCACCTGAGCGGGACACTGAGCTCTTGGCTCTTCACTCAGGTGGGTGAAGCCAATTTTAACTGCCCCAGGTGGAGCGTTCCCAGGGCACGGGAACTGTAATTTCATGGAGTATTTAGACTTTCAGCTTTTAGTCCTCTTTCGGAAGTAACATTAATTTCTTCTTGCAACATTCATGTCTCTCTATTTTTCCAGCAGAGACCTGGGATATTTCTCTCACAGAATTGTCATAGAATGGTTTGGGATGGAAGGGACCTTCAAGATCATCCAGTTCCACCCCTCTGCCATGGGCAGGGACATCTTCCACCATCCCAGGTTGCTCCAAGCCCCATCCAGCCTGGCCTTGGACACTCCCAGGGATGGGGCAGCCACAGCTTCTCTGGGCACCCTGCGCCAGGGCCTCCCCACCCTCCTAGGGAAGAATTTCCTCCTCATATCTCATCTTAATCTCCCCTCCATCACCTTAAAGCCATTCCCCCTTGTCCCATCAGGACTGTGCCCTGTCATGTACATTCTTTCACAGAACACAGCTGCAGCTCCACTTCAATTCCTCATTAGTTCAAACCCCACTCAGGAGCGGTGACTGAAAGAGGTCACAGAGTTGTCCTGTTTTTGAAATCTCTGTGTTTTCCACTGGAGGTGACCATTGTTCACTGGAGGGAAGAGGAAGGCAGCACTTTGTCCCCGTCTGTGCTAGGGCAGAGACATAATCACATCTGAGGGCAGTGATGCTTGGCTGTGCAGATGTCAAGGATGGCAGATGTCAAATTTCAGTGCTCTTAGCCCAGGACTTTTCACAGCACCCTTGAAAGGGTCAGTGACTCCAATAACAGCAAGTGATTCTTCAATCTTCACATACAATTTGAATTTATTCACGTAAGGATCAAAAAATGAGCACGGCAAGTGGCTTTAAGACGCCGTGGGGTTGTGTGTTTTAATTAGAAACACTCCAAAAGTGAATTGACAGCTCAAACTAAAAGAAAGTGGGGGAGCACATTCTAGGAATCAGGAGTGTAACAGGAGCTTTTAGATCTGCTGTTTAGATTTTCTTTGCAGAGGGATATTTTCCTCCCCCAGCAGTGCTTTCTGAGGGGAATAACCCTGAAGTGAGGAAAGGGCTTGCCCTTAACGCTACTTCTGTAAATTTTATCAGCTGCTTTCCACTCCACAGTGCAATTTTACTGCTGTTATTTCATTAGTGTTTTAATTAGAGCTCAAGTGCAGGCAGGACAGGGTAGGAAGGTTCAATTCCCAGTGTCAGGTCTGGGCTCTTCAATCACTGGCCCAGTTTAGAGGGGTCTCAAGGCTGTTCCAAATTAGAGGCAGATATAATGACCTGTGTAGAAAGAGACAGCCCCCAGCTATACCTCCATCTTCTGGGTCTCTTTGGGGTCTTTAAATATTTAAAAGTGCTGTTCTGGGGAGAAGAAAGCTATTTTCATGACTGTGGTATCTGTCAGAGATGCTACCCAAGGATTTTACAGGTGCTGTGGGCTAAAGGGGTTATAGTAAATTCACAGTCACAGATTTCCAGGCAATGATGTGAAACCCAAGTGCTCCGAGTATCACAAATCTCCCACCTTGTGTTGTCTAAACAGGATTTATTTGTGAGGGTGTCTCTGTATCAGGGAGTCAATTTACTGTGAGGCTGTTTCTGGTTTTGTGGTGGCTCCCTCAGCAAGACAAATTATATTGTGTGTATCACACCCATTGCTATTCCTCTCCTTAGAACATAAAGGAAAGAATTTTTACATAAAAATACTCCTATTATGGGATTTTCTTCTCTCTTTTCAAGGGATCTTTTTGCTGTATCTTAACAATTAACAGAGAAACAAACTCGCCTGCTCTCAGGAGACACGCTCAGATCAGCTGCTGGCTGCCTGGGCAACACAGGGACTTCTTTCATGCAGAATCTCAAGAACAGGGCACTTTCAAGGTGAGAACACAAGGCTCCTTAGCCTTGAGAAAGCTGCCAGGGGTGCCTGTTCTGGAGCATTTGCACCTTCCCCATGGGGGTTGGAGTGACATAAGGGACAGCAAACCTTGGTTCCCTAAGAGAGGGGAACCCACTGGGCCCTCTGTTCCCGCTGGGAATTCTCTGTTGGTTCATCTGCCTGGAAGGGTAGAATCATTTTTTTCAGCTTCGTCCTTACTAATAGCTAACTAATGCTTTCCATCCACACCCAGTTTTGGTTTTGTTTTTATTTTCTGGGAAAGCACCACTGTGCTTCAGCTGAAGGTTCAAAATGGGTTATGAATGAGCTTCCTTCTCCCTCTGCCTACTCTTGGTTGGCACAGGAGACGGAGTGTTGGGGAAACAGATAAACAGCCTGGTAAGTGTGGGCACCAGTGGGAAGGAAACCCCACAACAGGAGATCTAGAAACAAGCACAAAGCAGTGATGGTGGTACAGAAAATGGACATGACTGTGCACGATGCAATTCCTGACCGTGATTATTACGTTTTTCTAAATAATGTGAGTGACAGAATTGCTGTAGCTCTCCAGAGCCCCAAGTGGATGAGCAGATACTGTGATGCACCTCCTGGTTTTGGACACTTTTCCTTCCAACATCTCAAAGCCTTGTACAAAGGCAAACAGCACTGCAGAGGGAGGAGGAAAGAATGGCCCAAAACCAAAGAAACAGCCAAATCACTTCAATTCTTGCAGTGTTATCTGCTGTGACCACTTCAGAGAACACCTCAAGATGTGTGGCCTTGTTTGTGTCTTATTTTCCATAAATAAGCACATGTGGAACACAACAGAGCAAATCTCCTCTCAGTGGGAGATGGCAGTGTCCTCCCACCCACATAAACACTTACCAGGAGAACAAGAATCACTGGCCCTTGGTATATGTAGTCGATGTATTTCCCTGGCTCTTTTCCAAACCAGCACCTGTAAAAAACAAAACAAACAAGAAAACAGTCTATAAAGGCAAATTCACTTCTTTTAGACTGTAATCTGAAGGACACTATAAAGAGGTGTTCCTTTATTCACTGCATTGTTTAACCATATATAAATAATCAGCAAGTAATTGAATTTTCTGCTGCAAATCACCTGCTGTTGGACACAGATCTAAGCCCCACTTTCCCCTCCCATTAGAACATTCTTGTTCCCTCTATGGTTTTGGCTATTGCCTGTGTAAATATTTTTAAGAAACATGAGAGCCTACTATAAGAAGGATGCAGGAGATGTCTGAGAAAGAGATTAAAGAAATATTCTGTGTAAGAGAAAAAAAACCCCTGTTATCCACTGCAGTGCCCAGAGACACACTGCACAAAGCAAGGGCTGTCACTTAAACAAATACATCTCCAGCTGCATGGAAATGCTGCCTAAATAAAACACTGAATGGATAAGGAGTCACCCCACTGGCTTTGAATGAATCTGGGGACTCCAGTGGTGGAGTCACCATCCCTGGAAGTGTTCAAAAGCCACTTCCACAAAAGCCACAAAAGTGTTCAAAAGTCGATGTGGCACTTGGGGCCGTGGGTGAGCTGTGGACCTGGCAGTGTTGGGTGGGTGGCTGGGCTCCATGGTCTGAGAGGTCTTTTCCGACCGTAATGATTCCATGGCCGCCAACGACAGCGGACAGAACAGAGCCATCATTTTGACGCTACCCAATTCCTGCTCCAACATCACCTTCCAAACTGTCTGGGACCACCCAAAATGGACCGGGAAAAGGACTCAGGTGAAGTGAAATCACAGATAAACCGTGTGGCCTCAGAGCAGCAGAGAGCCTGGACGTGTCACACGTGACCAAGCACTGGCTTGACTTCCACTAATTCCAAGTGTTTTTGTCTCTGCTGTGTTATACAACAAAATAACCCTGTGGTTTCACAGCAACCCACACCGACACTCGCTTCATCCTCTTCACTGAGAACAATAAATCTGTCATGTTTATGTTGGTAAATGAATGAGAGACTGGGCTCAGGTCTGAACTCACATCGTTCCATTTTCCTTGGGGTAGTTTTGGTCCAGGCCAAAAACTAACCAAGTCCAAAACTATTCCTGGGGAACAAATCTGAAGCTAGCAGGAGCCAGAGGACATTCCCAATAGTCCACAAACTGCAGCTCCCCTGATTTTGGAGGCCAAGAAGGTTTAATAATACGGGTGTGAATTATTCCATGCTATTTGGAAGCTGAGCCCCAGGAATCAATCCAGGCCCAGCTAATTTAGCATTACTGATAGAGCCACGGGGTCTGCATCCAGGATTCCACCAAGCAAAGATAGCTTTGCATTCATAATTCCTCAAGACTTAGATCACTGGAGCTCCAGATCCCTTAGGAAGTAGATTTTGGAGTTCAAGGGTCTGAGAGTTTTCCTCTCTGTCATGGATACCACACAACAAGTCTATACAGTAAAAGTTATGCCTTCCCCATGTTTGCTCTGTGGAACAGGTAGTTTAGTTCCACTGGAGACGTGGAAACAAGGGCAATTCCTGAGCCAAGGAGACCATGGAGCCAAGATGTGCACTTTTACAAGCAGCAAGATGGGGTAGGTGTTGCCTCCAAGAGGTTGCAGTCTGTAAGACACGACCTCATGGGTCCCGGGGAAATGAACTGGGATCAGGAAAGCTCTGGTTCAGATGGGATCCTTATGGATCACACCACGCCCTCCAAGCCTCCCTCCAAAATGTGTTTTTGCTCAAACTGGAGGAGCTGTCTGCCCACTGCAAGATGCTCTGAGTGGACAGGAGTGTTGAGGTACGCAGCTGGAATCAGGAACACAGCTCAGTACCTCACAATTATTTGCCTTTCCTTGGCCCAATTCCTACATCCTTCAAGTTCCAAACGAACAAGGGAGCTTTGAATGTTTTAGGAATGTGAAAGATGTCTGCTATTCCCTGGTGCCCTGGCTGAAAATATGTGTGAATTGGTAATTTTGCAACTCATCTTCCAAAATTTGGGCACGAGAGCAGGACTTGGAATAAGGTACTTCCTCCAGCCAAGTTATCATCCAAGAAGAATCCCCAGGGCAGCCTTAAATGAATGAAACTGGGTTTTTGAATTTTACTTTTTTTTATATAGCTGGAAAGATATGAAGAAAAAATAATTACAAGATACACCAGGGCAGGAAACAAAATTCTCCAGAACTTGCAAGACCTACATTTGAGAGAAGATTTTGAAGGGTATTTTGGGGAGATCGATTTTTTATGGCCTGAAACTCAGAGAATCAAGAGAAGCAAAGCGCTCCTGGGAAGCTGGCTGATCTAGCAGAGGGACTAATAAGAAGCAGACTGAGGCATGTGGCAGAACTTAGTGGGCTAGAAAAAGTCAGCAAAGAATTTGGAACAGAGCTGGCAGAGCAAAAATGACGTTTCTGGGCAAAGGCTGCTCGTTGCTCTTTGGAATTTAAAAGTTCCTTAGCTGGAAGACCAAAATGCTGAAATTTATTATCTGAAGTCCAGAATTAGGCCAAGGTTGTGCTGAGTGAAGAATTAATGTGATTTGCTTCCATGCACTCTGAGGAAACAAGGTTGTGGCCAAAGGCAGACTCTACAACACAGGACTCTCCGGGGGCATTGGTGCTCCAGCTTCCTTTGGTAGGTAGTGGAGAAAAAACAAAAATCAGCATTTTTAGGTCTGTGTTGCTCTCACTAGGCTGTAAACCAGCTAATCTGTTACATCATAATCTAAATATTTCTAATTAAATCGGGTGAGTAACGCCGAGAGGAGACAGCTATTTGCCAGAGACATTATAAATGTCTGCATTTGATTAGCAATATTTCATAAATATATTTCATATTCAGAGTCTAACTGTTCAAACTGGGACTTTTAGCTGAGGGATTGCAAACTGTTCTGCCAGTCATCTGAAGTCTTACTTTAAATCCAGCACAAGCCATTGTTTCTGCAATAAAATCATTTGTTTAAAACTAAAAAGAGAAACTTAAATCACTGACAATTACTTGGTGCATCTCTGACAATTATTTGCTGCATCTGTGTGAAATAAAAGCCGTTTAACCACTTTTTATTCTTTTTTATACCTCTGGAAGGATAAACAAACGCTCCCTGAATATTGAAGAATACAATTTAGGAAGACAGTTGTGATAAGACTCAGATATGTAAAACACATATCTATTGAAGAGCACTACTTAATATTCTACAGGGTTCTTTGATAGTTCTTTATATAACGAAACCCACCACTGGTTTTTATCACGATTGTTAATTAGATCTCACTAATGTTCTTCCCCTTAACAAATGCCCATCAGTGAAATTACTGCAATAATTCTTAATAATTTGTGTGGAGTTTTTTTTTTTAATTGAGACTTAACAGTACTTTTTGTTTCTCAGAGTTGCCATATTTTGCTAAAGAACTGGTAAACCCCAGACAGGATATTTGCCACAATACCAGTTATAGTTGCTTTGCTGTGCAGAAAATTATCTCTATGAAGGACAAAGATCAAAAAGTTAAGAAGTTGGTTGAAGCATTTTCTTAACATTCTTTCTGTGTGCTCTTTTGAGCTTTTAAACTACGATGAGCTACAAAGCCTGAACCCAAACAACTTAAATGGATACCCAGATGAAGAAAGAGGAGTTTCCCATTTTTCCTGAATTTTGGGCTGTCCCAAACAGTCTTGGAAGCTGCAGGCAAGTCCATGTTTGCTGCCCGTGTCCAGCTGGCTGGGTCTGACCTCCTGGGAGCGGCACAAGATTCCCCCAGTGCTCAGGACAAACGGACAACAGCTCTGGCAAGGAGCAAAGTCAGGACCTGGATTTTAGAAGAGGAACTTGCAGCTGTTGAGGGAATTAGTGGGTGAGATCCCCCGGGAACCTGTCCTTAAGGATCAGACCTGGCAGCTCTTTCGGGACCTCTTTCACTGGGAGCCCTCCAATCCCCTGTGTAAGGAATCAGGCAGGACAGGCAGGGAATGGGCATGGCTGAGCAAGGACCTGCTCCTCAAACCGAGGAAGAAGGAAATGCACAGCCAGTGGAAGCAGGAATATGTGACCTGGGATATGGTTTGGATGTGTTTTCACGTCCGAATTCGTTTAGAGAGCCACACAAACACAAATATTAATGTCACTTACTGTTCGTTTTCATAATACAGCTTGCCAATGGCCCAGGCAATGATGATTGGACAGGGAATACCTGCAGGAGCAAAAAAACCCAGGAGTTAATCGTAGATGGATGGATGGATGTACCCATGGTACCAAAGTAAATTCAGATTTGTGTGAGGAGAGTCTGAGTTAATGAACTGGGAGACTCTAAATACGACTGGTCCTGTCTTGGTCTGCTTGAGACTTCACAACTGCTAAGACCTTTTAATGCAAAAATTAAAAAAAAAAAGATAATCTTAACAAAACTTCAGTTCCAATAAGGGAAAGTAATAAAAATATTAACAAACACACACATAAATACCTGTATTTCCACAGAAGTGACCAGAACAAATTTGGCAGTTTTGGTCCCTTTTCATATTCCTGCAGCTGATACAGCAAAATCTTAAAAGACAGTTCTTGGGGGTGGGTGTTTAGGTTTTTATTTCCCAGGCTCCAAAAAGCTTGTAAACTTACTGGGATCTCTGGATGAAGCATATCTGCAAAACTTTCAACAATTTTTTTGAGTTCAGTGTTCCCTATGAAACAGGACTGTGAGAAAGAGTAGTTTGGTATCTTGCAGTTATCAGAATTGGTTTTTTCTCCTTCTGAAGGATCCAGCTATTTTTAACTTCTCAGACATCACTGCTCTCCCTAACAAGTGTTTGTGTTATGCCTTTCAAATCAGTTGGTTTGAAGGGGATTTGCTGGAGGAGGAACCTGGAAATGGAAGTGGCCTTTTGACTCACGCTCAGGCAAGGACTAGACTGATGTCAAAATTAGAAGGGGAGAGTTTTCCCTCTCCATTCCCCCTTTAACTTCTCACCTCAGGAAAACCCAAACATGTTGCAGGCTGATCGCCCCAACACCCGTTTGTTTTAGGCTTTTTCTTCTCAAAGTCCCGTCTCAGAGCCCAAGAAAAGACGGAGTTCGCGGGTTCAGGTTTCAACGTTGTTTATTCTTTCTCATCTCAGAGTCTGTTATCAGACACTGCCGCCTCACCGCTGCAGAGCTGCACACACTGAGAAAGTCCCACTGAACTGTCCTCAGGCTGCGACGTCCCGCACCTTTTCTACCGGTGCTCTGACCCAACCATCTTCTACAACGTGTCTTTATTTATAATTCTATGCCAATCAATTCTAAATATATCATTTCTGCCTCTACCAATCTTTTCGTGCCACTGTCCCAGCAGAAGATGGAGGAGAGAGAAGAAAGAAGAAGGGACAAAGGGCGAAGGGACACCGCCCTAATTCCTCCATCTTGACCTTCTCAGACCCCATTCTAAAACCCCAAATTCTACGTTTTCACCCTGTGATAAGCTAAACTACTATCTATTTTACACTCTCGTGGCTTGCAGTTCTTCTTGTAATGTTGGTAATTTTTCCCATGGACTGAGGTCAAAGACGGTATCATTTCGGGCTCTCTGCCAGGGTCTCAGACCCTCCTGTCGGGGTCCCAGACCCCCCAGGGCAGCCAGAGGGATGCCCTGGACTCCAACACAAACAAGTCCAGCCTCGCCAGCTCCATCCCTCATTCCAAATTCCAGGTTCATGTCCCTCTGAAATCACTAAGGTGAGTGCATGGACAGAGCCCAGATCCAGGGACTCTCATGTGTATCTGCTTCTACTGCAGTTTGAGCAACGTGACTGAAACCCTCACGGAGGAGCAGAGGTGGATCTGTCTCTAACACCGCCTTTTAACCTCCCATTTGCTGCCTCTCTTGTGGGAAACGGAGGCTTTAGAGATGGAAAGAGAACCACGACACAGAAGGGATGGGACTGAGTTGCTGAGGGCTCATCTTTAACCTCAGCAAGGAGTACTCTGATCTCCTGCTCCAACATCCCTGGTGGTTCCTCAAGTGAGTGAAGGGCCTGGGTGGCCCTTCAAATGACTGTGTTGTCTTTCATCCTGTTCACCACAGCCTCAAAAGGTCTGGTGCACTCATTTCCCCGTGTTCTTGTGAGGAACAGAGAGAGAAAATGGAGCCATGGTCTCTCTCATGAAAGAAAACATTTTACTTTTCCTTGTGATGTGAAGAACAGGGATTTGAGAACGGGACTGGTAAAAAAAAATGTGTATGAGGAGGCAGAGCAGAGCCAGAAAACACCCAGAAGGTGGGTGGAAAGGTATGTTTAGCCCACACCACTCCTGCATTAGTAATGAGAGACCCAGAGGGTTCTGACAGAGGTAGGGAGGGAAAACATCAGGGATCAAACCAGTCTGTGGGTCTGTGAGAGCTGTGTAAGCAGCTGATTTTCCAGTTTGCTGAGAGAATTGAAAACTATTGGTGAAAAAATTGAATCAACTCCCCAGATAAACATTTTCTTTCTACTACAACTCCTCTTTCCTCCCATTTGATTTTGGATTGAATGACATATTTTGTTTCAAAGGCTGTTTCTGCCTTCAGAACTGCAATCCAATTACTTCTGCAGAGAGAAAGAGAGAGGCACTTCTGAACAAAATGTCATTCTGCTTTCACAAAAGAAAATACTGGTGACTTTTTCTCACCTTTCTTTCTTCAACAGAAAAGAACTGCCAGATTCACTAGTTCAATTTGACCTCAGATTTCTATTCAAGTGACCAAGCTGCCTGCACGGGGCCTGTCCTGCCAAACATATCCTGGCCAAGTTCAGAACATGGTTGGGAAGGACCTCTGAAGGTGCTTGCTCCAATTTCCTGCTCTGAGCAGAGCTATCAACACTCACCCAACCTCAGCCAGGGCTTAGCCTGGCTCAATTTTCAAACCCCCAAGAGCAGAGGTTTCACAGCTTTTCAGTCACATGTTCCAGTGTTACACTATCTCCTGGTCCATTTTCTGTTTTCTTAACGTCCAGCTGGAACCTCCCAGTCTGCAATTTGTGGATGCTGTCTGTTTTTACAATATCTGCTGTTACCAAGAAGAATTTGGCTCCATCATCTTTGCAATTATCTTTCATATCACTCCTGGTACCAAAGAGATCCCTCCTCACCTTCCTCTTTGCCAGATTGAAGCTCAGCTCCTTCAGCCTCCCATCACAGCGCATGTCCTTCAGACCCCTGATCCCATTTTCAGCTGGAGAATCTCCAGTTTTTCCCCATCCCTTTTTGATCTCAGAGGCCGTAGCTGACCACAGCATCCCAAAGGCAGCTTCACCACAGCTGAGGCTCTGAGCAGCCCCAAGAACAGCACAAAGATGCCGTGTGACTCTTTGCTACAGGCTGTTTTCTAGGAACAAATCCCTCAGCAGTCCAAACGACAGCTGTAGAGCTGGACTGGCAGATAATTAGGCTTTTTTGCAACTCAGCTCCTCCCTTAGAAGTGTCTGTTCAGACTGAGAGGTCCAGATTTCACCCCGGCGGGATTTGCAACATTTATTCTTGCCTCTCTTGTCTTTAACACTTTAATGCCAGGTACCACAGAGCACCATTTTAACCACAAAGGGCACTTACACCATCCTATGAAGAGAAAGACCCATTTCCTCAGCTTATCTGTGGAGTAGGTCATCACTATAGCAGTGTGTAAGTAGCAGCCTTCCACAAACATCCAGAAGAAGTTGGTCACCACAAAGTAATTGTAGACAGTGGTAATACATCGACACCAGGGCTGGAAAGGGAACAGAAAAGAATATTTTGGAATCATGCCAAGAACATTTAAGAGATTCTGTGTGTTGTCAACCCCTTAAAAAAATCAATGGTGGAATTCATTCCTGGGATGAAGATTTATCATGTGGCTTGGAATGATGATACCTCAGGTGCTGACAGGAACTCACAGCTCCATCTGTGACCTTCTGCTGAGGCTGGCTTTGACCAGGGTCTGCTGTATCTAAACATGTGGGAAATTCAGGTTCCAGAACAAGCCTCCGAGAGGAGAAGGTCATTTGACCACAGGTGAGCTGTGTTAATGTCCCAGCCTTGCTTCGTTTCCACTGAAAGGAAGGAGCACCACTGATATTTAGAAAAAAAAATGCTTTGAAGGCATGTTTTTATCAGCCACTTTACCCCCTCTGCTCCTGCCACTGGTGCTTCTCTCTGTAAGTCACATTATGCCTCACGTCACCTCTGAATTTGGCCATAACCTCAACAGGAATTTCTGGTCTATCAGTACAGGCCTCCCCCCAGAATGGCTGTGCAGCAAGAGCACAGCTGTGGGAAGCACAATTAGCTCCAGGTGGGAACGTCCCAGAAATAAAGCACAAGGAACTGGTGGTACTTTCCATAGTGCTGCTCACCTGAGCCTGGGAGAACTTCTTTCTTACCAAGCAGGCATCGAGTGCATTCCCTGAAGCACAGCTCTAATCACCTGGCTTCTCTGCTATCACTGATTTTGGTCATGTTGGTCTCACCATTCTCCAGCTTTTCAATTAACTCTAGTGAAGTATTTGCAACTTTTACCCTCAGTTAATTTTATTTTAGCCTTCATATGCATATTGATGGTCTCCAGCAGCAGATGCACCACCAAGCCCAGTAAAATCCTGAGGATTAAGAATTTATTGGGCAAGAAGCACAGCTACAAAACGACAGCCCATCCACAAGTTGTGATCACTTCTGTTTCTTGAATGGAAATAAAAAGAAGAAATCTTTTGGATGTGTTAAAGCTTTCATTTCTGTATTATTTCATTAATATTTAAAATTCAGTTTGGCTTCACCCTTAAAATAGGATTAAAGCCCAAAACAACCCAGAAGAAGGCAAAGCATTTTGTTTTCAGAAGTTTAAACCAAATTAAGTTTCCTTTCCTTTTCCTTTTCCTTTCCTCTCCTCTCCTCTCCTCTCCTCTTTTTTACAGAGATTGTAAAAAGAATTATATCCAAGTCAATTTTTCCTGTGTCAGAACTGAGAGGAACTGGCCCATGGACTGGGAAGATACTGGGACAGACACAGACAAATACAAATAATGGTGCTCAGAACTCTCCCTGCATGACTTCCATAGGAGACCAGAATAAACTGAATTTTGAGCAAGTCCTTTGGGAATTGTGGATTTATTAATATTGAGTAATAAGCCAAATTTGCAGACCTTATTAGTTTACACCTTTCTGTTTATTTGACTGAGGATTCTTGATCCCCACATGTACCCATCATTAGGCTCCAGGTAACTTCACCAATCCCTTCTTGATTTTTCTGTAAGCATTATAAACTTCATGCAAAATATTTCCACATTGCTGCCTCTCTATCTGTGTTATTTAATCACCACTGATCAGCACAGAAGAGATCATATCAATAGCTAGAATAAATGATGCTCCCATTCATTTTGGTGGTGTTATTTTGACTGACATCCTACAATCCGTAACAAAGTTATCAGCAAGCTTGCATAAAGCACCTTGCCCAAGAAAGGCTGCAGAGAAAAGATGAGTTAATGAAAACTGGGGCATGTGATGATCTCTCCCTAGATTTGCAGGTTTATATTTTCATTGTCTCTTTGTGCTCATATTTTAAAAGGTATTTATATTTTCATTGTCTCTTTGTGCTCACATTTTAAAAGGTATTTGAGTGCCTGTCTCCAACAGATTTTTCCTAAATAACTGTAAAAATCTCAGTAAAGACTTGCAGCATTGTCATGACAGCGAGTCACACAGCATGAAACCACTGACCATAAAGCTCATGAACCCCCATCTTCTGGAGTGTGAGAATGCCAGAAACACAGACAGAGCAAACACTGAATTAACAGAATTTACATTTTCTCAAAGGAGCGTCTGGATGAATAATAATAGAGATTTATGCACGGACATCTTCTTTATCTGGGCACTAATGATTTCTCTATTTGTTCTCCCAAAGCACGGCGCTGAAGTTCAGATGTCAAACCTTACATCTGAAGAGCTAATCAAGGATGATGAGTGCCCAGGTGACATTAAAATGAGGGGAAGCATGGAAGTCTCTCCGAGCACGTGGGTAAGTGTCCCTTGCAATATTTATACCAAGAAACTCAGCACCCCAAACTCCAGGGCAGGGCCCTGCCACCTCCCAGCACTCACTTCATTGCTCTCGTGGATGTTGTGATCTATCATTTGAAGCAGAAACCACATCACATTCCTCAGGATGAACGTGGTGATCAAGTTCCAGTGGATAATGTTCCGCAGGCATCGGATACTCCTGAGCAGGGAAACACACTTAAGTTAACATATACGGTGAATATACACACTCACACATTAATAAATCTACTAAAAAAAAGAGTTAATTCTGTTAATTGCATGCTTTATCCCCCTGCAGTTCCTCTCTTACTCTGTGGAACAGAAGGTTTGTGTTTCTGCAAAGCCACGTACAACAATTTGTGTTGACAACACAAGGGGCTCCCTCTGACAAGAATCAATTCAAACAAGTGGAACGGGATCTACTAGAAAAAAAATCCAATATTCAAGCTGTCATTTCATCCTCGGTTACTAGTTTTGCTCCCCTTCCCTCCATCTCTAGAATAACTGGAATTGATAGAAAAATCTCGGCACAACCAGGCTGCCCCGGAGGCTGCTAAATTGCTCACAGAAGGAGATTCAGTGACAAATACTTGTGCTGGAGTGGCAAAGCTGGAATAGTTTACGTTTGGTTAGCTCTTGAACAGGCTCACCTGTGTGAGTTTGAATTAATGCAAGAGGAGAGCACAGACTGCCTTGGTTTTCAATCCTGGGCTTAGCTGGCTGTACCTCACACACGGCAGAGTTGCACATCCTCCTTCGTCAGGAAATATTTGTGTCAGTTTTCAGCCCCTCCCCAGCCCCCAGTCAGATGCGATGTAAGTTATGAGCACAATGTAAAATATGAGCTACAGTAAGCTGGGACACAGGGCCATAAAACAAAACAGGGGAGATCTTAAATATATTTGCTGCTGGAAAAGGCTCCAGGAGGCAGCCAGTGCACGATGCCACTGCCAGAAACCAAAGCATCACTGAAGCAAGGCAGAGTTACTCGTGACAGGTTCAGTCACTTAAGACCAGAACATTCCTCTTCTGATTCTCTGTGAACTGGTTTAAGGATGGCAAATGCCAAGTTGCAGCGCTGCAGTTGCAGAATCTTCAATTAAATCTTCAATTTTGTCGGCTAAATGCAAACCTCTCCATTTAGGAAAATCACTTCCACAGGGGTTCAAACAGCCAGAGCGCTTCCTGGGATTTGGCAGTGGCCATATCAGGCTCCCTGCCTGCCAAGGAAGCTGTCAGATAACGTGGGACAAACACAGAAAGTGGCTCCAAGCTGCTCAGCCAGAGCTGCCTGAGCTCACCCCAGGGACAGCCAAAAGAGAGGCACAATCCAGTAACCAACTTTCTGTTGCCTCAGGTCCTTTGCAAGGCAAACAAGCCACTCTTCTTAACACCAAACACTGTTTTCCTACCATAAAACACTCATACTTTTCCTACAACTTAATTAGGCAGTCTCAGGGTCAGAAGCAATTCTGTTATGTCCTTCAGCCGCACAAATCTCTCAGAGATTTCCAGCAATCCAGCAAAAAAACAAACAGAAGACCTCCCACATCTGAGATACTCACAGAGAGATGCTCAGAGGTATAACCCTGTTAAGCCAATTTTGAAATAGCCTCTGAGTTTAACAACTCGGGCTGCCCATAGGAAACTGGTACTTGGTTCTGAGCACCTCAGTGTCTCATGATGAGTTAATTTGGAGAACAAATCTCCAGCTGCTCAGATCTTTTCTCTTTTATTTAAGCTACAAACCCCCAGAACGCTGCTCTTGGACGTGTCAGACACATCTCACTTTGAGAATTTCACTTCTAACGAAAGGCTGAGGTTCACCTTTTGGCTTTGAGGTTCAGCTTGGTTTGGCTTTCAAACAAACGAGGCAACCAAGCTGCCCATGCTGAGCCCCAGGAGCCCACCTGGCTCTGGACAGGCTTTGAAACATCCTGCTAAAGTCTGTCCTCTGCTGATCATCCTGCACATAAATGTCCTGCAGCTGCTCTTCGCCTCCATGTTTTATTCACTCCCTCCAGGTCAAGGATTAGAAGACGAAGGGATGAGTTTGAAAGTTGCTTCTAGGGAGAGAAGGAGGCAGGGGACTAAAACTAAGGAAATTCAGGTCAAACTGTGAGTTACTGAGATGAAATTAATTGCTTTCGAGAGCTCTAACAGCAAAACAGATCCAGCACGCTTGCCACCTGAATGTATTTCTTGGCAAAGATAAGATAAAAGAGTGGGGGGAAAAAATCCTTGCTGCAGGCATACCTTTAGATGTAGTTTAATCTTCCCATATGCTGGAACACCACTAAATCTGGCTAGGGGAAATCTTACTCCCACGAGATTTGCAGCAGGACATGGGACTGGACACACAGGCAAAGAGGATCAAATAAAGAGTTGTAGATTCTTGGTTCATAAACTAGAGTTTTTCTCTCTCAGGTGGATCCCAGTCATCAAAACCACGTTGTCTTCTGTGTCTTAAGACAAGTTCAGTGGACTTGGTGATCTCAAAGGTCTTTTCCAACCTTAACAACTCTATGATTCTATGTTTTCACTTACTGCTTACGTGATCTTCGCCCTCCTTACTACTTCTTGGTTCCTATTGGTTTTTATTCTTTGCCCATCACTCCGCCCCCTTCAGACTTTTAGTGATGCCTGTGCAGGACCCAGAGCCAGAAGGTCTGGTCTGTGCTGGAAACCCCCAATCTTTACAGACAATTATCAAAACACTCCTTATTTTCAAAAAGCCCCATTTGTTGAGGGAAAGTGTGCTCCTGGTGTAAAATTAAGTAAAGTATAAATGTGGCCAGCAGCTGGAATTGACCAAAATGAAGCCTGAAGCTTTGGCTTTGGACATGAAACAGGGACAGTTGGCTCCCCTGTCCCACTGCCTGTAGCAAAAGCTGTATTTTGGGTATGAGTAACCTCACACCACTGCCTCATTCCCTTCTGGAGACACTTCTGTGTGTGTGGCTTGGCTGGTAAATAAATGCTTTCACCTTCTAAAAAGCTTCCTGTCTTTGGGGCTAACAGAGCCATGAAAGATAATCTGAGAGATGTCTGAAACTACCACAGACTTTTTTAAATAGCTCAGGCAGTGATGTGACCCCAGGCACAGAATGGTTTTAACCTTTTCCCTTATTTTTTTGTTTTTCCCTTTCATTTTCTTCTTATAAGAGTCCCAACTGGAGGCTGAAAATTTGTTATTGTTCACAAAGAGCCCAGAGCCCGTGGTTCTGTCTCCTAACTACCACCAGCACAGAAATCACAGCGGCAGTAATGCAATTCACAGCCAAGGGCAGGGAAAGCTTGAGAACTAACTGTGTCAGGTTTGTGGTGTGGAGGGAGAATCAGCAGGATAATAAAGTGTGTGGAGGCTGCAGGGCACAGCAGTGCAGGGCCGCAATCGATGTGACAAGAGAACAATCTCCTGGCAGCCACCTGAGAAAGCTGCTCTCATTTTCAGGCACTGCTGGTGGGTGGGATTATTGTGATTTAGTATGTGTAAAGCATCTGGAGGGGTACTGGGGTAAGGGTCTCCTCATTCCAGGCTCTACTCACGTGAGACTGCTCTGCTGGGCTCAGCAGCTCAACCTGTGCACAGAATTCATCTCTGCAGCCAGGCTGGAGTCTGAGGTGGGCACTGAATGAAGGGCATTTCCCAAACTGGGCAACAAAAGTGGTGAACAGCAGGAGACCTGCAGCACAGCTGATGTCTGCTGAAAGGACAAAGCTGACCTTCCCATACTCATTCCTCTCAAAGCCCAAGGGAAAAAACTCGGAATACTCATAGGAGTCATTTGTCCTCCACAGGTCCTTTCCTGGCTCTTTGCAGACAGAAGCCAGCTTAAATTTATAAGCCCTAATTTAAATGTAAATACTCCCGTTATTCATGAAAATGACCTGTCCCATTTTGAAAACTTAAAACAGTCATATCAGTCTTCTATGACAATGAGCCCCACAGTTCATTTCTCCTTGATTAATTGTTGGCTTTGCTCTGTGGAGTGGAAAAGTAACCAAGCCTGTGCTCCAGGAGCAGCAATAACTGCCTTCACAGGCAGCACAGAAGAAGAATATTCCCATCACGCTGCAACTGGCCGGAGGTGGAATTTAAAACACATTAAGCCGTGTTACAAGTTAGTGAATTGAGCTTTCCTGGAGGCACAGGGGTTGGCATGAATGAATTCCCTCAAAATCCAGAAGCTAAGAAATTTGGGGTTGTTTTACCTCAGGAGGGGGATGTCACAATCTGGGGGTTGTGGCACTGGCAACATGAAGAAAAGGAGAGCACAGAGAGCAGAGAGCTGCCTCTCAAGAGGGAAAGAGTCTCGTGGGAGAGGGGAGAAACGGGAGCTGAGGGAAGGACTGGGTGCTGAACTGCTGCTCTGGACACAATTCCAGCACTGGTGAGAAGGAATTGTGACTTTCAGAGCCATTCAGAGTACCCTAGCCCAAAAGATCAGATGATAGAAGGTTTCCTATTCCTTTTCATGTCAGGTAACATCATTTATGCTGTTTCCACTTCTTTTACAAGCCTTGGTGCATGCTGAATGGTGCAAGCTTCCAAGAACAGCAGCACAAGTCACCAGCCCAGAGATCCTGAAGGCTGGCACATCACAAGGCACCACGGACTGAGGCTATGGGCTTCCACAGAGGAGGAGTTAATAATCTCCTGTATTTCCTTCCTACTCTAATCCTTTTCAGACAAAAAACATTGGCCAAGGCTTTGGCTGGACTTTTCCACTAGCTCTTTCCTGGTGCATGGGTCTGAGGATAGATGGAATAGAGAAACTGCAGCAATTCAGTCACCACAGACTTAAAGATTGAGGCCAGAACATAAAGACATAAGAACTCCCATGTTCACTCAGACCAGTGTGCCATTTAGGCTGGGACTCAATCCCTGTGGGGATCAGTAAAAATTAATTTGGGAAAGAGCATTGGAAACAGGGGAGTTGAACTGCAAGTTGTTCCTTGCTCTTAGCTCCTTGCTTCTGGCAGTCAGAAGATACTCCTGATGCAGAGAATGTGTTTAAATGCATTAAATGACCTTGCTGGTGGCCCCAAGTCCCCACAGGAGTCACCGGACTCCTTCTGTGGTTTATGTTCACCGGGGTCAGACCATGGATTACTCCACTACCATGATGGATTGAAGAGCTCATAACCTGTTATTCACAGTAAAACTCCTTGGTCTGTGTGAGTTCCTCTTCTCTGCTCACCTGCCCACTCCCAAGGGCTGGATGAGGAGGCATTTCCTCACAACTGCACCTCCTCCTGTCCTTTGGGAGCTGCAAGGTGAAGGAACAGAAAATGCCTGGATCTGGACAGCCGGAAACTGCTCGTCCATGGGCCGCGGGAGCAAGCTGGGAGCAGTGCTTAGTGCTGCAGCCTGGAGTCGCACAGTTCATGCAGCAATTTCATTTCTGGCTGTGCCTGACAGCAGATTTTGGGCAGGAAATATCTGCCTGAAATACAGCCAGCAGGTCATACGGGCACACGCAAGGGGTGTGTGTCACCCTGAGTGAAGGAGCGGGCAGAAGGAAAAGGGTTTCCTTGAGGAGAGAAAAGGACAGAAAATTTCTGACTTGGAGGGAGAAGATTGACCCAATCCACTCCCCAGTGGTCCAATGGCTAGCTCCAGGACCCTGGAGAGGTGGATGGTCAAGAGCAAAGGTAAAAGAAGAAAAGCGCTCTTCCCCTTCCTGGATACGTTCCAATAAACACCTGAGGATTTCAACCCGAGCGGAAAAATCCATATTGGGTGCCAACTGACCCGGCCCAGTCCCCAGAGGTCCGATGGCCGGCTTGGGGACCCCTGAGAAACGGGTGGGTCAGGGACAAAGGTAAAAGAAGAAAAGCGCTTTCTCCCCTCGGGATGAAATCCTCAGGTGTTTATTGGAACGTATCCAGGAAGGAAAGGAGGCCAAGCACCCCACGGAGGGGTCTTTTGAAACCCGTGGGAGGAAGGGGAGGAGAAAGGATCATACCCAATGGAACACAGCTGACGTAGGAGGACAGGGGCAGGATTTGCAGGTGAGGTGTAGGATTTCCAGGGGTACAGCCACCACCATGTGGGAAGGGGAGTGAAAAGGGACATGTCATAACTTGTGCAAATAGGACAACACCCAGTGCAAAATGTATCAATAACCTAACTACGTTAGTGCAGTCCAACAGAAGATATTGCCACTGGAGGCATCTTGGCTCTGTAAATAAAAGGGTTCATTGGCTCCTCATGATTTCTGAAGAACCAGTGCTTTCTTTCCCTGCTGAATGGTATCCAGACACCTCCTCCTGACAGGGCAGGAGTTTCTGATGAGGGCCTGATGCACAGGAGCCCTGCTGTGGGTTTGAGCAGAGGTGTCCTCATGTTTTCATGTCTTCATCTCCTCATGTTTTCATGTCTTCATGATCCAGACAACTGGTTAAGGAATCAGGAGCACAAATACTGTTCTCTTCCATCCTTCCAGTTGGAGAGAATGATGAAAGAAGAAACAAGAAGAGCCAGCAGATCATCAATACCTGGCTCCACGCACGGTGTCACCAGAATTTTGTGATTTCTTCACCATGGGTTGGTTTACATGGCACCAAATCTGTTTCAAAGGCTGATGATGTGAGGATTGGGGAGAGGAGTGTAGCAAGAGACAGCATATTTTCAAGGGACACTGAGTTATGAAGTACCTTGTTTTGTATTTACAGGAATTTGGGGACAGCAGTACTGGAGCTTGTGCAGAGAAGGGTGAAGGAGCTGGGGAAGGGTCTGGAGCACAAGTTTGATGAGGAGCACCTGAGGAGCTGGGGGTATTTAGTCTGCAGAAAAGGAGGTTCAGGGGGGACCTTCTCACTCTCTAGAACTCCTGGCAGGAGGGTGCAGCCAGGTGGGGGTCAGGCTCTGCGCTCAGGGAATGAGGGACAGAACCAGAGGAAACAGCCTCGAGTTGCACCAGGGAAGGTTTAGGTTGGATATTAGGGAAAATTTCTCTGCTGAAAGGGTGATCAGGCATTTGAACAGGCTGCCTGGGGCAGTGATTGAGTCACCATCCCTGAAGTGTTCAAAAAACATTTAGATGTGGCACTTGGGGACAGGGTTTAGTGGTGGGGCAATGGTTGGATTCCATGATCTTAGAAGTCTACTCCAACCTCAGTGATTCTGTGGGTCTATAGGAAAACGTGTGTATTCCAAAGAATCCAGAGTCCCAGAGTCTGTCTCTGGCTGTGCTGGCCAAACCAGATGAGTTGATCTGGGATGAGCTTCCCTCTCACCACACACACAGAGCACTCAGCTCAGCTCTGCAGCAGGCTGGACATGAAGAAGCAATTAAGGTGAAAGCCAATCCTTGGCCTTCCTAATGAGTAAATCAGGAGCGAGGTGTATTGTGAGAAATTGCACACAACAACCCCTCTATTTGATTTGTGAACAGACCATGTTGTTCCCTGACTCGATTTCCTACCACCAGCATCCTGGACTGCCTCGTGTGCAGGGTGTCAGAGCTGCGCTTCCACCAAGGAAAACAGCAGCAAAAAGGGGAAAAAAGCAAAGTTCTCCAGCAGCTGACTGCAGTCGGGGTCAGGGGTGGGCACAAAGAGCTTCTGATTATTGGTAGAGAGAGGACGTCCTGCTAATTATTTCCACGAAATGACCTTAATTGTGTGATTCGACAGAGAAAGCAGAGAAATAGAAACCCCACTCTTTGGACTTGTGAAATTGTGAGATCTGGAAAGGCAGAAAGAAAATCAGATCGGCTCCTTCTGTAGAGGTGGCCTCACTGATTCAGAAATGGACATCTATAAATAGCCCTGGTAAAACTCGAAGTAGCTTTCTGTTGATTTATTGGCTTTTTTCTTACTCCATCCATACAGTGGTATTTTTCCTCTGGGAGGCACAGAGCCACTGTGTTCTGATTCATAGCATGAGACAAACAATTAACATTAACAATCATAATAATGTGCCAGCGTGGTTGAAAGCTCGCTGAATTAGCTGAATCATCTGCATAGAAATAATTGCAAATGAAGACTTTATTAAGGAAGCTTAGAAACCGTCTATTAATTCATGCAGTATTCCATTAATAATGATGTTCAGTTAAGACTGCTGTCCCAAAGTCTCTCTGAAAACAGCTGATAGGAGAAACAGGAGTGCACTTTGCTGCAGCCCTTCCCATTCCATGACTGGAACACGCCAGAAGGAGAATCATGAACAACACTCAAAAAACTACTTCCCCTCTTTACTCTTTTCTAGGGCACGCAAAGCACATGGACAGCCCATAAATGGCATGGAGTGGGAAGAGTACCTAACAGCAAGTTATTTCCCAGGCTCTGTGCCTGTCAGGCCCTGTTTGCTTTCACCCACACGGAAGTCTCCCCTGAGGTCCCCACGGTTTCCCCCATGTGCTCAATCAGTGCACATATTCTGGAACTCCTAATGCTTCCAGATGGGAACAGCAGCTGGAGAGGCTGGCAGGGAAAATCAGCTTCTTGGTGGCAGTTGCCTGGAGAAATGTAAATATTCCCACAGGAGAAGCAAGGGGCAGTTGCAAGGGGAGAATGAAAGCCTGGAAGGAAGTGACAGCTTTATCACGAGGACAGGAGCGAAATGCTCAGGTGAAGAGGAGAAGCAGCAGCTTCCACGAGTATTTAGGATGCGCAGAGACCCTAAAAATAAACCCACTGTGGAACCACCCGCGCATCTGTCTTTCCCAAAGTTTCATTCTCCTGCCTTCCAGCCAGTTTTTAATCACAGGATGTGGGGCATCCTGCCTGCCTTAGATGCAAAGGCTTTCAGCACTAACATTCCTGGGGTGGGAAGGATGCAGCCAACACAGCGCTCAACAGGCAGGGCAGCCCCAGACTGGCTGTGCTCACTGCTTAAACAAGGGATAACTGAAACCCAGCCCTTGGAGACTCCAAGAACACAACTCCAACCCTGACTGTGCCATCAAGTCTTCCACTGCAGAAAATTCCCGTTATTTTCACAGGAATGATAAAAACACACATGACTTCATTTAGTGCAGCATGTGATTGTGGCTGAAAAAAAAGATTTAGGACTCTGCTCTAATTTGCTTTTTGAAATGGTGGTCAGATGTCAGTAATTTTTGAACAAAGAGAAAATAGGGCTGGAAAGTATCTTTTTGAGCATAAAACACCTTGCAGCTCAGGTTTTCTGACACGGGTTGTAGTTCTCAGTCCACACTGTGGAAGGGTGACTGTTTTCCATGGAGGGTGACCACTGCAGCTGGATTGCACAAATCAGAGACAGGAGTTCAGAAGCCAGACACTGAGAGCTCAGAGTAGTTTATCTGACTTACAGCCACTGTTCAGGAAATATGAGTGCACAGCATGTCCTCATTCATAAATCCCTTGTGGGATTATATGAAAAAAAATCTGAAACAATATTAATTTAAATGACCAGCTAGAGAATTCAAAGGTTATGTTATTTTTTTTTGCTTTTAATACAATTACACAATTAGCAAAGATTATTGCATTATCTACATATTATCTACATTTGCAGATACTGTGGGGATAAGCCAAAGAGGAAAGTCTGAGCTGCTGATGCTGCTGTTCACACTCTCCTTGGCCTCATTTACACCAAGACATGGTGTGAAATATTTAATTATTTTGGAGCATTTGGCCAGGAATTCAGGAAAGATTGGAAACCTTCCAAATCATCATTCCTGTGCTTGGTCTAAATTCCTCAGCCCCCAGGTGCTCACTGGGCAGTAGGAAATGTGTCCAGTGGCTCAGCCTGGGCACATCCCCAGGGACGCTCTGCTCCCACAAGAGGCAGCCCAGATGCTGCCAGGGGTGTCCATGGCCCATTTAGGGGTGACAGAAACTTCCACCTCTCCCATGTCTTGTGTTCAGCTGACAGAGCCATGTGAGGCAGAAGAATTCACTGAACCATGGAACCGTTTAGGTCGGAAAAGACCTCCAAGATCATCAAGTCCAACCATCGACCCAGCACCACTAAACCCTGTCCCCAAGGGTCACATCCGCATGTTTCTGGAGCATTTACAGGGATGATGACTCCACATGGCCCTGGGCAGCCTGTTCCAATGCCTGACCACACTTTCTGTGAAGAAATATTCCCTAATACCCAATCTAAACCTCCCCTGACACAACTTGAGGCAGTTTCCTGTTGTCCTGTCCCTGTTCCCTGAGAGCAGAGCCCAATCCCCCTCTGGCTGCCCCCTCCTGTCAGGGACTTGTGCAGAGCCAGAAGGTCCCCCCTGAGCCTCCTTTGCTCCAGGCTGAGCCCCTTTCCCAGCTCCCTCAGCTGCTCCTGGTCCTCCAGACCCTTCCCCTGCTCTGTCCCCTTCTCTGGACACACTCCAGCACCTAAATAATCTTTTAGAATAGGCAGAAGAGAAGGTTCCTGAGTGCTGAACAACCACGGTGGAGTTAGTGAGGGACCTGCATGTGCAATTCCATGGATGAAAACTGAGATGGAACCATTTAGCACTTGAACAGCCGCAGGTGCATCTGCAGTTCGTAACTCTTAAACATCATCTTGAAAACATATTCTCTGATTCTCCTTCCCAGAGATGACTCAGGATGTGGTTTTTTCCAATCAAATTGCACTCCTGAGTATGATTCATACATAAACTGCAAAGACCCAACTTTGCTTTCTTCCTTTCTCTGAAATATTGGAAAAGTTGCAAGGTTTTCTCCACTCTTCCCAAAACCATTCCATCAGAAGGAGAAGAGAGCACAGACAAATTTTACCTTGTCAATCAACATGGATCTAATTCTTGTAAGAGTAATTCTACTATCAGAATTCAAACAAGTTCGTGTCCATCTCCAAAAACTCACAGCCAAAATCTTGGCAGCCACAGATACACCAGCAACAACATATTTCTAGCACAGGATAGGAAGTGGCCTCCAAACCTCAGGTCAAGAAAGGAACTGAGTAAAAGCATTTCATAAATTCCCCATACTCTAGTTTAACTCCAACTTACATTTTTCCCTCTACCACATTTCTCTGTGACCCCTGTGCTCTGTGGGCTGGCAATCATCCTTTAATATCAAAAATCTGTCTGTAGAGCACCTATATCCATTTTTTCTTGCATTGACACTGTCCTTGACTGTAAGCAGCTCTTCAGTTCCCAGTGTTTATCCAACGGCGATGTATTTATAGGCAGCAACAACTCTCCTCAGTGGCTTTCATCGTGCTAGGTTACAATACCGCAATTTCAGATGCGGCTTATGAAACCTTTCACATTTTAAGAACAGAGCTCTCTGGGCACACTTTCAATTACTGCTATTATTCCAGGACTTCATGAGGGCTCTGCTCTCTGGGGTTTTTTCGTGTGGGGTAGGCTCTATAAAAAGAGTCTAAAGAACAAGTCCTACAGATGTGAGATGAAGCGGGGGTGAGCAAAGGCAGTGGGAAGCAAAGACAATGGCCGGAGGTTAATCAACAGGAAAAGTGTTTCTGGCCTTTATCTGAGTTCATCAGATGAGACTCTTCACACAGATTGAGGCAGTACAGGCACTTCAGATGTTTGGTGTTCAAAGACGGCCCTCATTGGGTTTGTTCTTATTTACAGAGCTCCATCATTTTCACTCCTGCCTTTCTCTGTGAACTTTACTGTGGACTATCACAGAGTGGGACAGAGCTGTCTTCAAACCTGCAGCCATTGCACCTGCCCCACCCCAGTATTTATATTGAATTTTAAAATTGCCACGTGCCTGAATCATTATTGAAGGCTCTGCTATTCCAAGTGGCAGATGGAACAGCCTGAACTAGGCTGGGTGGGAAGGCAGGAGATGAGGTGGGGGGGACATGGAGCACTGAGGTGAACTCTGTTAGCTGATGTCCTGACCCAGGACTTGCTCTTTCCTCTCGCTCCACAACAAGAAAGGGTCGTGCCTCAGATCTGGAGCTTGCCCTGCTCTAATCACATCGGAAATCTCATCCTTTTAAACGCAAACCAGAAATAATTGTGCAGATCTCCTCCCCACTTGAGACATCCTCAGTTTGCAGGTTCTGAGAGGTGTCAGATCACTCTGCTCTATGAAAGCTGCCCTGTATTGATGCTCTGCATTTCTCCTGACAGGTTTCTACAAATCATTTAACTCTTCCATCCTCACTAACAGAGGCCTACAGCAGCAATCCTGCCAACTGCACACCAGACTGAAGAGTAAGAGGCAGTTCAAAGGAGCTTGGAACAGGGGAGGATAAAGGAAAGTATAAAAGAGATAGTTAGGGTGAAAAAAGGGGAAAAAAAGTGACTATATTGTTCTAGGAAAATGATGTTTCAGTCTTTCGGAGAGAAAAAATACGTGGGATTTAGGAAATCTGTATGTAATTGTAACAAAGAACGGGAACACTGCCTCAAGCCTATGAGAAAAAACTATTCAGAGGCTTTACTGGGGAAATAGAAAGAGCTAAATTTAAGGGCAACAGGAAAGCAGAATTTCCCTCAGAATCTCAATTTGCTTTCACTGCCACCCTAGTAGTGACAAAAGATGTTATGACAATGTTTGTGGGTTTGGTTGTTTTCAGAGCTGCCTTTATCCAGCAAGGACATGACGTTTTTTTATCTCCAGCCTATCTTCCTGTCAGCACCATCCTTTATTGGATTCAAAACTCAGCAGGGACGTAGATGCTTCCGAGAACAAATACCTTTCTTCACCTACTTCTTCTTTGATAACCACTGCACAAATAAAACTTCATCTGATGGAATCCACTCAGGCCACTGCCAGCCTTTGTTTAATAACAAGTCAGGAGTTTTACAAAGGACTCCTCTTCCACCTCAGAGGCTGCTCTGACAGCACAGTGACAATGGAAAATCTAGGACAAAGCAATTTGAGTTTCTGCATTATCAGCAACAGCAAAGGAAAAATGTGATTCAAGAGAAGTATTTTAATCCTTTTGATTTATTATTATTATTATTTTTCCTTCAGCTTGATTGTATTACTGATAGCAGGACTCCTCCTATGGAAAATTTCTGCTTTAGCAGTGTGAGGATGTGATTCAGGGGGACGATGAGGCTGAGTCAGTGGGAGCTGCCTGTGTGCACCTGAGGGAGGGAGCAAACCTTGACTGTTAATGAGAACAAACAGACTGCGAGATTCCCAGCAGTGCAGATCCATTTAACAATGCCAAGTGAAGGGCCCTGAGCAAATCTCTGCAGGTCCTGCATTGGAGATCAATCCACCTCTACAGCACACTTTGTGCACAAATTCTTTCTTTGTCCTTCTTGGTGCACTCCTTTTTGTCTGTGAGTTTGTTTGGCTTTGCATGACATAATGGCTCTCACAATTTCAAGACCACCTACACTTAGACCTTGAGAAATTAATGTTGACTCGGACCTTTAGGAGCTGCCTCGATGACTCACTGGCATTCAGCCAGCGTGCCAGCAAAAATCAAGCCCTCTCCTTCGCTTTTTATTACTCAGATGCTAAATGAAATGTTTACCAGCTTGTTTGTCCTTGCACAGGTTGACATGTGATAGGACTGGAGAAAACAAGGCTATAATGGGTCTTCATATGAAATGGGGGGCCCTGGCTGAGATCTCATCCCTTCCCAGCTGTGTTGGGGTCTCATGGACACAAATGGCAGATGATTGATGATTTCATCACCTCCTGCTTCATCTGAGACCTCAAAACAGGCGTGTGATTCCTCAGTGTTTAGGGCAGTAGAACTTTTCTGCTTAAATGGAGGGTGGGTTGTGAACAAAAGGATGAAGTTGCTTAAGGAACTTGACAAAGAATGAAGCTGGGGACAAGGTGACAGGATAAATTTGGTGAAATAGCGTCAAGATCCAGTTCCTTCGCGCTTCAGCACAACTGAGGACCAAGCTCCCCTGGCTGGGGCAGCACCAGTGATGGTGAAGCTCATCTCCAAAAGCAGAACACCCTCCTGACCAGCTGAACACCACAGCAACACCTTCTGCCACGCCAACCAAATATTCCACCTGCTGCTAAAACCCCGAGTGAGAGACCCCAAAGCCTTCCTAGCAGTTATGTTCCAACGGAGCAGGTGTGCTCCAGTCTCCCCCTTGAGACAGGGCTGCAAGGACAGAGCAAGGGAAAATCCAGCAGGTGATGGGGGAGAAGCATCAAAACTGGGAGCAGATGTAAAACTTGAATCTTCCTGGAGGTCTCCTTTATTTTCACCCTCAGCAGGGACTCGTGGAGTGAGGTAGATGGATGGAGTGGGGCAGGAATACGGAACTGGCAGATTTCTACTTCATGTCAAGATGAGGAGCTATCAGATTGTATGTTTTTGGCCAGGAATTACCTAAATTCTCTCCTTTCACCCAATTCCATCATACTTCCATCCAAAATGAAACAGGATTTAAAAAAGCCCCAAGTAATAGAAATTGATTATTTAAATTGATTTGTTCTTGGGGCACTTTGAAGAGGTAAGTGTGATGAAGATGTGCATAACCCAGAATTTGGGTAGGGACAACGTGGAATGAAACAGGAATTTGGGCTGCCTTCACTGGAGCATCTCTAGAACTTTGGGAAATGGATGTATCTCAACAGACCCTGAGGTACCTCACGCTGGTTAACTCTGGCTGCACACCGGACATGTTTTGCATGACACAATGGGAATTTGAAAAGATGGACCATCTTAATTCACAGCGTGTTCAGGGAAGTACTTAATTGCCACTACTCCGTTGTTGTTTTTAATGTTGAAGCTGACTGCAAAATTTAAACCTTAAAGTTTAAATAACAGAAGAACAATTTAGAAGAGATCAGCTGGGCCACCTCTGTGTTCGAAGCTGGATACATTTATTCTATCCCACCTAATTGTTTTTGTGTTATTTACTCAAGCATTTATAAAAGACTGAGCATAAAAGCAGGGAATATAGTTATTGCAATGAATAATTTGCATTCTTTATTCAGTGCAAATTAATTCAGGTCTCCAAGCACTGTGGGAATTAGCTTTATATGCACAGTGGAGGGCTTGAAATGGAAGTTTAAATTGATGCATCATAAAAGTTCCCATTTAGAGTTTTAAGGTGGTTTTTTGTTTCCATTAGCATTGATTATTCTGTTTATAGATGCCGCAGTGCAAGAAGATTCCTACTGTTATTAGAAAAGGCCTTGTTAGGAATGCTCAGAAGACTTAGTTGAGACTTTAGGGATGTTCCACTCCAGGAAAACAGTAACTCTGGCACTGAGGTCACTGTCAATCATCCTGTTGTAATCCTGGGCAGGCAGAAGGTGTCCTCCACCCAATGTTTATCCTCTGCTATTAGGACAAGGTTTTTCTCAAGGATTATCATTGCACAGCACTCAGTGGAGGTGGTTTTAAGTTCTGGCTGAACTCTCCCGGACAACACAGCACAAATAGTACAGAAATGCCAGTCAGGGAATCCAGGAAATAACACCGAATTAACCCACCAGGCCGCTCCTATGAAAATACATTCCCGTGATTCAGGCTGTGGACATACAATACCTATGATGACTGATGCAAATCTTCTTGTTTTCCACTAATTTTCCTTTCCTCCTGTCCTTTCTCTTTTCCCTGTAGCCCTAACTCTGCTCTCACTGACATCTCCATTTGCCAAACTCCCTTCTGCACCCTGGACCAGGGAAGGGTTTCTCTGCAGTCTCCTTGATTTGCATTCATCATCTCAGGAGCACCGCTGGGGATTAAGCTCCACTAATGATGTTCCTCTTCTTATTTAAGAAAACTTCTAAGCCCTTTAATGAAAGAAAAACTGAAATTAACCCAAAGCAAAATGGAAAGACTTCGTTCTGTCTGCTTTGGTTTAGATCTGGGTTTCAGCTGTCAGGGAATGCAAAATGTTACCACGTTCTGCCTTGTGAAAAAACAAAACTTGCCCCCAAAACTTACAACTTAACACACTCAGATCCCAGTTTCCCCTAATGAAGCATTCTGTGCTCACCTTTTTTTTTTTTTTTTGCTGCATCAATAAATCATGATCAGCTCTCTCCCTGAATACAAACAGGCTTTAGCTCCTACACTCAGGAGGAGCTCATCCAGCACATTAGTCAGCAAAACCACGGATGTGCTCAGCAACATAAAAGCCATGATCACTTTTCAGGACCATCCATGACCTGGACAGAGCCATGGGCGGGCTCGAGCAACCCAGAAAGCGTCACCCAACCGAGTTAGAAACATGCAAACGCATTACTCACCTCAAGCACAAGAAAAGCATAAAGGCAACTATAAGGGCCCCTACTGAAATACAGTGCCCCAGGTAGTTTATGATGAGAGCAATCTTGTAATGGAGCGCATACTTCCTCTGGAGGTAAAGAGATAACAGGATTAAATCAGCATCCATCTCCAAGCACTGGCATTCAGGAACAGTTTATCACTTCACAAAACAGCAATTACTTTTCTCAACTTTACAACGACATGATAGCCCCAGGGCTGGTGCCTCTGTGTAAGGCAAAGGCCCAGGCATGCAAGTACAGGCTTGGTGTCACTTCAGTTTGGGATTTGTCCATGGTTTCTTACAAATTTCTGCAAAAAAAGTTATTTTGTCCCCATTTTTTCCTTTTTTTTTGCCATTTCCTCAGGTTTTCTTATCTTAAACCTTTGTCATTTTAGGTGACAAACCTACCAAAGACACATCTCCTCAGAGTTTCAAAAGTTAGAAACCATTCTTTTCTTAGGAAACAGCATGATCTTAATGAGCCAGGTTATGCCACTTTCCTACTCAAATGGCTTGGTTTTCACACAAAAACTCAGTAAGAATAAATAATAAGCCTTTCCCATACAGGCAGATTTTCCTCTGAGGGACATTCCTTGCAGGCTGCGATCTTTATCTTTCAAACCCAGGGCCGAACTAATGCAGACTGGAAGAGCTGGAACCTGGTGGTGTCCCTTCAGTTCTGGGAGAGCCTGACAAACCAGAGATCCTGTTGCTCTTAGCAGCAACCCAAGTATGTGGTGAAATTTCCTGTATTAGTGTCTATTTCATAGGATGTGAGGGAGATTGTTGGCAGGTTCTGGCTCCTGTAAACAAAGAAATATGTACAAAAGTGCTCCCACCTACATCAGCGAATTTAGGGATGTGACCAAAATTTGACCTTGAAGAAACATCTTTATTGGTGGGCTGTTGCTGGCTTTAGAGAAAAGAGAAGCATCTCCTCTCTTTGCCTGGCTAGGAAGAAGTAGAAAGACACTACTCAGAGAAATACTGAAGCTGGCTAAAAATGGACAGAGGTTTGCTACTGTAAGACTAAATCTCCCTGAAAAAGATATTTATTTATTAAGTTTTGTCATTTATTTCTTTTCAAGTTAAGCAGATCTTTCCCCACTTTGGGATGTTGCCTTCCTTCAGAAGAACGAGGCTGTGAAAAACCAACCACCTAAATTTCCTCCCTTGTGATAAAAATATGAAAGTAAAATCCCACAAATGGCATATTCTTTTAAAAATTCTGGTTGAACTTCTTTTTGTAAATTTTTTTCCTAACAATTTCCCTTAACATTTTACTCCAGTGAAAGGAATTTGTCAGTGAATGAATGTTTGGCTGAAACTACAACCAGCAGCTGTAGTTCATCTGTTCCATTGTTCTGTGAAGATAAGCATCTTCCAGCACTTTGCCAGAGAGCCAGGGAGCTCTCTTGGAATCATTTTTGTGATGAAACCTGCCTCTATCTTCAGCTCACAGAGTAATGTGCTGTTTCTGGACAGAACTCAACCACGCAGAGTATTTTTAAGTCTATTATAAAATCTCCCAAAATAAACTTCCCCATCCACAGGCCCATTTTCTGAATCGCCTGGAGGTGAAAAGGAAAAAAAGCAACAAAACAGAGCTACGAAATGCAAATTCCACATAGTGTTTTATTTATCCTTCAGTTGAGGGGGCACCTGAAGGGAGAGAAAACATTCTGGACCTGATGTGCCTACCTGTGCAATGCTGTGTTAGTCAACAATGCCCTAGCAAACTGCAGGGCTCATTGACCCTCCTGCTTAATTAGCAGAGCCAGAGGATCACAGAACATCTCAAGGGATCCAAAAGGACCATTGAATCCAACTCGCTGCTTCTCGCAGCACTATCAAAACCCAAACCATCTGACTGAGAACTTTCCTCAGAATTGTTCATTCAGTGCTAGAAATCTCCTGGAAGATGGCAAACCTTGTGTTTTCCCTGCACGAGGTTCCCGCTCTTTAAGTCAGCTCCTCCTTTGGCTCCTGACCACTATTTTAACTTCACTCAAGTTTTAAGAAGGTGTGGTTCAAAACATGAGATTAATTGGAAAAATAAAATTCTTAAGCTCCTGTTTGACGCACTGATGCTGAAGGAAAACCAGGCACAACTTTCGTATTTTCTGCTTCTTACACTACCAAGCTTTCCTGAAGGCAAATTCAAGTATCATAGAAACAAGAACTGCCTCGGTGCTTATGAAAAACTAAGATTTGGTGGCAAGATCACTTTCCACCAGCCTACATGCAATCTTCTTCTCTGCTGGAATGGGAGGCAACACCTTCAGGGCCAAAAATCACGTGCCCAGAAAATCATGGGTTTGTTCCCCGAAGCTCAGCTCATGTAAAATACTTGCACAGCTCTTTCCTGGCTCGCCCTCTTGGACACCGCTGCATTTCAAATGTCAACAACCTTCTCCTGTTACCCAATATCCTTCTGCTTTCAGGAAGATGCTTCACTTCACTAAAACAAAGATTTAAATTCTATCCAGGCTTAGGAGGAGGGTTGCTCGATTAGAAATGAGCTAGAAAAGGAGATCATAGAATCCCGGAATGGTTTCGGTTGGAAGAGACCTTAACTATGATTCCTGCCGTGGTCATGAATGCCACCTGGTGGATCCTGACCTGGTCCAACCTGGCCTGGAATGCCTCCAAGGATGAGGAATCCAGGGATGGGGAATCCAGAGATGGTCTTACCCCCTGGCCACAGCAGCTCACACCGCTGGAGTCCTGTTCCATGACACACCTTATGCACCACAACCACGTCACACCAGGCAGTGCAGAGGTGTCTCCCACGAGCTTCTACCAGGCAAACTGAGGAAGCACAGCACAATGCCTTTACCTGCACTCACTTTGCAAATCTACAGGCAGGTTTCAGGCTAATGACAGAGTCATTCTTGTCCAGAGCACTTTTTCCCTTGCTTCAGCTGGAACGTGACTGCTAACCCGTCCTAAACAATTCAGCTATTGGTTTGAATCAATAACCACCTAAGAACAGCACTCTTGGACCTGCTGACAAGGATCTTGCTTCCTCTAACAGGACTTACTGACAGGTCCTGCCAGTGTTTACAGCTCATGTCTCCCTGGGAGGCTCCACACGCCACTGCCAGCTCAGTCCAGTTGCCAGGATGATCTCAGCACCAGCACAGCTTAACGACACCTCTCCAAAGACTTTCAGAAGCAACTGGGAAGTGTCTTTGTCATCCCAGACGCCTCTGAGCTCACTCTGCTTCCCCACTCTGAGCCAGCTGGGAGCTGCTGTGGCTGATGTGACTGTGCTCCTATGCAGGATACATTAGTCTGAGCCCAGCATGGTGCTAACTCAGCTACTCAGCTTGAAGCCACCTCAAAACACCAGCAGAAGCACATTCACATGCAGCTGCCACAGACCACAAGACCAGAGTTCCTGATTTATAGCTCTTTTGGGAGGCTAAGATGTATCTTTTGCTGCCTGAGATGCTCACTTTTCTTCTAAGAAGAGCAGAGATTTGTGCCAGATGCAGCCAAGGCCCTTTCGACACAGGAGCTTGCTACAAGAAGCAAAGCTTCTCCTCCTTGCTGAGGAGAATCTTTCCATTTGTCACACATCGTGCCACCAAACAGCCTGCTGGATCAAAACTATTTCTACACCTTGTTCCTGTGCCTGGAGGAGGAGCCAACTGTCTGTTCAGAGGGTGAGATTTGGTCTGACATGAGGACACCAACCCCTGGATGTCCACCCAACATGTGAAGCAAGCGTTACATGTACTTGTGCACACACAGGCACCTTGTGTCCCCTGGTGTGCACGGGGGACACTTTGTGATTCCCAGCTGGTCCTGCTGACTGACCTCAATGGCTGCTGCTGAATCAGAATTTTTAAGGTTGGAAAAGACCTCTGAGACCATCGAGTCCAACCATGCCCCCAGCTCCACTCTGCTCACCACTAAACCCTGTCCCCAGATGCCACAACACAAGTTTTCTGAACTCTTCGAGGGATGGTGACTCCACCACTTTCCTGGACAGCCTGTTCCAGTGGCTGACCATCCTCTCAGTGAAGAAATTTTCACTAATATCCACCCTAAACCTCCTGTGGTGCAACTTAAGGCCCTTCCCTCTCCTCCTGTCCCTGTTCCTGGGGAGCAGAGCCCGCCCCCGTGGGCTGCCCCCTCCTGTCAGGGAGTTGTGCAGAGCCACAAGGGCCCCCCTGAGCCTCCTTCTCTCCAGGCTGAGCCCCTTCCCCAGCTCCCTCAGCTGCTCCTGGTGCTCCTGACCCTTCCCCATCTCCATTCCCTCCTCTGGACATGAAGAACTCACATATTCCCAAGGACTGTCACCTGCCAGATGCATGAAGACACACTGGGACATTTTAAACTACAACACACAACTACATTTAAGGAACTAGATCTCAGTCAGAACTCGATCTAGCAGCAACTCAATCCCAGAGCAGAGTTTTGTCAGCTACTGCCACAGGTCTCAACCACAAGCAGTGCAATGATGCATTAATATAACCCAGTGAATGTGTTACTGAGCTGATGCCTCCTAAGACTGACCCACAGCTGAAAAAAACCTAAAATTCCCATTGCTACATTACCAAAACTCTGTCATAAAGCATGGGATTGATGTTGAAAAGTCCTGTTCCTATCCCCTGTTATCAATCATCAAATTAAGAATCAAACCATGTGATTCTTTAGCACTCAGTCTGTCAGTGGTTATGCCTAAAAGCAGTGTTGGTTTTTTTTGTATTAAAAATAAACACAAATCACGGGGCATTACCTCCTGGCTGATGTTTAGCATCTGCTAAACTCAATAAATAACAATAGACCCACTTGTGTGCCTGAATCTCACCTTTAATCAAAATGGAGCAAATCTGTGGGGACTTTTTTATATTTTTTTTGAGATCACAAAGTATTCATCGGTAACACTGAGCATTATGAGAGAGTTCAAAAATATTCACAAATATTAATATTTGCAAAGCTTGTCACAAATCTTTAAAGATCTAATAAATGAGTTTTTAAGCCTCTGTAAGCAAGGGTGGGGGAACATCTGCACTTTCATCTGTTTAAGAACCACGCTATTTAAGGAGTTCTAAGCTATCACCATAGCTGCAAAGTTTTTAAAAGCAAAAACAGAGTAAAGGGAATGATCCCGTCCTCTAGTCACAACACTTCTCCAGCCTCCTCAAATAAAACTCCTCTTTATTTGCTCGTGCAGAGACAGCAACTGTTGGGAGTCACACAAACACATAACGAGTGTTATTCGAATGCAGCAGCGTTTTCCTGAATGAGTGCAGCTCACTGCTGCCAGCTCAGGTTTCCTGCACCTCCTAAACCACATCACAGATATCAAGTCTTTGCCCAGCTCTGCTCCCCATTCTCTAAATCAGCACTGGCTGCTCCACACTCCCTCCCTTGCTCACTTTTAAGTGAAGGTTGGTCTGTCCCTCCCAGTCCCCCAGCTTGTGCTGGCCCCAGCACTCCTGCAACAATGCACTGAGAGGGTTTAGGGACCTGATCCATCCAAAACAAGAAGACCCAGAACAAGTTAGCTTTTCATTTTAAATGGGAATGAATTGTAAGGAGAGGCTGCACTGGGGTGGTCCCAGCTTAGGTCGGCCTAAATTGCCATGGGAGCCTCTCCACCATGCCAGAGCACCTTGAATGCCCCTCTGGGTGGCAGTCAGGCACTGGTACAACTTTTCTAAATTCCTAGAAGCCTCTAGCAAAAGGAGGGGGGATTAAACTAGCCAGGGGGTAAGAGCAGGTCCTCCTCAGCAGCTGGTGCGTTGTTATTTGTTTTCTGATTCACTGGTGAAGACCCACACTGAGCAACCACGTGGATCTGAGAGGACGGATGCAGGACCACAGCCAAAGCACATCCTGGCTCTTTGGGGTGCAGCACCACTCCAGAGAGTCCCTGAGCACTAAATGTGGGATCTTGTCTTCCTCCTCTCTGTCTGCACATGGCATGGCACAACTACAAGGACGGAAGGAGTTGAATGAACCCCAAAACAAACCAGTTTGAGCTGCTGGGTTCCACCCTGGCTCCTAGAGGGAAAAGCCCCTCGTGGCAGAGACAGCTCAAAGCCTTTGTGGGCTTGTGTCCCACCACAGCACTCAAGACAGGAGGAAGAGTATGAAGGGCTTGAAGGCTTAAACTGAGCGAGGGTGAATGTCTGTGATGTCTCTGAGACATCCGACAAGAAAAGGGCTTTGCATAATTCCTCACAGCCCTTCTCAAGGAACTTAGCCCCATATGCCAATTTAAATCTGCAAACTCCTCTATCATGCAAGACTGGTTCAATCTCTTAAAGACAGCTGGGACCTGCTTTTTATGTAATTTTTTTCAGTTGCTGCCCCTTTACATATTTGCTTAAGCAGAAATGACATTGAGATCTGTAAAGGTCAGTTGTGGATGAGACCTCAGAATGGGCAGATAAAGGGTGGAATCAGCTGGCTGCACTTGTTTTTTAGTGCCAAAGAGGCTTTAGGTCTTATTGTTATTATTACTAACATTTACTGTAGCAGCTGTAGGCTCTGAACAAAGCTAGGAAAAATCTGCATAAACACACATCATCAGGGACAGAGTGAGATAAAGCATCCTTTTTTAAAAACCATGTGAGTAGGGGATATGGAGCGGGGGTAAGTGATTTACCTGAATTCACAGGGAGGTTTTGTTGCAGAGACAGAAATGGAATGTCTCTCAGAAGTCCCAAATTAGCACATTAACCTTACATTTCGCTTTGCATTCATTTATGCTGAGAAATTGGGAAGAATGAAGGGAAAAATACAGACCTTGTCATCCAGAATAGGCTCGCACTGAGAGTAGTTTATCTTGGAAGCCCATGTCCCATTGCCCAGGCATTCTCTGTAGGCATTTCCTGGTACAGACCAAAATAAAAGAGAGATGAACGCTCTGTGCTGGACTTGAAACAGCCTAGACATTTCACAGGTTCAGTAAAAGATTGACAGAACAGATTATTTACAAGATAAAGCAACTTATCCCACCTCCGTGAGGACCGGAGCAGCCCACTGAGAAGAGGAGAAAGAAATTAACAAACACATCTACAGACAACGAGTATTTAAAGATATTTATTAACAGTTTTTTCTTACAGATTATGAGTTCAGAAGACAGCAAAAGTATGAGAACATTGCAAGAGAAAGCTTAATGTTAGTGTAGTCTTTTAAAAAGCAGTTAAATGATGTATTCAAAACCAGAAAGGTTTAGATGTTCAGTGCTCCATGGAGGAGAATGTTATGTGTCAGGTAAACTTATTGCTCTATTTCCCTCCCATTTATGCTACTGTAAGCTAGAAGAAAAATTCCCGGACATCCTCGTTTTCCAGAGTCTTCCTGTGCAACATTATTGCTGGTAAAACTTGGGCAAAAACCATGAAGGAGCAACAGAAGAACATCTCCCAGCCCTGGGGCAGGCAGGGTGGGGGGCACACAAGAATCTCTCCAAAATGATCTCAGAAATGGGGACATGGAGGTCAGGATGTGTTCATCCATCATCTCTCAGAAAGAAACCACTCCTGGTCTTTCCCCAAGGTGCCAGTTCTCACAGAGCATAAGTAAAATCACAAATAACTTTACTGAAGCAGAGATTTAATGTCCAAATTCAATGTCACCCTGCAGGGCTCTGGGATTTACATGGAGTAATACCAGGATGAAGAGGGGAGTTCAGTTTCTGGCCAGCATTCCTCTTCCTCCCAAGGAATTCCAAGAGAATACCACAGTTTTCCTGTACAAACCTTCCTCCACTCATCAAAAGCACATCCAATTCCAAGCAAGAGGTTTTTGGGGTTTTTTCCATTCTTATTTTGAACCGTTTCTTAGAAACAAGTGAATTAAAATAAAACCGGAAATCCAGAAAGATCCCCAAAGGACAAATACAGGCAACTTCCTGATGGACTCTTCATGATGCTGCTGCTGCCCTTTACCCAATTTCTTTCTGGGCCTTTGCCATGGTCATTTAGTGCAGGAAAATCAAATGGTCCTAAATGTGCTGCTGACGCCAGTCTTTGAAAAAGGTAAAGAGGCTTTTGAAAAAGTGCTTTTTCTTACAGAGAAAGAATAATACATAACATTTGTTCTAGAGGAACAAATAATAGTTCCTCTAGATGCTCCAGATGACACCGTATCCACCCAGATCACTGAATTTCATATTGCTGCTGTCTGTTTGCACTTTTCCACCGTTGTTTTTTTTTTTTGGAGTGACGAGGCCAAACAAAACAAAACAGTCTGAGTGGGGTTTAGGTGGTAGGATCCCATTTACATCTTGAAAAGCCCTTGCATTTGTCCCCTCCTTTTGAAACAGAGATTTTTGAAGTTCACTTGAGTTAACAACATAAATTAAACTTTTACATTTTAGCTTGTAGAACTATGTGTTGAATTTTAACCTTTTACTTAAGAAACTTCTGCCATGGTACAAAGGGCAAAAGAAAAGACAATACCGGAGAAGACCAGGAGATGCAAAGAACCCAGATAAAGGGGCTCCTCTGTCTCCAAGCTTATCAAGACTGACAGACGTGCTCAGCTAGGCACCAAAGTACCAAAAGCGCACGCGCAGAAGAGAAAAGTTCAGAAGGTCAGTCATGAGGAAGACCACAACCTTCAGCCTCCGAGACCACCAGAGACCCCCGCACAACCACCCCAGCAAACCACGCATGCCCAGAAGGGCGTGGACCTATTTAGCATATGAAGCGGAGAAGAGGCAGTGACAAGAGTGTGAATATGCATTTGTATTTTGTGTATTCAACACTTTTGTAAATAAAAAGCTTGTAATTGCCTGTGATCTTTGCAGTGCGCATTAGGGAATTAACCCATGCGCTGCCCGGCATCGTAATAATACATACCCTTTCTAACTTTAAACGGTTAGAGAGTTTTTGTCCGTCATAGTTGGGTATCGATATTAGATCGATATTCATATTTTAATAATTCACTTTGGCCAGTGCTGAAGCTCTCTGTGCAGAATTGTTGCTGATTTTGGGCCTCTGTAGCAAACTCCTGACTCCGGATGAGTTGGTGCTTAGTCAGATGATGAGTTCCACTTCCAGGGTAGTGCTCATATGAAACCCTGATTTTATTAATTCAAACCCTTGTTTTACTCATTCTGACTCTTCCTTTTCCCTGGTTGTATCCCTCCAGCTCAGCTGTGGAGAGCACAAACACAATCAGCCCTGTGAGGCACCGGGGACGTACAACCCACATCAGTGCAGCTCTTTGAGCTGTCACAGCAGATCTCCCACACGGTGAGTGCAGGAACAGGACGGGGGTAAAATCAAACTCTCAGTTTCTCTACTCCAGGATCTGCTCCAGTATCAGTCACTTCTCAGAAACAACAGCAGCAAGCAGATCTGGCTTCTGGGAATATCTCATTCCAAACTCCAGTTGTCATTACTAATTTATACTCCACAGCAAAGGTCTTTCTCTTTCTTTCTTTCTTTTCTTTCTTTCTTTCTCTCTCTCTCTTTCTCCCTCTTTCTTTTTCTTTCTCCTTCTTTCTTTCCTTTATTTCTTTCTCTCTTTATTTCTTTCTCTCTTTCTTTCTTTCTCTCTCTTTCTTTCTCTTTCTTACTCCCTTCCTTCCTTCGTCTTTCTCTCTCTCCTTTTTCTCTTTCTTTTTCTTTCTCTCTCTCTTTCTTTCTTTCTGTCTCTCTCTCTTTCTTTCTCTCTCTCTCTCTCTTTCATATATATCTCTTTTAATGACATAATGCAGCTCTTTTACCCAGTGCTTTAAAGGCAAAACATCTGCTTTACTGAGTGAAGTAATATCGGAGGGTAAGAGCCTCACTGGAGGCACCTGGAGGAAGCAGCTCTTGCTCATGCACTGTGTGCAGAAAGACACGGGATTAAGTTCAGTTTTTCTTAATGATTGTTCCCAAAAATAGTAAGAAGACGGAGGAATCATAATGGAGAACTCCACTGTAGAAACAAACAATGAACACCCAGGAAGAAAAGAAGAGTTACCTGATCTTTCTAGGGCAACAAGAGCTAATTATAAATAGACAGAAATGCAGCTATCAGCACTGTTTATTTTCCTAGTTGAAAAATAATTGTGTCAAATTTCATTTTCCTACACAAATGACACACTGAAGAACTCGGCATACTTTCTCTTCTTATAATTTCCCCTTCCTCCCTGACTTTATTCTAAATAAGGAATACACTAAATGGAGATTTGGTGGTTACACCATGTAGTTATTCGTGCTCTGTGTGCACTTGCACTCGAATAACACAACTGGACAAGGAGATTTCATGTTCATGCAAATGAATTACGAGCAGTAGACCACTCAGGATGGCACAGGCAGCACTCAGCCTTTATGTACAGAGCTCTTGGCACATCATCCAACATCCATTCCTGGGCCTCAGTCTACGGTCTCTTCTTCCTCTCTGAAAATGTTGATTTCCTTTTGTTGTAGACTTGTGGATCTTGAGTTTTTTCTGCTTAATCATCAGTCCCCGAGACAGGCAGGGACGTAAAGGGGACCTGCCTGAACAGAAAGGAATATCCAGGAGTGCCCAGGGTTTCTGGCTTTCACAGAATGCATTTTAGCCCCTCCAGTCTACAAATGCATTGTCCTATTTCCCCTAAGGGCTGACTCGGGGGAGCTGATCAGAGTCATATTCCACCAAAAAGGAGTGCAGGTAGAGCCCAGAGGCACCACGGCAGCACAAGCACCAACATTTGCAGCTCTCATGGACTCCGAGGTGATGTAAAAGGGGTCTCCACCCCTGAAAAACCTCATTCCACATGACAAAAAGGTAGGCAAAAGATCTGAGCATGACTACAGCAAAGCCTGGGCAGGAATACAACCGGTATACCCAATTCTCCCTGACTCCAGCTTCTGGGAAAGTCCAGCTCAGTCTATTATTTTATAGATCTTCTCTGAATATATCCAGATAAACAATCAAACACCTACAGGAATGTCTCACTTTTATGCATTTGTACCCACATGCCCACACACGCATACTACACAGAGCTTGAACTTTATTCCTAGTGGAGTAGAACCATTTAAGAACCATTAAGTGAGAAATCCCAAGGTGGAGAGCAAATTCTTCTCCTTGAATGGAGAAGAAAATTAGTGTTGCATTTATCCAAAAAAGCAGACTGAGATAATCACAACTCTGTCTGTTTTCAGGGCAAACAGGATTTTTAAGAAACTCCAGCATATTTGTTGTTTCAATAAAAAGAAGCTGATCAACCCAGATTTGAGCCCATACCTCAGTAACAATGGAAAATGATTTTCATCTGACATGGAAGGACATGAGAGAAACTCACAAACTTTATTCATTCGTTCTGAAGGACTCCTCACACTCTGGTGTTTGATGAAGGGGGGAGACACCCAAATCCTGTTTCCAGTTTTCCCATAACTCTCTTTAGCATCCCTGCCACTCAGCACCAGTATTACCAGACTAGTTCTGGGAAAACTTGCACGGGATGTGAGCAGTTTTTCATAAATAAACCCAAGGACCTTTATCCCAGACACGACTGTGGCTTTTAGTCATCTAAACTCATGCGAAATGAATGCCACCCCAATTCATTACACTTTATTAACAACACTGCCAGAGACTCTTCTAAAGAGCCCTCAGGGCGTGTCTAAACAGAAAACGGAGCAGCAACATCCAGTATTTGTCATCCCAACCATGATTTGTCTGCTCCTCAGAATCCACTGACATATTTTTACTGTGAGGGTGACAGAACACTGGAACAGGTTGCCCAGGGAGGTTGTGGAGTCTCCCTCTTTGGAAATACTTAAAAACTTTTAAAGACATGCTCCTGGGCTACAGGTGGCCCTGCAGGGGGGTTGGACCAGATCTCAGCCATCCCCTGGTTCTGTGATTAACAGGATAAAATTATCTTCTGGAACAGCTTTAAAACACAGCTCAGGTACAATGTCTGACATCAGTTAAAGAGGTAAAACCTTAATTTCATTTCTAACCGCAGATGATGCGGCATTTCCGAACGGGATATGTAAAGGGGAAGTGTTTGATGAGTGGTATTTTCTGTATTTTGCTTTTTTTATCGACCCTGTTGAAGAACACAAAGCCTTTCAGGCAGCGCTAACTCAATATGTATGGATTGGCCTGGTGGCAGGCTCGTGTTTAGACAGTGAAAGTCCATCAGAAGCACGACACAAACAAGACAGGAGCACTGGGTGCAGGTAAGTGGATGTCATCCTCAGCAGGAAGCTCACCACACCCTCCCAGGCATCAGTGATAGGAACACAATTCAGACACTGCACACGGGCACTGCCATAATGAATCTTGCCCCTGACAACTGGAAATAAGCTGGTTTTGAAAGAGATTTTTGTTGTCTTGCCATGTGTCATGTAGGTGATTTTTTGACAAGGTTTACATTTCCAGTTATCATTAAAATGGAAATCTGACTTCTCTGGATATTTATGCCTTTCATCTCCTGGATTCCACAGACACAGAGTGGCCATGGAATCTTGAGACAAGTTCATCAGCTACTGAAGTGAAGGGGGTAAATAGAAAAATGAATAAATAAATAAGACAGCCTGTTAAGTCCTTAGCTGAGGGTATGTGAGTGCTCTGACAGCTTGCTGATCCATGTTAGCTGTCAGCTGAGCTGAAATGAAGGGTCCATCAATCAGAAGCCCCATGGAACACACTCCCCAGAACACCCAGGGTTTTGGGAAGTGGAGTTAGCAGTTACTGTGGCAGTCTCAGAGACTCACAGATGCAATAAACACCTTGCAAGAGCACAGTGGGTCATGTCCTCCACCTCCCTACCCACGGGACTTCTTCAGCCCAGATTAAAAAGTGGAAGCCTCAAGAATTTCCAGTAATTACTTTGCAAAACTATTACAGACAGTCTGTTAAATCTCTCCACTGGGATTCTTTTTTTGTTGATATCCTATATCTGTATTTTTTCCCTCACTTTTTAAGACAACTATTGAACTATTTTTGTCCCTGTACTGCCCTCTGACCAAGCTGAACAATTTGCCATCCTTTTCAGGGTAGGTTAGTGCAGCGTATTCACCACAGGTGGAGTTCAGCCTTGTAATTTTAGAATATCGACTTGCAGTCGGTCTTGTCCACATCTCACCAACCCCTTCCTACTCTGGATTCAGGGCACAGCAAGGCAGCCAGTCCATCGTGCCCCCAGTATGAAGATGCTTATCCCAAATTTTCCAATGGAAAGCAAGCCCAAATAAGTGAGGTTTCACCCTAGATATATGTTAAAATAGTTTCCGTGACATGCTGGCCTGCAAAATCAGAAGAGACAGTGGAGAAAACCCATTTTGTCTCAGTGCCACGATTAAAGCCGGATGACATCTCCTGAGCTGAATAAATGGATTTTGAAATACACAGTTCTGGGGCAGCAAAAATCACTTGATAGATTTGGTAAATGTAAATTGGACCCAGGTTTTATTCCCCCAAAGAAAAACTTTAGATGCATGTAGTAATTATTGTTGTCCTTCCCGCGGTGGGTGAGAGGAGAGGAGAGGAGAAGAGAGGAGAGAGAGAGAAGGCAGCAGCCAGGGATTGATGCAGCAAAGTGAGTTATTTTATTAATTACAGCTCTCTTTATAGTCTCATTACTTCCTGGTTTAATTAGTTAAATGCTTAACCACCCCTTCGGGTGATAGGTTAAAATTTTAAAACAATCATTGTCAAAATATTTTCTTACTTGTGCTAAAAACAGACCCTAGCAAGGTCACGGGTGTGCATGCCTACAAAACACCACTGATAGCTTCTTGTGAGAACGAAAAATCTCCCATGATACAGAATACAGCCAGAAAAAGTTCTTGCAAGCAGCGTTTTGTATCCACAGATACATTCAAAGAACACAGGAGTAAAAGAAACCAAAATATCCCAGTGTTGGAGGTTGCAGCCTGTAAGCTGCTCTCAACATGGAGTTCAACTCTGGTCTTTCCACTGTTGGATTTCATGAGGAATTCAAACCCAGCTTAAAAGATTCGTTTTTTTTCAGGGGGTTCTGATCACTGTGACATTGCAAGATTCTCCCAGCATCTCCTCCAAATAATTTTTATTCATTTAAAGTTCAAAATAAGACATTTTGCTTGGTATTAAGCAAAAAATAAGTGGTACGTATCCACCATGATCCCCAGTAAATCCAACAGGAATTGCGTGACACAAATTCCTCAGATTGGCTGCCCAGATTTCATAGGAGTCAGATCAAATGAGACAGAAAAAAACCTGTGTTGCATAAGGGACACATCACTTCATGTATAGACTATTCTTAGCCCCTTTTCAAAGTCTCAGAAAAACAGCAAGCCTCTAAAAATAGGGGCTGAATCATGGGGCTATAAATTATTTATTCATGTGCCACCCTCCCTCTTTGGTGCTTTTCTTTTTCCTGATTGTTGCAGTGACAAGCTCGAGCCAGGTAGGATTCACAAAGCATCAGGACAACTGCTTACTATTTCTAGAAATCATAAGTGATAGTGGCATAATTGTGACATCCAGGAGACTGGGAAAAAATAAAAAGAACCCCTCTCTCTCCACATATTTTATTTGTGAATGAGGGATATTCTGACAAAAATAAGGAGAGGCAAGAGCAGTTATCCAGCCGATGCTTATTGCTTTGTACATCAGCCAAGATCAACCTGAAAGCCAAGCTTTGTGCAGAGAGGTTTTCTCCAGATGTCACAGCTGGGGTTTTTTTTTAACGTTTGTACAGAAATATAATGTACTTATAGGAGAGTCCTGGAAGGCAGATAAACCATACGTTAGGCAACAAATGTTCCCCTAGAAAAATATTTTAAACTCAGCTCTGTCTGGCTCAGCTTGATGTGTCTTCAGGCTTTCAAGCGCATCAGGAACTTTGATGAGTTTTCTATTGTTTTCCTTTGCCAAGAAATCCTAAAAAGGTTTACAAGAAGCTCGAGCAGCCTAATTATGCTCACTTGCTGCATCGATTTCCCATCTGCTAAAGAGCTCCAGTAATTCACCCAGGTCATAGAACAGGTCAAAAGCAAAGGCAGGAACAGAACCTTTCAGAAGTTCAGAAGTGCTCCAGGCTCCTTCAGAGTTTAGAAAAACATTTCTCTGAGTTTCTAGCCCAAGGTATCCTCCGTTGGACGTACAAAGGTTAAGGGCACCTGAGGTACTCAGTTCTGTTTGTGTGTACAGAGGATCACAGAATATTCTGGGTCGGAAAGGACTTTAAAATCATCCAGCTCCACCCCCTGCCATGGGCAGGGGCACCTTCCACTATCCCAGGTTGCTCCAAGCCCTGTCCAACCTGGCCTTGAACTCTCCTTGCCCCAGGCTGGGCCTCCTGGCAGCAAGCAGCGCCATTAGAAAGATCCTGCAGGCTGAATTGTGCAGAATGGTCAGAAAAGTGGCTCTTTTCAACCTTGTTCAATGAAATACCTGCTAATAAAACTTTTTACAAAAGAAAACAAACATTCTGTTTGACTTTCCGATCCCTGGAAAGTCAACCCCACATGGTTCACCTCAGGAAACACAATTTCTTGCAGTATTTTTACTCCTCTCATTCCTCCAGGGTAAAGAAATCTAAATTCCATAAAATAGAACTCTTTTATAGTAAATATTCTGCTTCTTCACAGCTTCATTTTGAATTGTTTCAGGATTAAGGCGTGGGTAGTGGCAGGCAATCCCCAAACTTGCCCTTTCCCAAAACAATCACTCCTCAGAAGGATGATTGAGGAATCATCCTGGAAGCTGCCTTCTTCATCCCAAATTGCTTACAGCTCCTGTCATAAGCCCCCTATTAATAATCCAATAATAAAAATAATTATTATTCAGTTATAGAATGATTATATACTATTAATTTCCTTAGGAAATTATTTCATAGCTTGTGACTGAGGAAACTCTTGCTCTGAGATGCCAGGGCTGGGTTGTTACAGAGACAGCTGAGGGAACACCCAAAGGACAGGGAGAGAAATCCCAGTGAAGAGGCTCAGCAGCAGTTGATAAATCTTGGTTAATCCTGCCCTCAGCCTCCCAGGGCTTTGTGCAGTCTCCAGGTAAATCCCTGAGACAGCACATCCCCAGCTGTGACCACCCACAGAACCCAAACGTTCCCAGCTCAGACCCCCACGTGTCTTTAAGATAAAAAAAGATAAAAGAGGGAAATTACGAAGCGCTGTTCCTCAGGTTATCATCTCTTCCCTTCACTTGATTTTTAGCACAAGGTAAAAAAAAGAGGAAACAAAGAAAAAAAAGCCCAATAAAATATAAAAACCAAACCAAAACCCCAACCCAAACCTCTTCACTTCTAGCTGAACAGAAACCAGAAATTATATGACTCCCCAAAAACCTGTTGCAAAATAAAAGTCTGGCGTTCATGCTGGGCTTATTTCCACACCCAGTTATTCAAATTAATCTCTCCTGGAAAGGGCAGGTGTCGCACACAAAAAAGATGTGCAGACACCACTTGTACTTCAGCAAGTCACAGAAACTTGGATTGCTGGGAACTCAAAGGGCACCCAGGAGAGTCTTTCTTCATACTGGTCCTACTCTTATATTCCTCTCTACAGATGAGCTCAAGGTTAAGCCATTTGAATCCTGATGTCCTGATGCAGATGCTCATGTGTGAGTGAAGGTTATGATGGCCACGCTGCTGGATGGGCATCCAGCACTATTTGTGATGGCCAATGGTGTCCATGGCATCTACTCAATCCAGGCCATCAAACTGTACTAAATTCCCAAATTTAAGCTAATTAATTGATCCCAGGATCGCACCCAGCACAGTCTAGACAGATTATGGAGCTGAGCTGTTCTTCCACTGACCCCACATCGACAATAGGAGGGATTTAATCACCTACAGCAAATAGAAACATCTTCATACAGACACCTAAATTTAGGTGCTTGGGCTAAACAAAACCCTGGCCTGGATGGACCTGCCATTTGATGTGGGACCATCCACTCTGTGTGTTTTTCAAAGACCTCCCTCACTTGACCGTGAGTGATGCAACTGTTTTAGGAACAGGCTATCATCCAACTGGTGTTTGCACGGATCATGCACAAATTACTAGGAAAGATTCCCCAGCCCAGAACGCTTCCACCTACACGGAGAGAGAACGTCCACCTACACAGCCACCTAAAAAACACTTGAGGGAGAAAGTAAAACCCAAGAAAAGGCTCTCTCTCCCTGCTGGTTAGTCCAACGGGTCATTAATTCCCCCTTTGTTGTGTATCGGCAGTGAATTCCTGCCGAGCACCAGGAGGAGGAAAGGCATCACCCAGGGCTGCAGCACAGTTTGGTTCTGAGCCTGAGAGACCAGGAGAGCACAGAGCCATGAAACTCCCTCCCTAACCCCCTCCTGGGAGGCTGGCAGGGCACAGGCTGGTAATGATGTTTGATCTTTATGGTAATCGCTTCCTAGTTGAAATTCAGAATTCAATTAGTCACCTGGCATAATTACTGAATGCAGAGAGAGACGGCAGTGATAATGAGAGGTGTAACTGTACTTTATTACCTGTAGTAAAGCACTGTGGAATTGAGGAGCACTAAGATCTGATTAACACAGGAGGGGGAGGGAGAGGAAAGGAGCTGGAGGCTGGAGTTGCAGGACAGATGACTCGAGGAGACAATTTTGCTCTTGAAAGAAATAAGTGTGTGCAGCCTCCCTCTACTTCAGTTTTTGCCTCAGCAAAGTGGGAATGTGGGAAGCAATGCTCTTCTCACAGAGCCTTTGCTGCCTGGAATTTATTCAGGAATTTATGAGCTGCACTCACAAAAGCAAAGCACAGCAGCTCTATGAATGGTTCCCGATGGAGCACAGAGTCAATGTTCACTGGGAATAATCCTGACCTGCTCCCAGAACTCTGCAAAAATAATGACAAAGTTGGCTGACAAAAGGAGGGATGAGAGCAGATTCCAACATGCACCCATTCACGGGATATTTGCCTGGTAGGGTTCAAACACTTTCTGATGAGGAATTCAGATGAAACCTCTGGTCCAGCAGCAGAGGCTGGGAGAGGAAAGCACCACACAGGAGAGACAGAAAATAAGAGCAACCCAGGAAGGTGAGAGAAAATACCACACACAACACAGGGAAGGAGTTGGGCTGAAAGGCCAGGAGGATCTGCAAAACCTGATTATTATCCCTGAGTCAGCACTGGGGGTTTGCTTACACCACAGGAACGTCCATCAGGGAACCACAACAGCTGCTTGGCCTTACAGGGATTTTCTTTGTTAGTTGGTTCTTGGGGTTTTTTTTCCCCCCATTTCAAACTGTTGTCCAGATCATACATCCAGCATTTCATAAGAATCCTCGCCTTTTAGAAAATCACAGCTCTCCAGGATGATTCAGACAGATCCTGTCACACTTGTACGTCTTGGGACGTCTGGACAAAAACACAACATACGCTGCTGTCAGCTCGTGCTGTGTGTGGTTGCCAGGAAGCACCGTGTCTTCCCCAAGCCTAAATATTCATCAGGAGAAGGCAGGGAAGAAACAGACTGTCTGCAAGACAAAAAAAGCCTGCAAACATGAGACGGGTGACCATTTGCCAAAGCAGCCCCTGCCAGCTTTCATAGCTAAGCCTAATATAGGAACATAAAAAATTCCAGATGTTTCTTGGCAGATATGAGCCCGTTTTGCTGAACCACATTTCCCCTTCTAATAATGTAAGTTTAAAAAGGGGATGAGAACGGGCAAGTCCTCCCAGTTTCTGTGAAGTGAACTTGAGGTGTCTGAATAGAAACCCTTCCCTAACCACAACATTTTACAGGAGGAGCAAAATATTCAGCAACGTCAAGAGGCTGAATTTTGACAGTGGAGATTGCAGATGTGGAGGTTATAAATAGCTTCTTTAGGCCATCACAGATTAGGTTTGTTTGAGAGGAGAAAATAAAGTCCCTGCAGAAACAGGGAAACACAACAATAATTCTAAGTCTCAAAGACCTATTACAGACACTAATAGTGCTACATTTTCTGTGGGTTGTCCCTCCACATTAATTCCTTCTCCCACTGGGTGAAGAATAAGGTTTAAAACCAGCTCTTGCCGGGAGAAGAGCAACACCCAGCTCAGATCTTCCTTCTTACACAGCCACAATGAGGAACAGGAAACTTTCATTAAAGAAATTACCATAAGGAGCACTGGGCTTTTGAGCTCCAGTTTCGCCTCCCTCTCAGTTTTTCCTCTTCCCATCCTTGAAAATAGTGCCAAAATTTTTATTGAATTAATCACCCAGCAGAGCACTGCTACGGGGAACTCAGTGTCCAGAGATGTTTTATCTGGTAAGAAGGGCAGCAGGCAACAGCTGAGTTTGTAGATAAGCAATTGCTAGGCTGATGATGCACCTACTTGCTAAAGCCTGGATTTAAAAGTTCACCAACTGCTTAAACCACCCAGGGCTCCCCTTCCCATGCTTTATGTTGCTGCCTCCATTGCTGCATTTCTACCCTTTCCCAAAATACAGCATGGAATGTGAATCATGTACCAGTCCTTCCCTCTAGGACAGCACGTATTGAAACTTCAAGTGAGATCAGAAACCTGAGAGAAATAATATTTCATATAATGTTTGCTAGTGCTGGACAGACACCAGGAAACTGGGTTTGCAAGTGATACCAAAAAGGAAGCGAAGAAGTACGAGATTAATTTTGAGAGGGAACTGTGAAGGACTATATTGTCCTGTAAGGGTTGCTTTCATGCCCACAGCACCTTATCAAACAGAAAAGGCAGATTGGAGATATGCCTTGGGCTCTCTGAGAGCGAGATGGGACTGTCTGCACTGCTCCTGGGTCTCTGCTTCAGCCCAGCTTCCCAAGACATCTCCCAGCCCGTACACAAGTGATCCTCCACCAGAGATTCCCCCATGCACAAGGAGCTGAGTGATCACTTGTTGGCCAGGAAGACCTTGAAGCATCTTCTGAGGCAGCTGGAAAAGAGGAAGAGGGGCTGTTCCTCTGCCATAACCTGATTAATACAATGCATCTCTCATTTGGAAAGCCTGCTGTTACGTGGGAAGGTGCTTTCTTATCACCTGGTAATTATTGTCTCTTTGGAGGTTTGAAATGGCATGGGAGGGAGAAAGGGGATTTTAAAATCTCTTCTAATTTTATAGCGCATAAAACACTGTCAGCACATGCTGTGACAGTCTAAGAAAAGCATTCCACCAGCTTCATTTCTTGGCTAAACTCCCTGATGAATCTCAAGATCCGGAATTTATTTCAAGCTTATTTCAAGCAGGAATGACAAGTGGGACATCTCTGAACCGTCCTGGGTGGTTTTGGGTTCTCTGTAGCCTGGCAAATGTGCTGTGGCAGCTCCAACATCATCACACACATCTTTTAAAGACCCTCATGTCTGTGATCTCAGGGCTGTCTGTACCGCTCATACAGCTCTGGGAACTGCAGTAGGCAGGGGCATTGATTCTCCGTGCAGTTCCATGATGATAAGGATGTGGATGGAAAGAATAAATCATCTCATGTTGGCACGGAACACGGCACACCTTGCACAGCTTTACGTTCAGGGCATTAATCTTAGGCTTGGTATGTAAATCTCCTCACAATACAAAAAAGGACAGAACAGCCCCCCCAATATTCTAGACCCCACTTAGAAAACTAAAAATGACACTTGCCACTGTTTCAACTCAGCTCAGTGTTGTCCTCAACGTTCTTTCCCTACACTTCACTTTTTCCCTTCTTTTTCTAAAGCTGATATGAAGATCTTCTCTTCAAATCCAGAATTAAAGTTTCCAAACCCCAAATTTTCTGGCTTCATCAGCCACAGGTTTATGTACCACCTTCCTGGGACGTAAACACTGGCTTCAGGGATTCGGAAGCAGCGCAATAAATTTGATCTGGGCTGAGATTAACCAACCAAAGAGGGAAGCAAGGCAGCCTTCTTATGCCAACACCATCCCTAAAGAAATGCTGCATCCAGCAAGGACATAAGTCAAGAACTGGAGGTGGAGGAAACATTCCAGGTGTTCCAAGGAGGATAAAAGAGTTGGTGATGCTTCAGCACTTGGCAGATTTGGTTTAATACAGGTAACTGCACAGAGGGCTGTCAGGGAGGATGCTGCAGAAAGCTCCTGTCATTCAGACCTGAATTTCCTTGCTCTTTAAGTACCTGCTGATTTCTTGTCATGCCGACGTGGCAGACGGGCACTAAGACTGGCTGTTTACAGTGACAGTGCAAGAGGAGTTTTAGAAACTAGATGGAAAAAAAGGTGTCTTAAGAAAGATTTACCATCTCCTTTCAACAAAGAGAGCAATTAGATCACGTCAAATATGTTGGAAAGTGCCCATTCACCTCAGAGAAGTGTTTAGTGCTCATCACTCACTTCCACTTAGCTGAGACTCTCCCATTTAGACACTTACTGACTTTGGTAATAGGTTTTCTCAGATCTTCTCTTATGAAAAGAAAAACTACTGAAAACTCATACATTACATCTCTTACACTGAGGCAGATTTATCCTCAGTACAATTGCCATTTCAACTACAAAACGAGCTCCCCAAGAGCAAACTGAGTGAGCAGTATTTAACCACTGGGTAGTCAAGGGAGGACTGCTTAATCAATGTTTTCCTTAGTACCAAACCCTGAAACTTTAAATCCCAAGTTTGCCATGAACAACTGTGTTGTAGAATAAAAAAAAAAAAATTCAAAAAAAGAAAAAAACCCACAAACCCCAAAACAAACAACAGAAAAAAAAAAGATGCTTGACTAGGTAGATAAACTGCTTTGGACTTCAAAGAATCCAAAGTGCATGAAAAAGTGTCTTAAATTTATAACACTTTCCAAAGTAATGCAGCTTTAGACTTCCTCTGCCAAGAAATAATGAGCTACTGACTTGTACATCAAATGTGGGAAAGGTGCTATGGTGATACTAGAGTTGTTTTCTTTGAGAGATGAATTAAAAGGTAACTCCACTATTTTTTTAAAGGTAGGGGGAAATGAGCATTCAGGATTGCATTTGAAGAGCAGTGGATTATGTTTTATGGCAGTAAGACCTTCCTGTGCACATCATGGATGGGGTACAGAAAAGCTACACAATATTTTTGAAAAATACGCTAGCTTGACGGTTTAGGCCTACTTTTAATTTAATGTGAACATGAAAAAATCTGCAGTGCAACACAAAACCTCTGCACAAATGAGCATCCAAATCCTGGAGCCTCTTCTCTAAGAAAAATAAGCAATTACTTAACAGTTCCACTGGAAATGCTCATTTTGGATCAGTGCCTCACGGGACTAAGTAAGTGCTGTTCCATTAAGCTCTAACTCGGTTTGTTCCTGATTTACTCTGTGAATTTTATTTTAAAACAGTGCAATAGGGAGACCCAGTCTGTGCCCAACTGCTCTGTCACCTCCCCTTCCCGGAGCAATGCCTGGAATACCTGCAGTTCTTTCTTCAGGAATGTATTTGCCACTCCCGAAGGAATGTAATTCCAGAGGTGGGTTAGACCTTATCTCTGGACAAGACAGGAGGGGAGGAATAAAAAAAAAAAAGGGGGAAGAAAAAAGATTTTTAGAAGGTAATAAAATGTGATACAAAGGTCCACAGTGCTACATTCTAATTACCTGTTCACAAAATACACATAAATAATTCTGTAAGGTTCCTCTTTAGCTCATATTGCAGTGGTGCCGCTCCAAGCCCATCCAAGCAGCCCATCCATCTTTAAGATGAGATAAAAGGCTTTCCTCACTTGTTTTCAGTTACAAAAACAGTTCAGATGTGGAAACCTTTGGGATTATTGCTAGAACTGGGTATGTTCAGAGGGTGATTTGGTCTCTGCACCTTTCTCTGTTGACCAGAAGCGGAGTTGAGAAGGCTTTGAGGAGTCATCATTCAGAGGTGGCTCAAGTTCAGTGAGATAAATCCCACCTCATATGGACAAAACCCCCCTTATTTTGGATCTTGAGGTTCAGTGGTCCAGTTTTCTAGCGCTGGGCTTAAATGAATTCTAAAGTAATAAAATCTAAATGAAATTATACATTCTTCAGGACGGGTGTGGTGTGGTAGGGTCACCTCAGGTACACACAGACCACGCAGAAAGCCACAGCCTGAAGAAAAGTTAATACTTCCTGAGTCTGGACTTTGATCCCTCTATGATTTTAGCAGGTGTAGTGATGGATTAATACCCACAAAAGAACATTTTGAGTCTTAGGATTTAGAGTATTTCTGCCGAAGTGGCACCTGGACGTTTTATACAGCGTCGGCTTCAGTTACAGCAGCAGAAGCCTCAGGCAGAGACCCAGGCCCTCTTGTGCTTGAAAACAGCACCTTTCCAAAATTCCTGTGAGCTAAGGCTAGGCAGGAACAGTGTAAGAACAAGAAACTAGAGGCTGGGTGCAGGATCCAAGCCAGGCAGTGAGGAGACTTCAAAGGGCACAGCAAAAAAACCCCAGCCACAGATCACAGCCCAAAGGAGTGATGACCACAACAAGCACAGCAGGGATGGCTTTTACGAATGATGCCTTAGGTTTTAACTTTGATGCCACTCAAGGCATCAAAAAGTGCTCCTGACTCTCATATAAAGGAGGCCAATGAAGATGGTGAAGGGTCTGGAGGCAAAACCATATGAGGAGAGGCTGAGGGCACTTGGCTTGTTCACCTGGAGGAGACTGATTGTGGTCTTCAACATCCTCATGAAAGGCAGTGGAGAGACAGACACCGATCTCTTCTCTTTCTTGGTAAGACCTGAGGGAATGGCCTGAAGCTGGGTCAGAGGAGGTTTAGGTTGGATCTCAGGAAAAGGTTCTTCCCCCAGAGGGTGCTGGGGCACTGCCCAGGCTCCCCAGGGAATGGGCACAGCCCCAAGGCTGCCAGAGCTCCAGGAGTGTTTGGACAGCACTCTCGGGGATGCCCAGGGTGGGGTTGTTGGATTGTCTGTGCAGGGCCAGGAGCTGGACAGGATGATGCTTGTGGGGCCCTTCCAGCTCAGGATATTCTCTGATTCTATGATTCCATAAATCCTATCCATAACAAAACCAGAGATTGCCCATCGCTGGGAGCNTGGGGTGTCTGTGCAGGGCCAGGAGCTGGACTGGATGATGCTTGTGGGGCCCTTCCAGCTCAGGATATTCTCTGACTCTATGATTCTGTAAATCCTATCCATAACAAAAACAGAGATTGCCCATCCCTGGGAGTGTTTCAGGCCAGGCTGGATGGGGCTCTGAGCAACCTGCTCCAGTGGAAGGCGTCCCTGCCCACGGCAGAGGGGCGTGGAACTGGATGATCTTTAAGGTCCCTTCCAACCCAAACCATTCTCTGATTCTCTGATTGGGGAGTTCGCAGCTGAACTTTCGTTTCCCCTGCTGTGCCTTACAAGGAGAGATCTGCCACACAACAGTTCCCAAATGAAATGTTAGTGAGTAAAAGATGACTTTACTGTCACGCAGCTACAACATCCTGGAGTAGTTCCCATTAATGGCTTTTAAAATTAAATGATTACCAAGATTTTTTTTTTTTCTTCTCAGCTATCTGATCCTAATTATATCATGTGAAATGAGATCATTTGATGCACCACCCTCAAACTCTTCTCCTCTTAAAATAGAATCTAAATCTTTCTATAGATAGAAGATTCTTTAAGTAATTACACATGAAGTGTTTAGAATAAAATGTCTTTTCCTTTCCTGTGCACAAGGATTTATCTTTGGATTAATCAATAGAAGAAGGTTAGCAGATTTTTCTAATGACAGTACAAAGGTAATTAAAATTTCTCTTGTTATTTTTAAAACAGGAAGGAGATGCAATATACTTCATATAACAGTTTCTTCTGGTCATCATCTGTGAAATGCAGTTAATCACTGTAATTAGCTGTTCCATGACTGCACATCACGAATGTGTCAGGAAGAAACATTTAACTTCAGAGAATTCCTGCGGATTTAGTTCAGTCTGAGAGAAGAATACAGTTCATTATCTCTTTAAACAGATTTACAGTGCAACATGCATATGCCAGTAACTCCAAGGGCCTCTGTTACCTTTGTACTGAAATGATTTATGAAAACCACTCACAGGATGCTTCAGACTGCAGGACATGCTGCTTGATTACAAGTGACCACAGCCAGTTTACAAACCCTCCTTTAAACCTATTTTCTCTTTTCTTTTACCACTTTCTTTCCACTTACACTTCCTCCCACCCCGAAACCGTGTTGTTCGTGATCTGTTCAAGTGCCTGGTCTCAGAACTGAAACACTGAGTTACACTGAACGCATTTGTAGGAGGGCTTGGGGAGCCACAGAGTAGCAGGTTAACAGATAACTTTCCTTGTGATAACTGAGAGGGGATTTGATTCACAAACGCTGCTGAAATGGTGGAAACTGAAGTTCCCGAGGTTGAATGGAGAGCACTTAGTGAAGGAAAGCTTGGAGGTGTCATGGTACAGCTCCTCAGCAATGGCACCAGACTGGAAACTGAGATCCTCAGCTCTGGAGCCGAGTAGGGAAGGCAGACATACACACCACCGTGGGATTTTAAGGACCATGCCAAACAGGTTATGTCATGTCAAATGACTTCAGAAATTTCAGGGAAGTTTAAAAATGTTTGTAGGGAATGATGATACCACAGATCAGGGCCTTTGTTTCAATGAAATAGGATTAATTTTGATACTCTTTGAAGTGAGACAACTAAGCTGGAATTTCACATAAAAATAACAGCAGTTTAGTCTGCTGTCCCTATTTTGGGAAAGGATATCCGCTACACACAGAGAGAATTTCTTCATGACTTCACTGAGAGATAAAAACGTCTCTGAGTCAGCACTCTGAATCCTGACTGTGTTCTGAGACTGCAAACCAGGAGTGCATTTAGCTATACACCACGGGCTGGATTTAAAACATTTCCACCCGATCAGAGATCAGACTGAATAAATAGTCCCATTCAAAATTCCATTCAACTGCCCCAGTTTGCCTTCTGGAAGCCTCTCCCTAGGACAGCAGCCTGTGCTCTGCAGTGTTCAGTCCTCATAACCACATTCCCAAGCTTGAAGAATTTTGAAAAAAATGTATCAGGATGAATTTTCCTGCATTTATTTGGTGTCCCCTTGGGGTGGGTTGACCTTGGCTGACTGCTAGGTGCCCACCAGACCTCTTGTTCTCCACCTCTCCTCATCAGGACAGGGGGATAAAATATGCTGGAAAACTCTAAAGATGAGAAAAAGACAGTTTAGTGAGTAATTAGCAGTTTAATTAATTAATTTGGCTCAGTCAAACATGGGGACAGCCCCTGACCACCTCTTCTCAGCACAGCCACTCCTGCATCCCCCTGCTATCAAACCTTTGCCATGTTAGACCAGTACAGCTCCTCTCGTTCCTCTCTGGCCTCCTAGAGCCTCCCAGTAGCTGCCTGGGGTAAGTATTTTCCAGAATTTTTTTAGAGTTTATTAAAAAAAAATTTGAAATCTGGTCCTAAAGCCCCACAGCAGTGCCAGAAAAATGAAGCTAATTTTACCATCAATAATCAACAACACAGAAAGAAGTGAACAAGAAGTGCTGATTTAATGGTTGGATTTGATAATCCCAGAGGTTCTCCCCAACCTTAATTATTCTATTATTTCATGAAGGAAAGACTGCAAACACCACCACAGTAACAAGCAAAAAAATCTCCTGCCTGATCATGCAAAAATAGGAAATCAAGTCTTCTGTGAATCATTTATTTGCATGTATTCATGAGATTCATCTGAGCATTCGGGACAGTGCTACTACTGCAGCTGAAACCTACTTATTAGTAACAAAATAAATCTTTGTGGATATTTTAGCACTTCCAAAAGAACATAGAAATGTCTGGAGATCTTTTTCCCTGTCAACGATCTGATGGTCTTATTTAAGGTTTTTATGCAAAGTTTCTCGTGCCAAGCTTCCTGCCAGACCCTTGTGCCAGAGGCAGGTTTGTGTGAACTGTTATTACACAGCACCGCTCCCTCATTACAAAATTACACGTATTATGTGCAGCAAAATTGCATAATCTGTGTAATTAGCTCATCTCAGTCAGTGCTGGCAAGGAAAGCAGCTGTGAAGGTTGAGCAGAGGGGAGCGCTGATGACACCCATTCAGGAAGAAGGATCGCACCTGTAAAGCTGCCTGGCTCCAGCCCTCCGCCGTGCCCCAGAGCACAGCTGAGATCAGCATGAACTGCAGGCACTCAAAAGACGCTGATTTATTGCAAGTGTGAGCTGAGCAAAGCAAAGGCTGATTCAGAGAGGGGTGTGTGAGAGCCGGGGTGAGCAGAGACAGAGCCCTCAGCTCCAGAGCCAGGCTGTCGGACTCACTGAGGCATCAAACCCCACAGCGCACAGGAAAACCTGGTCCCTCTCCTCTCCTACTTTGTTTTGTTTTCCTCTTCTTTCCTTCCTTGTCCTGACAGCAGCTTCGTTTCTCCTTCCACTCCTTGTTGAGTAAAAACCCTGATTCTGCACTTTTTGGACCTCGAATTAGGCTGGTGGTTTCACTATTGCTCCATTTCTTGCACTCGTGGGCTGCTGGCCCTTGTCACACCCTGCACTGCTCACACCCAAAGCGTCCCCTGCACCCATGGGCTGGCACCCAGAACCTTGCAGGGAATCCAAACATTGTTACTTAGGTTTCAGCAAGAAAAAGGCAATGCAGAGCCTGATCAAAGGCTGCTTCCTCCTGCCCTTGTCTCCCATTATTTTGCCCGAGAGTTTGAATTCCTCTTCATCTGTGCTACAGAGTTGCATGATGTATTTGAAGTGTGCTTTCAGAAGAAAAAAATAGTTGAAAAAATAAAAGTCAGCTTATGGAAAACGAAGCCAATCTCCACTGATAAAGCAGGACGGTTCACTAATTCATCTTCACCGGATCAAGGAACGAAGCCAAATCCACTGGATGGGATGTGACAACAGGATATGTATTATACTAGAAAATGTAGCCTAGGAAACAACCCTGCATTGCAGAGAAGAGCAGCAAACAGCAGAATAAATGTGATTGTGATAACTGAGCACTTCATCTGGCACGCAGAAAACCTGCAGGTGCTACAGACCAGCAGGTCTGCACCAAGACAGCAAGGTATGAAAATAGAGATGCAGAGCAGTGAAACCTTATGGCTAAACTCAGAAATGTATCGGTGATTGTACCCATCACTTAGACAAATTAAATATCCAAGCTCATGGTGGATATTTCTGCAATTCTGAAGATGTTAGTGGAAGTATCCCTAGTTTTCCCAGACCACACAAAGGGATGCTTTCCATTCAGTTCACATCTCCACGCTGACAACAGAAGACTTTTATTGCTGAAAGGGAGACCTGGAGAGAACAATATTAAGACACTGAAATCCAGCTGCCTGCTTAGCACTTTGTACACCCAAAAGCCTTTGTATGGAAACTCTTACAAAGCACTGCAAAACACAGATTCTCTCCTCAAAACTCTCCCGGCTCAGCCCCAAAGAAGTTAATGACACTGAGGAATAAAGGTGACATGTTAGCAGGGAACTTCTTGCACTCTAAACCAAAAAAAGAAGGGGGAGAGAAGTCTTAACAGAGCTGGAAAGCTTCAGAGTCCCTGATATATTGGAGTTAATTTACACAGGGCAGGGCTGAAGGACGGGAGCCCGGAGCAGCTCGCCCGGGGCCAGCTGCAGGGTGTGAACAGGTCTCGTTTGCTGCCTCTTCTGACAGAAACGAGCTGCATTCAGCATGGAACTGCCTCCATCCCTTCCCTTTCAAACCGGCACAGCCGCAAACGCTGCCTCTCGGCTGCAGCAGGGCTCCAGGACCACCCCGCGCGGATGGCCCAGATGGATCCGTGCCAGCTGAGGCCAGGGCAAGTCCTGGAATTCACACTGAGGGCGACACAGCCAGAACCAGAGCGCTTCTAATGTAAGGCTGTGCTCCTGTCATGTACCCGCCCACCAGCGCAGGGGGCAAGAACGCCAGAGGAGAGGCAGCAAGAAAAATAATGAAGGAAACCAGTTAATGAGCATCTCCTCTCACAGAGATAAGGGAAGAGAGAAGGTACTTAGGCCAAACAAGCAAAAATCAAGCTGCACATCCCCTTTTCGTTTACAAGACAACCACTTTGGGTCTGACATTTTGTTCTGTTGAGTTTTAATTTGCTCAGAGGCTCTGGTGGCCCTGCAGCCAGGAATTGTGTCTGTTATTATATATCTGCCTGCCTTGGATGTGGGACAGTATCACTCTTATTCTTTACATCTGGTATTTAACCCTCAATTCCCTTCTCTCACCTGCTGCTCTTTGGGGTGGCAACTCAGATTTTTGCCTGCTGTGCCACAGCTGGCAGTGAGGCAACTGCAGCTCTTCCCCACAAATGCTTTCTGCATGCTTCCCATAGGTTTGCCCCATCCCTTTGTCCCTTCCCTTGGCAGAGGTGTCAGATCTAAGCGATCCTTAAGTGCCCTTCCAACTCAAACTATTCTTTGATTCTATGATTTGAAACTTCCAGTGCTTAAAGTTTATCCCAAGGAAGCTATTTTTATCCAGTCCTTCTGCCTCGAGCAGAGAGCTTCCATGAATGAGCCATCACTGAGTCATTGACATTTCAGGATTAAATCAAAGCAATTAGCCCTGCCTTTTCCAGCTGATTTTCACTGAGGTAACATGGCAACTAGACAAAAGTCAGTGCCCCGTGAGTATCACTAGATTCCCCTAAAAGCAAGCAAAGGATGAACTGAACCATTTTAATGGTGCAGAAAAATTACATATTGTACATCAATAGGTAAATGGAACCAAAACAAGAGCCTGAGATGACTTTCACTGTTGCACACCTGCTAACACAAGCTCTTCATATAAAAAACATCATCACTAAGTCACAGGAGTCCACGAAAAACCAACAGTTGTCATAGAGGCTGGTAAAGGATCCATCTGAAATCTCTAGGGATACCACAGAAATGCCTGGTTAGAAAGTGCAGCAGAGTTCATCTAGTCCAAATTGCAACATCATATTGCCACACCAGGTTTATTTTCACCAAGCAAAGCCAGAGCTTCTTCAGCTCCACACTCAAAATCCCTAGAGATGCTTCGTTCCAAGAAGGAACGGATAAAATCCCAGTGAAGTTTTCAAAGCTACTCATGAACCTAAAGACACACACACACCTAACTGACCTACCACAGAGAAATCAGTTTCTTTCCCTGAAAGGAGGAGGTGAATTTTAGCTCAGGTGCTAAAGCTAAGTGCACACACAGTCGATTTTCACCTGGTCCCAGAGCATCACTGATTCATTCACATCTATCTCATTCATGCCTCTTTCTGTGCCTGCTGAGGGACTGGGAAAATGAGAATGGGGTTGGATAAAGAGCCTAGGAGAGATAATGCACTGGAGGCAGACAGGAGACAGGCAGGTGTCTGACCAGTCAAAGAAGTGATGAAAAAATAAGCCCCAGATTCTCCTGAAGCCCTGTAATTGCAGCGAGCGTGGTCAGGTGCTCATCTGTAATCTCAGGAACTCAGCCGCGGATTTGCAGCTGAGATCTAACAGAGAATCAGTGAAATAGGAATCTCTGGGAAAGGCTTTGCACCTGTTTGCTGAAAAATCCAGCTATTGATTAGTTTATTTCTAGTTTCAGGAGAGCTTTTTACATACTCCCAGGACAAACTGAATCACACTGCTGTGATGTCTGTGCTCTTCTGACACACTCCCTTCACTGGATCAGCACAGAGACCCTTCATTCCCCCTCAGCATCCACAGAAGGAATAAACCAAACTGCTCACGGAGAATAAAACTGCTGTTATTACTGTTGCTGGATTTTTTTTCCCAGGAGAAACATGCAGTGAACACAGGAGAGATGAAGGGATTAAAAACAGATTAGAATGAAAAAAATAAATCCACACTGAGAATGGGTTTGTAGGTGGGAAAGGATGACTTAACTACGTGAAAAGACCTTTGTGGGGATCCTTTAGCTCTCCCCAAAAAGGAATAAGAATCAGCAAAATCCAGTATTCTACTGCTACAGCCTCTCCCTGGAACTGGGCAATGCCGTGAACCGCCACCACTGCACTTGGATTTATCCCTGTCCCTTTGGAAACAGGCTTGGAAACAGAAAGCGGATCCAGGTGGGACTTTGTTCCCTCACTTCCACACAAAACAAAAGCCTTCTGATTTTCAGGCTGCTCAGGAGGCTTCCTGAGTCACAGGCAGCTCTGGTGGAAATGTGCATCTTCAGACAGGCCGAACGAGAGGGAGAGATTTGGTAATTAATGACACAGTCATGGGGCAAGGGGGTGAGTTTATGCATGAGATTTATGTGGAGCGGGAAATCCAGAAGTTTGCATTAGATGGCCAAAATTAACCAAAATGTGGGTCTGTGGGATCCCATCTTTCTTTAATACAGGGTGTTCTCAATGACAAAAGAAAGGAGTTCTCTCTGCAAAGGCCTTGTGAGCTGGAGGTGGGGTCACTGTCCCCACACAGTCCCTCTCACCCAGACAGGTGCAGCCCTGCCCAAATCCCTGCAACCCGACCCAAGATGTCACCATCCACACCCTGAAACGAAGAAAAAGTGCTTCCCAAGCCAGGCATCTCCCTCTCCCCCAGAGCTCCTAGAACAGAAAAAAACTCCACCCAGGAGGAACCTGTGAGGAGCTTTCTCTGGGAAAACACTGGGAAACCTCTCTGAAGGGCTCTGCTTCTCACTGACCCCTTCATCCCCAGCCTCTTACGCTGCTGTCTTGCAAAGCAATAGGGTGTCCCCTCCCTATGAATCCCAGAAATCCATTTCCAGCAAGCAAACTCCCATTTTCCACGCTGCTTCCCACACAGAGATTGGAGTCGTCATGTTCAAGTGTGTTAAAATCAGCACAGAAACAACAATCTTTGAAATACTTCTGCTTCCAAACTCTGCATCAGCTGCTCCGGTTGCAAAGCAGGAATCAACGTGGAGCCTGGAGATTCTGCAACAATTCCTGACTGCTCATCACGTGTCCTTTGAGACACACAAATGCTGATGTTTCAGGGATTACTGGCATAATTTAGCAATTCCTAAGCTACATAAAAATTCTTAGAAATGAGAAAAAGAATCCCTAGGAAGTCATATCTAAGTTTAGTTAAAATGGTGATGATGCGCTAGCAAAGTAATTTCCTGTTTTCTGTGTTTGTCTCATTTCCATACCACGTTTTCTGGTTTCCAAAGCTCTGTTTGCTCCCTGGCTGCCTGAGGAGGATGCAGCTCCTCTGCGTTAATTTTTCTGTCACAGCATGGTCAGGGCTTTCCAGCCACCAGGGGTTTGGGACAATACAACCACACTGGGAAAGGTTCTTCCTTCTTCTGTTTTCCCAGGGAAAACTCTTCATGAGAGTTCAGATTTTTTTTTCTGTTTTGTTATTATTTTTTTAAATGCTGAGTTCTGAAGCTTATAATTCGCTTCAAAGTGTTGCTTCTCCCAGCACAAGTCTCACATGGAGCAGCATCTGGCCCTCTGTTACTCCCAGCACTGCGGAGAAAAGAAGTCAGCATAAAGCAATCCGAGTTTTATTGATTTTATGAATTTGTCCCAAGAGCTACCAATTATGAACTCCAAGAATAACATCTGAGGGGAATGAAAACCGCACTGAAAACAAAGAAGAAAATATCTACTAAAAATCCATTCCCCTCCAATTTCCATGGGAAACCTTATTTCTCATCGACTTCTCAAGCTGCTAAGAATGGCTGTTCTAATCTGGGTGTCAAGTCTGGATGTCGGGGTCCAAAACTGAACAGGAGATTCCCTTTCCCAGGACAGCAAACCTTGGGCAAAGCCTTGAAGGACTGTCAGAGCCTGAGAATTTTATCTGGATGAGGATGCAGCTTGAAGTTCTGTTCTTCCAAGCCACAGAAATTGCAAAGATTCACCATTATCTGAACAGCAAAGATGCTTCCATGTCATGGCAGAGCACAGAGGGAAACCTGAAGAACCTGAATCTGACTAATTTATTGATTTAATTGTTCTGCAGAAGACGAGCAACAGGCAGGCCACAGCTGAGGTGGTACTGCCCCACTATTAACACACCTGTGAGTTATTCCTGTTAAGTGGGAGCACCTGGAGCATGTGCCAGGTACCTGAGGGAAAATCCAACACTCCTGCCAGGGGACAGCACCCAGGCGGGAGACAGACGGATGCAAAGGCAGGCAGTGCAGTGATGGATGCAGCGTGTCCAGCCAGGAGCAATCCCTGCATCATCCAAGGGCAGGCTCCTGTTGGCGGATGAAGCTGCTTTGACACATTTGTTTCACCCCTGAACGGCTGCACATCCTCTACCACAACCCACACCTGCCTGGGAACAAAGCTCAGCACTGCCCTTCCCTCAGCTTTTGGGTGGAAGCAGGCACCAGGCACCCCCAGGCAGTGACCTGCTCTCCGCTACCCTCCACAGCAGAGGGGACACAGGATCCCTCCCAGAACATCCCTCCCCGCCGTGTCCTTGTCCCTGCTTCACCTCAGGGAGGCTGTTTTGCCATGCAGCAGGATGGGAACAGCTGTGTCCCAGGACAGCCGCAGGTCCAGGGTCAGCCTCCGCCCCTCACCCATCCCTTCCCCCGCAGGTGCCTCGGCGCGGCCGCCGGGGGACACGGGCGTTCCCTGCACTCTAAGTGACACCCTGTGGCTGGCAGGCGGAACGGCGGGTGGCCATTCCCTCGGTGGCACTGTCCCCGAGGCCCTGTGGCAGCAGGCAGGGGCTGGAGCCCTCCGAGTCACACAGAGTCCCGGCTGTTCCCGGGGAACTGGCGAGAACGGCCCCACTGCACCTTCGCGCTTTCACCTCAGCCTCCCGCAGCTTGTCTGGATGGAAAGTGGGTCATGAGGCACAATAAAACAAGAAATCCCAATCCACAAGAGTGTGTGCGCACTGGATGCAGCTGGGTGGGATTTCTCCTCTCGTTTTGATATGGTGAGATGAGAATTTGTAATGTATTTAATCCTTTCCCTTCTGCATCTGCTCCTGAGCCATTCCCTCTTCCTCCCTGGGCTCCAGAAACACAGGACTTTGCAAGTATCATCTAATTCTGAATTTGTGGAAAGAACTGGACTTCAGTCCATCTGTTTGCCAGCTGGAAGTTGCTGCCGGCTTAGACAACAGCAAGTTCCAGAGAGGTGGATGGGGCAGCTGCCTCAGGGAAAGAAAGACTCACAAAGAAGCCTCCAAAATATTCTGGGCAACCCTTTGTTTGCTGACCCTCCCGAAGGCCCAAGGTTAAAAGCCCTCTCCAAGATGTGCCACTGCTCAGGTCTGACTGACTTTGGTGCAGAATGGCAGCTGCAGTTCCACTTCTGCTAAAGTCTGGGTGAAGTTTGCCTCAAAAGCCAAGCCTGAACTGAAGAGAACCCATGCGAGGTACAAAAGGACCACAGTAAAGCCACCTCATCACTTATTAGCAAAGAACAAAAGTACAAATCAGTGTTTAACTGGCTGGAGAAAAGGTCCTTGAATGTTGACTGAGATTAACAATCTCCTTATTTTACTACATGCAATTAACTTGTGCTCTGTGCTCAGTGAGGAAATCACATGTTTCACACGATGACAGTAGTGGGAGGAAGAAAAAGGGATTCTTTTCATTCCTCCTAGTAAATATTTTTTTCCAACACTCCAACATTCCAATATTTTTCTTCCAAACTGCAAAATCAGAGCCATCTCATACCACAAATTATACTTCACAAAGGAAAGAAAAAAAAAAAAGAAGAAAAACTTGAGGGGAACCAAGTGAAGCCTCTCCCATCTGTGCACGACTGAAATCCAGAGCCTCCCACTGTATTTGTGAAAGATGTGTGTACTTGTGTATTTGTGTTTCTCCTGCAAAACCAGCAAGAGAAAATGAACAAAAATGGTTGAAATCTTAATCTGGGTACAGAGCAATTGGAGACAAGCTGACCTAATCAGCTGCAGATTTGATTTCCTCTGAGAGAACCTTTACGAGCTTCAAAATTATGTTTTATTTCCTCCCCCAGAATTCCAATTCTGGACTTCTTTTTTTCCACTGTCGTGTTTGTTTCATTTCTCATCAGTCTCCTTCCTTTAACTTTCACGTCTTCTTGACTTCCTAGCTGAAAATACTGTGTTTTACCCCCCCTGGGATGGCTAATATATGGCTTCTGCAAGGCTGCAGACTTTTTTAACAAAAAAAAAGTCTTCTTCTAGTGATTCCATACCTAAAATTGGCTACAAAACGTTTATTTTTATCCCAAATCCCCAGTCATTAAACAGTGGGACAAAAGCCCTCTGGATATCTAACAAGATTACAGAAGACAGATAGGGCGAGAGTAGTTTTAGGGTTTCACAGTAATTTTTTTGAGTCTGGAAACACACACGCATGCCCATGATGGGCATTTTATTTCTCTCCAGTAATGATGAAAGGTCATCAGAATTTAAGGGTTCTCTGTCTTTTACAGCCGGACTTTGCTTTCAAAAAATGCGGCCTTTAGAAATCAAGCCAGAAAAACCCCTGGGGAACAAGTCAGTCATGTGAATGTGATCAACAGAAGTGGTCAAGACACTAAAATACATGAGATAAAACACGAGTGAAAATGTTAATTGAGCCTCTAGGCCAGCCACTTATAAAAGTGCACATTTCTGTAATTATCAGGACAGGGCTTGCCCGCAAAATACGAACAAGACTCTGAGACCAATGATTTCCTAGCGAGGCTCATGTTTTATGTGCAGGCTGGGGCCACATATCCAGAAGAACTTTGAACAACAATTAATCAGAGGGAAAAGCAGCACAGGTAAGAGCTCCATAAAAGAATGGGGGTTTAACCCGTGAAAATCAGCTCTTTTAAAAATTGAATCACCCCTCTAAACCCTTTCAAAAGAGGGGAAATGCGAACCAGAAGAGCTATTAATTCACTTCTTCACCCTTCCCTCGGCACACGAAAGATTATTTCTTTGTGTTCAAGACGAAACAACCATGAACTGCAGGAATTTTTCTCTCGGTGTGGAGCAAGCCCTGCTAACAGGTACAGGTGTGATCCGAGTGCCAGGGGCTCCTTCTCCTGTGCCCATCCACGGCAACAACAGCCCCGTTGCTAAGCCACCAACCCTCTCCAAAGCATTCTCAACAGGCAGCTGGTTGTAGGGCCAAGGAAAAGGTGGTGCACACCCCCTCAGAACAAGGAGGAACCGAGGCTCCATCAGGGCAAGGTTAGCGGTGATTATGTGCCTGTTTTCAGCAGCACAGTCCCCGGAGAAGGTGAGGAGAATGCTTTTTGTGATATCCAAAACACTTCCGTGAAGTGGCTATTTCAGCCAAAGAGCTTCCCTGCACTCAGAGAGAGGGGGATTTGCAGGCAGGGAGCTGCAGCTGCAGAGACCTTTTGTTCCTGTTGAACACAAAAGCAGTTTGATCTCAATCCCCAGGTGTGGGATCAGTTCAGCACAACACACGCCCAGGGATGAATTCGGCTGCCTGAACACGGGCATTGGATCATTTGTCACTGAGCATCTGCAACACCTGTGTGGCCTGGGAGAGAGAGCACAAACCTACAACAAGGCTGGGCCCTCTGAAACAGGAACAAAATACCCCTGGGCATAGCAAACAGCACTATCACTCCTGCAGGGGCTGCTGAGCTGAGCTGTACATTTAGGCTGAGCTCAGTGACTCTCTAGGCTTCACTCTTTCTGTCCATCAGAGCTCCACTGACTTGTATTAGAGCTTAAATACTTAAATTAGCTGTTGGTATTACTTGGGAACACCGAGATTTGTGTGTTTGAATCTGCAAGACCTTCCAATGCCTCCAGCTCCTGCCTGCAGCCCAGAGCAAAGTGAGCAGCCCACGAAGGACAGGTGTCACCACTGAACACCCCCTGCCACACCAGGTGTTTGAGACAAACTCAAATCAGACCGTGGAGGCTATGAAAGTCAAGACTGTTTGTCCATCAGCTGAGCATTTAACCCTGGATTTTCCCCTTGCACAGGGAAATCTGTAGGGGAGTTGTTAATGTAGCCACACTTCAGCCTGCAACACGCTCCAAGTACGTGCTTGCACAGCTGCTTTTTAGCAAGCAGCAAAGCCAGACTCATTACAGGCCATTTGCTGAATTAATCAAGCTTCAGGATATCCTAATAAGTGAATTAACATGTTTCCGAAAACAAGACTAAAAGCTTCACGCTGTCGAAGCATAAACACATCTAGAGGGCAGCAATGATATTTTTCGCTAAATATAGAACCGGAGCAGAGACAAGTGCACAGTCACACACTGCACCAACACAGACTTTTTTCCCCCGTTTCTTTTAATTTTCTTTCCCCTTTGAGAATAATACATAAGCTTTGGTACAAAACTGCAAAGTTGTAAGTGGATGGCACAATTTTCAGACCCTTGGTCAAAGAGCATTTTGCCTGTATTCCCAAATCATACTGCAGGGTAACCAGCGCCTGATTTGTCAACATGACTTCATTTCCCACATAAAGAGGGAGGAAAAAACCCCAACATATCACCAAAATAACAAAAGTGTCAGGGATACAAAAGCCTCACAGACTGACAGACTTTGTTTTACGGATGCAGCTGAAACTTATCTGAGTCACTCAGCAGCTCCCAGGAGACACAGAGAAACACAGACCCAGGCACAGAATCACCACGGGAATTTCTTGCAGTTAGGATGGAAATATTTTATGCAAACAGTTTATCCTAGTGTGGCAAACAGGAGGGGAGTTTTTAAAGCACAAGTTCTTATTCTTAAGGGGTGTTTTTTGCCTCAAATGCCTTTTCATTAAATTTTGCTGGCATTGGCAGGGTTTGACAGCATTCCCCACCCGAGTTAGAGCGAGCATCAAAGCATGAGAGGTGCAGAGATGGACACAAAGCAGGGGAGGTGCATCCAAAACCTTTGATGAGCTGATCTGTGGAGGAACCTACCTGTCTGATTTTGTCTTGAACTCCATCCCTCCATGCACAGAGACTACACTGAGGTGCAGAAACAGCCCCATGAGTAGCAAAAGTTGCCCATGGATCAGTGTCTTGTGCTCCTCTGAGTTTTTCATAAGCCTTTCACACAGTTTGGGCACTTCCCAGGCTGGATTTGCCACTGCCTACAATGCAAAAGCTTTCCATGACAGGGAATGCTGCTGGGTTCATCCCCTCCAGCTCATGAGCTGCTCTTAGGAAATTGGTGGGAAACTGGAATCTTTGAGAGCCTGATTTCTAAAACTGAAAAAGAAATCACTGAAACCGATCCAGAATTTTTACACGCCTTCAAATGATAAACATACTCACAGATGTACCAAATATACTCACAGATATACAAAATCAGTGCAAAGCTCTGGTTCCTAAAAGGTGGCAGCTCACGAACATGGGATACCGGACAGTACAATAAATATCTGAGTTACAACCCAGAGCTGGATAAGCTCTCAGTACAAGAAAGGCAATGCAAATGTGCTTTCCCTTGGTCTGATTGTAGGTCTCAAAATTGGTCTGATTCCGCTCTCAAGAAAACCCATCAGTATAATGTAACAAACCATCATTTCTGCCTCTGCCTCATCAAAATGCAAAACAAAATAGAACAAAACTGCATGTCCTAGGCTGAAATCTTGTGTTGATTCAAGCCTTCTCCTATCAGACCTTCATTTTGAGCCGTATTATTCACCTCTGAGATTTGCAAGATCCATTTCCCATTCTTTAATCAGTTGTCTGTGCTTATTTTATCATCTGCACAGGGAACACAGCCGAGGTTTTCAGCACAATGAGCCTCATCACAAACGAGGCAGCCCACAAATCAACTCAGGGAAATCATGCAAGTGGTCAGAGTGTGTCAGGATTTGGTTTTCCCAAATTCTGGACGTGTTCTGCACGCAGCAATCACATTTTTCAAGTCCCAAAAGAGATTGCACCTGTGTATTCAAACTTTAACCTGCTGTCCTACTGTTTCCCCAAGCTTTAATCACTTAACTGTTATTTCCCAAGAGGCCACTGATTCCAAAAGTTGATCAGATTTTGGTATAATCCTTCCCTCTGTTTTTTGCACTACAGCTTGGAGGAACTACACACATGGAAGTGCCTAAGATCAACTAGAGGTAGCTACTCACATTTTATGCTGAAAGGAGAAAAATATCCATTTCTTCAGAAAATAATGCTTGTGTTTCACTAATATATTTCCATCAGCCTTTAATTTAATCAACATGACATTATTTTAAGAGCAGAGAATTTAAGAACACTTATTAGCACTGCAATACACGCATCAGCCACCACTGAGAAGGAGAGGAGCAGGGAAGAACTTTAAATCAGGTCATTGATGAACTTGTGAAAGCATCAAAGGCTTATAAAAACAAAACGGGGGTATTCAATATTTTTTTTTCTTCCATACACAGGAAAAAGATTCAAATTCTCTTCATTGTGTTTGTGACAAGAATCAGTCATAATGTTTTGGGTTTTTTTGTTTTTGCTTCCTTTCCTCCTGTCTTTTGGAGAAACAAAAATCAGGCGATAAAAATATTGACATTCCCCACTAAAAAGAAAGAAAGGGAAAGAAAAATAAAGGCAGAATTCTTTTAGGATCCATTCTGATACACTTGCTCTTGTCCGAGCTGCCCTTAATTCTCAGAAATTTTCCTCAGGTCTCAACTGAGACTTGTCAAAGCAGTGAACTACCTGCTGTAATCACAGCCAGCATCACCCAGCCCGTTCCATGCTCCTACTTGTTTTATTGCAAAGAGCCCAGGTCTGAGCTTAGAGGGCTCGAGGATGATTTTGCAGCTCTCTGAGGCAACCTTTTACTCTGCTCAAAGCCTGGGGTGACAGAAGCTGGTCCCTGAGAACAACGCTGGCAGAGGACTTTGTTTCACAGGGCAAATGCACCAAACTTTTGGCCAGTGATCTGACCATGAAACCCAGAGCTGGGGAAAGAGTAAACTCACTTTCTACAAGTTTAAAAATAAGATCTAAAACATCAGGGTGCTTCTTTTATGGGATTTAAGGGGAAAGCTGGCCCCACAAAATTAACAGTGCCTGCAAATTAGACCACCAACACCCAAGCAACAGTTCAGAGTAAAACATGGAATGAAATTATCCCCACAGGCAAAACCACACTGAAAAAATGAGTGACAAACAAGTGGGTGCACGTATTTGCAATGAGTATGTTTAAAAACTCTTAATGAAAGGCCCAAAGAGTATTGACAGATAAGCAAAAGGAAATTAGTGCCTGGGTCCCACAGCCTGAATAATAAATTTGGAGTGAGTCATCACGATTGTTTACCTCGAAGAATAAAGCATCCAGGAGATTTCTAAGGAGCCCCCATGCTCCCTTGCTTTGAATATTATTTGCCTCCTAATTTCCTCTCCTGTCTCCCTCGCAGAGCTGATGCAGCTCCAGCCTCAGCAGCCAGTCCCTGATGAAGTTGCTAAAACAGATTCCAGACTTCAGCCTTCTTTCTGTTTGTTAGCTACAACTCCCAGCACGGTCTGAACCCCTGCTCTCACAGCCAGCCTGGAAAAGGGACTGGCCTTTCACAGCACACTTTTTTAGGTGTTAGGGCTGAGTATTTCAGGAGTCCAAGGATCTTTAATTATGCAGGTGGCTGAAGCACTGCTACAAACGCACTGAGCTGTACGTGGCACAAACACACAAAGCACAACATACCCTCCTCAGACTGCAGAGGATATTTTCTGCCCAGATCTCCCTAAATGTACTTAAGCAAAAAGGAAACGGTGTCCGCAAGTCTGCGCTTTTGGGAAATCTGCATCATTCCAGGCAAGAATTTTGAATATACAGGCTGGAATGTGGAGGAAATGTTGATTCCCAAGCAAGCAACTTTTTTTCTTTTATTACTATTATTTTTTTTTCCCGTAATGGAAATATATTTTGGGTGTCCCCAGGCGCCTTCTGAGCACGAGAGCTGCGGGAGAAGGCAAGGAGTTTGTACTTACTCGTGGTGTTGTATTTGATGCCATTGAAGAACTCGGGGCAGGGTCTCTCCACGAGCTCCCCCGCAGAGGTTCTGGGCCAGCAGGTCCCGATCTGATCCGTGGTGGCATTGCAGTATGGACCTGGGGTTGTAACAGCGAGACAGAAAGGGAAAAAGAAGCAGCTGAGAAAGCACAAAAGCCACACACTTTGCATCACAAAACAAACCGAATCTCAGCACTTCGGAGGCTTTCCCCGAGCCCTGCACCAGGTAACATTTCCTACCATCAAAGCCCAGGAAAGGGATAGAGGAACTCTCTAAAAAAGTCTCGTGTAAACGATCCAGGAGGCTGCAGTTCACATCAACGTCTTCTAAGATGAACTGAGAGATGGTCACATCCATTATTCCCCTGGGACTGCTGGACTGGACCAGGCTCCTTCACCCCTTTCTGGTTATTTTCTTCTTGTTCCCTCTTCTTCCTGGAGCGCAGCGAGCATCAAGCTGCGGGCACCCCGCAGTCTGGTGTGTGCGAGCCTCTCCCGCTCGCAGCGTGCTGACAACTTGGCTGCGAGTCTGCGTCTGCCTGTGCAGTTCAGCCCTCCGAGCTCTTCTTCCCTTTAAATCCAGCGTCTCGGGAGCCAATGGGATCGGGCAGAGCCCGGAGTGAGGGGCTCACGGCTCCTCGGTGTCCCTGGGCTCGCAGATGCCGCCTCGCTCTGCCAGACCGCTGTGCTGCTGCATCTCCCTCCCTCCTCTTCTCCCTCTCCCTCCCTCTCTCTGACACACGGAGACAGTTTTATTGTCAGCTCCGGGGATGAGCACTTTTGCAAAAATACTCGCTGCAAATTAAAGCCAGGGAGAACAGGAAAAGCCATCAGAGGAATAGAACTCCTCGGGTTTTTTGTGCAGCAAAGCAATTCCTGCCTTTGCTGCGTGGAACTGAGGATGAGCAGGGATGCTTGGGCAGGGAGGGGGAGGAGGGACCCGGTCCAGGAGCTGCAGTGCTGGATACTGTGCAGGCCTCGAGAAAGAAATGAAATAATAAAAGCGGGGATGAGGGAGATGATCTAATAGAAGAGAGGCGTTGGAATAAGGGAATCTGGAGTAATCGTAGAATCACAGAAGGTTTGGGTTGGAAGGGACTTTAAAGATCATCCAGTTCCTACCCCGCTAGGGGTACCCCTGACCCTTGGGCAGGGACATTTTCCAACAGATCAGGTTGCTACAAGCCCCGTCCAGCCTGGTCTGGAATAAAGAAATCTGGACTAATGACCCACGGAAGAGGCAGAGTGGGGAGAGTAGGGAAGGGTTGGGAACCCAACCTGGGAGAAGGCACAGAGGGAACACATCCTTCAGCCACTCACACGGATGGGATGGGGTGGGCAGTAGAGCAGGGCAAGGCACAGAGAGCTCTGAAGCAAAGGATGGATCATTCAGGGGACATGGAAGAAGAGAAATGCCCCTCTCATTTTCCAGTGGTAGGAGAGAGCAAGATTTTCCAAAAGGATGAGCACCCAGACTGATCAGGAGCAAGAGGAGGAGCTTCTAAACAAGGAAACTCCGGTGTGGGGAGAGATGGGAGAGCAAAGGGCTTGATGAACTGAGGTCGGTATGGACTAGGATGAGAAGGGTCTGATGACGGGGAAGGAGAAATAAATTTTTTCATAATAAAATCAATGCTCAGCAGAGTGGGAACTGGGTGAAATCATGCACTCTGGGGCATGCTGGAGAGCAGCTCACACCTCACCAGCCTTTCTGACTTGCTACACCAGGCGATGAGGAAATCCGTAAAAAAAAGCGTTGCTAAGGAGGACCATTTATGATCACAGATTCAGATGGATTTTGGGAAGCAAACAGAAAACTGACTTGTAAGGGAGTAGACCAAGATCAGCAGATATGGAAGTGGCAGAGAGGAATGCAGAAACAAAAGGCAAGGACAGCAAAGAAGCTCTGACAGAAAGAAATGGATTAAAAAATGAAATATTTACAGTCCATTCACAGCTTTAGATCGGACACGGTGCTTACACTGAGCTCAAGGCAGTGCTACAGGACTTCCTATAACATCTGTCTCCCACCCTGCAAAGGCCTGGCCTTTCCCTTTATTCATAGTTAAGACTGAAGGGCTTTATTCTTTACTTTGGAAGGACTGAAAGAATTGTGGCATCCAAAGAGAGGAAAAAGAAAAAATAACTGGGTTAGAACAACAAAAAAATTACCAACATGCACTGAGGAGAGAACTAGCCAGGATGTTATTCTGCCATCTGGGAATCTGGAGATTTTTTAACATTTTCAGATTGCAATGGCAGAGAGGGGAGGAGTGCCACTGTGGTTTTGGGACAATTATTTCTATTCGAAATATGTAAAAACCCACAAGAATAACAAGTGTACTAACTCTCTAGACACTGAAATTCCGAGGCAAGTGAATGCATCTCTCCGCTTCTCTCTCTGAAGCCTTGATTTCCTTCCCAAGTGAATGTTCCCAAAAACTGCAGTCCTTCTTGAGACATCTCAATTGCAACCAAGTTAACCCTCTCCAACACCACCAGATCTCTTTGTCCCATGCACCTCTAACCCCAAAAAGCAGGAGAGAAGAATTTTTTTAGCATCAGTCATGTAACGTGCCCACCACCAACCTACTGGTTGGCTTGGAACAAGGCTTTGAGGGGATAAACCCATTTCCTTGAACTTCCTAGAGCGAGGATAAAGGGTGCTCTAAACTTTCTTTTCTCCTTCCTGACAGTGTAGTTGAGCTCATATTGCTACATTTTGTTCCTCAAGCAGAGCCTCTCCGTGGTGGCTTTGAGACCTCACAGGGCAGCATCTGAAGGTGCCCAGTGGCACCACCGAGCCCAGTGGCCACTCCCACACAGGCAGGAGTGAGGAGTCAGCAGGACACTGGTCCAGGATGTTGTTAAGATTATTTTTTTTTCTGCTACTGCTGCCTCTCTGCAGGAGAAAAATCACACAGCCTGGCCAAAAGTCTTCACTTCTCACCTACTGTCTGCCCTGTCTATTTTTTTCCACACTGTTTATTCAGCACACTGGAATCAACATTCTGGTTGGAGGCTTTGGGCATTGGAGTTTCCTGAATTTTTTGAGGAATGCATCACTTCATAAATTACAAAAAAAGAATGGTAGTTTCAAAAAAAAGTAACTACTTTTAAAATTGGTAAATGTTTCACGTTCCTAAATGCTGCCCAGTGTTTTCCAGCATAAACACTTGAAGATTTTTCAAAGATGGTTCAAATATTACTGAGTTGAACACTAAGCTGGATTTCATTTCAATTCTGTTCTTTATAGTGGTTAACACCTGTAACAATAGCCCTGAATTAAACTAAATATTTTTTCAGGATTAGGAGAATGATTTCTTCATTTAAGTGAGAAGAGCTAGCAAATCTTCAATCTAAACTGATTTCCATGTTTTCAGTTCAAACTTTAGAAAATCAGAAGCAGTATGTATTGTACAGATAATCCTACTGTGTTCCATATATTTAATAATCAAAAAAACCCACTTAAAAATCAATATAGAGGGGATGAAGGAATTGTTGAGGAGTAAGTCTGAATGAATGAAGTAATTTATTGTTCCTCAGTCCACAAATCAGCACCATTCTTTAATAATCCCAGTTCTATTGTAACCTCTTGATGAAAAACTACTTTTGCAGCTATTCCTGGGAACAATTAACCACTTCATCAAAGTTTCCCTCTGACTGGATCTAGTCAAACCCTGACGGTGTTAGCTGGACTCATCTCATGTGAAAAGGTTGTTCTTTATGCAAGAAACAAATTCAATTAAACGAAAGATTGACAGAAATCCTGCCGCTGCTGACACTGCCGCCTCTCTGCCGATGCCATGGTGCACGTGACACAAATCAGACCTTGCCAGGCAGCAGGCAGCAGAGATCTGCCTTGGGAATTCCTCAGCATCCCAAGAAAGCTGGGATGTGGTGCTTGGCAGGCAGAATAACTTTGCCAGCTTCAAAGTGGGCTTGTGCTGCTGTTCACTGACTGGTTTGGGTGCACGTGCGAGGTTCTGGAAGGGAACAAGACAGACAAATAAACCTGTCCACACTCACACAGCTCGGTGAGACCCTTTTCAGAGGACATATTAAAAGGTCACCCACAGTTCTTCTGGGAAAGGGACGAGCTCTGCTCATAAATGGCAATGGAAACCTCTGTATGGCAGCCCTCACACCACTGTTACACAGCTGCTTTCTTCATCTACAACCCACTCCAAGCCACAGCTGATGGAATTAGCCAGAGCACAGCTTTCACTTTGCCCCACCAGCAGTGAGTAACAAGGGTGAGCTGTGCTTATCCAGCAGCTCCAAAGCTCTATGCAAACTCAAGCAGGCACTGAGTGTGTTTGAGAATGGTGGAATGAGCTCCAGAACCCTCTGAGTGCTCCCCACTCAGTCTACACAAAATCAAGAGACCACTGTGTATTTCAAGACTCAGGATGAGTACTGGGGTGAATAAAAAAAGGAAAAAGGGGGGGGGGGGGGGGAAAAGCACCAGTTCTCTCCTCATTTCCCTTCTTCAGAGAAAGAAAACCCACCGTATCCAGCTATTCAGCCTCCCTCTCCCACTACAGGGACAGTTTTATCACTCCTGTTCTCTACCCATCAACGTGAAGATCTCCTGCTCTCCAGGCACGGCAGTGACCCCTCTGTTCTGCTTTGTAACACAAGGCTCAGGGCAGGAAATGCCCATCATCCGCCAACCAACCCGGGGCCACCAATGTCCTCTGCACCTCAGTGCCACTGGCTTTCAGCAATTTTACCTCATCAGTGTGGAAGGGTCACACAGAGTCAGGGTCCCAGTGCTGGCTCTTTAGGTCTCTTCCCTCCTAACCCAGATGTATATATCCACATCCAGACTCATCTTCCAGTGTATAAACTGGTCTGTTAGCTCAGGCATGGATCTGTCACTTCTAAATATGAGGAGGGTTTCAAATGGCACAGTGAATTTCTTCTCATCTTTTTCTCTCTGAAAAGTGTCCCCCAATAATCCTGTACTATTGCAATGCCCTTCCAGCATCTGACTTTCAAGTAACTGGGACTTTTCAGCTTGGTAAGGAATGCAAGGCTTTGAGGAAGGCACAAATTTACCAAAGTTGCTTCTGGGCCACAAAGCTCAAGACCCTCTTTCTCAAAGGCCCTGCACTGCAAAACTGCTCTGACTGCACTTTTCAAATGCAGTGACAATGTGACCATGATCTGGTAGAATATTTACCTTCCCTTCCCACTCCAGGTATGTAAATGCAATTTTTAGAGTGGGAGCAGGTTCAGACCACAGGGAGCAAGGCAATTCAAGCAGCCAGAGATTGAGGACAGCTGAAAGATTTCCACAGACAGCACAGCTCTAGAACTGCCATGGGAATGTCATGTATGGCTGATTTCTCTGCCACACCATACCATGGCTCCTCACAATGAATTTCACTCTGTTACGGCAGCAGACTGCTGGAGAAAACCCCTTCTCAAACTGAGGACTACACTTTTAATCCAAATCTGGTCCTTTCTGCATCTGTACTTGAGACCTACACTGGATGTGTAGAGTTGAAATTTGCTGTATGTGGAGAGGAAGATCAGACACAGATAAATAGAGATCTTTGTTTCAGCTGATCGACTCATTTGTTAGAAACAGGAGACATCCTTTATTGCTAGAAATGAAGTATGACTCCACTGAGCAAAGATAAAATTAATAAATGCAGGTCTGTGGTGATGAATCTTTGCAGCCTCATTGATGCTAGAAAATATTTACTGGGAGTGTAAAAACATCCAACAGCATAAATAATAAACAGCTTGTAGCCACTTAGTATTTATGCTGTCGAATCAATGTATTTCAATATAATATCAATATATTTCTTTTGGCACACCGATACACTTGTCATTCTCTACAGCTGTGAAACCGGCACGAGTGAATCATGTTACATGAGACAAATGATGAGACACTGCAGGGAGACTACAAGAGCACAAAACACACAAAAGAACCAACCTTGACGCACTAATAAACTGCCCAAGTTATTTTTCTTGAAGTGAGTGGTTTCAGATGAATGTGCAGAACACCAACTGCATAAGGGCACAGCAGCATTCCAGAATAACTCTTGATTTTATACACAGTCAAATTCAGAGTCAGGGCTTCACAGACACACAAGAACACAAAGGAACCCATTTGATTTATTTATCTCCGCCTGGCAATGGCCTGGTGCTCTGTTTACAGCATAAGCACAAAAAATAGAAAAAATAAAGGGGGATTAAGTCCCATCTGAACAAATGGTGACCGTGATGATGTGAAGCATTAGTCCCACTCTTTCTGTTATGTACAACATTGGCATGTTATGCCAAATGAGATGCAAAGATTCAGGGGTCTTGCTCTGTTCTCCTCCTCACGACACCTCAGCCACAAAATTCCTTGTGGCTTAATTCAGGATGTGCCAAACTTTTGGTCTCCCTGCCTCCCACTCTGCTTTGTTGTGCTGCCTTTCAGTGCGTGCTGAGAGGATCTGAGTAGTCCTCCCATGCATCATAAGCTGGGAGGATGTGCAGAAATAAAAGGCACCAAAACGTTCAGAAGCCAATCCCCCATTTCCTCTGGAAGCTCACAGGCACTGCACGGTGACTGATTCTGAAACATCAGGTAGCTCAGAAAGCAGAAACAGAGAGAAATGACACAGGATCATGCTGCCCAGTATCCCAGCCCTGAAAATGACCCAGATCAGAGGCCACCAGCAAAACCAGCCTGCTCCAAATTGCCATGATCTAATCAGAACAGCTTCCTAAGGAACTTCAGCAGAAGAAGTAAGAGAATTAATCTTTTGGGGTCTGGGCTCTGCCTTCATGGCCCAGCACACATGGTAGCTACAGGGTTGTGACTCCCAGTTTTAAATCATCCAACTCATATTTGCTTGGGGGTTTTTTGGTGAGCACCATCAGTCTGGTTTTGGGACCCTGGGCTCGTGGCTTCTGCACTCCTTTAGGCATCTCTGCCCAAACCAAGTGCAAAACCCAGGACCTGGCACAGACTAAAACACTGCAGAGTTGCCAGCTCTCAAGATTGCTCTGACTCTCTGTTCCCATGAGTTACCAAAGCTGCCATTACAGGCAAGAAGGATCTAGGCTTTGATTCGACAGCCCAAAAGTGGGTGACCTGCAAGATCTGAGGTACTCCAGCACGTCTGGAATAGCCACATGAGGCTGGCAGAGAAACTCAGGACCTTGGGAAGATCCATCCCTTCTGAAGCAGCAGCTGCAGGGCAAACATTTTGTCCTCAGGCATCTCAAATGTTCTGGGACACCTGTGGATATTAGACTGGGCAAAACCTGGGCCTCTCATAAAAGGGAAGAATCCCACCAGCAGCGTGTCACAGGAAGGCTTTCACTATTATTGTTTAGGCTTTACTCTATGTAGTAGATTTTTATTCCTTGGGTTACCTAATTTAAATCCTTCATAAATGTGGGAAAGCTGCTAAAACACAAAGAGTAGCACAAGCAGTAGCCTTGTAGAGCAATTAAAGCTTTCCTGACATTTTCTCCCCTTGGTTGAACAGTTATGTTTGTAGCATCCTCAGAGAGGAGACAAATTTTGGGCACATCACATCTCTTATGCTGCCTCCAGTGCAAATGTTTCCAGAGATGCCAATTCATTGAGGGGTGCAGCCAACAGAAAAAAAGTAAGAACTTCTGCAATGAGATTCACCTGATGAGACCGATTTAGTCCCCAGCAGATCTTTGCTGTCTGTAAGAGGAACCAACTTGGATTGATGTAAATGTCTGCATCAATCAGATTAATCCCATTCCAGATGCCCAGAACAAAGATCAAATGGTTTGCTGAGCTCTTCCCCACTGGCCCTCCTCATCTCCCTGGAGTGTTTGGTAACTGCAATCCCATGACTTTGGGCCTATCATTTCATGGGAGAGCAAACCAAAATACGGGAAATTAAACACATTAGGAATAAATATGAGAAGAAAAATGTCCTGTCAGGACAGGCCTATCGCAATGCCAGCAGCATTATGTTTAGAGATTCCGTGTCTTAGATTTAATGCAATTATTTACCAGAGGAAATCAATGCAACACAAACACTGTGTAATAGATTTGCATCTCTCTGCCAGCCACCTGATTATTGTAAGGACTCCGGGACACTCGGCAAACACCAGAGAAAATGCCTGGAAATTAAGTGGAAGGAATCCTGAGCAGAATACTGACTTGGAGAATTGGGACAGTGGTTCTCAAACACATCATTTTCCACAGACAGTGGGGAGGATCCAGTCACACCAGACACCAGCTGGAATGATTAGGCATGAAAATGGATTATCATAATATTATTATGGCCATGATAACTGAGGAAAAAGAATGTAATAAATGCCTGATCTGTGAATTTCAAACCACTACCGCACACGTTTGCAGCCCCAGAAGAACAGCGTGGATGTCAGAACATTAATTCTGTTGCAATAGTTTGTGCCTGTGTCTGGAATCAGTGACCTCACATAACTTTGGATACCTCCTGGGATAAAAAATCCCTCTACCCCTCTCTAGATCTGTTCCCTACCTTGGCTCACTACCCTTTGATGTTTTTACCACCTCTGATTCTGCAGCACAGGGTACCTCAGGTCTTGCACAGTTTAGGGTATTTGAGAGGTCCACAGAGGCAGAGGGATTCATCTCACCTAATTCCAGCCGCCTAAAATTTAGGTGTCTAGACTAAACCAGCTTCTCTAACAATCTCCAGGAAAATGGCCACTTTCAGAGAATGATGATTCATTTAATTTGGAGACAAATACCTTCTTCAAATTTACAACTCTTAGATATTCTACTTAGCAGGATGTTATTCACCCCAAGATACATCTGTACTTTGGGAAGAGCTCTGCCAACACATCACATATCTGAGATGGGTACTGGAGTTTTAAGCTACATCTCAGGCAGAAATTGAAAACTAGGACTTTATTGCTGCTTTGAAATGCACACGTTTGTTCAAATACTGTGTTTTCCTTTGAATTCCATTAATCTTGAATAAAGCTTACAGAACCTTGTTATCCTGAGGCATACATTTTGAGCCACGTGTAAATTGTGTCCATTTTATGGGTAAGAACTTTCACAGTAAGTATAAACCTTGGAAAGCAGTTTAAAGCCTCAAAACCCATTTTTTTTCTGTCCTTATCAAGACTTTGGATATGCAGATCTCAATCTATAATCAGTCCCATCAGCATTGGTTACAGTGGATTTTTACAAAAGCTGTGGATCAATTCACAAGAATTCAAAGCAAAGCAGCTGAAAATTGAAATAAGCACCAACATTGAAACAGATTTATTTCAGTGTAGATGTAAAACATGGGTAAATATCATCAAGTAGCTGATAATAGGATAGATATTTTAATAACAGGTGCAGCAACAAATTAATCCTGGGATGTGTGGCACTCCCAGTCTGCTTGACAGCACAGCTGGGTTTCTTTCCCCAGGATGTGTTCATGTGTTTTTTATTTGGAAAACTGCACGTCTCACCCCGATGATTATTAAAGAATGAGTTTGGGGAAAACATGTAACATTCTGATTAAACATTTTGTCACTCACATGCTCTCACACTCAATTGCAAAGGGAAGATAACAACATCTTATTGCTAAGCAAGTGCTGCTTCTCTTCTGGACTCATCAGATCTCCTCGTTAACCTTCCAGAATCTCCTACCGCCCTCAGAGTGCCCATCCATGATGTTGCTGACTGCCAGTTATCAAAAGCAGATGTCAAAATCTGTGATTGATGCCTGTAAAAAAGATTATTTTGCAGCATTTCTTCCCTTTCCCAGTTAACAGGATCATCAGAATCATCATTTACAGCAATATTTCAGGTGACAAGCACCTGGTCATCATGGCTTTACCTTTGGGGGCTATGAAATGAAGAAATAATAATTATTAATTTTCTTTTGAAGATATTTTTTTGGCTGTTTTTGCATTCTGAACACTGAGAATTACTTCTGTGAGGACCGAGTTCTTTTCATCTTCAATTCCTGCAAAGTTATTAGATATAAGAGCTATTATTTTATCTCTCAAGTTTATCCCCGTCACGCAAATAGCCCTTTTTTAGACAGAAATGATGAAGGAATACACACGTATTATTTCCCTCACAGAGTTGTTCAGATGCTGTGGAATTCCTCTGCATCCAAGGACTAATGTAAGCAGGGTACAGGTCATCCCTAACAGGTCTGGAAGTTCCTACCTCTGAAATATGGAACAGATATTTCTGCCGCTGGTTTCCAGGCTGGTCTGGCTCTCTGCCAGAGCTCATCCCTCTCCCTCGGCCACTGGAGGGCTCTCCTAATTTTTCATTACTGCAAAGGAAACTTCTGATGGAGTACAGAAGCAAAAGAAAACCTGCTCGTGGTTACCTGAATGCAAAATCAGCAGCTATCAAAACAGGAAGAGTTTGTTGGTTCATCCAGAGATCCACATGCGGAAAAAAACGCATTTTACTGCCTGTCTCTGGCAGCAAAAAATGTTCCTACAGTAAGAGATGAATTTCCCTGAGGAGAAAATTTCCTTTTCCACACAGGTTTATCAGCTGCACAAGAGATTATGGGTTTCAGACAGCCAGCAGTGTTTGCCTTCATCACCCATTCCTCCCCACGCCGCGTCGTTTCACTCCAAAATCACTGCACAACTCAATTCCTTTCTCAACTAAATGTGATTTCAGCCCTCTGCCAGATCATTTCTAACTTATTTCCCACCTCAATACCAATTTCCCAGGCTGGTTCAATTTGCTCTTGATGGATCAATCATCTTTAACCTTTTCGTATTAGTGCTGCTCCTGTGGAAAGAGGAGATTGTTTAAGGTTTGCCATTCCCCCGTGGGAAGAGGGATGTTCCTTCCACACTGCTGTGAGTACCTGCAGACTATTGCCAAATGAAATTTTCTGACTGTTTCTTTTCCCCCTGCTTCTTTTTGATCAAAAGGGCTGAGTTAGTTAAACCTAAATTGTTTCGTGGAAACAGAACGATTTTTTTCTATCTTTTCTTAAGGCCATATTGAGTACCAAAATAAGAGACAAGTAGCTTTGATCATCCCAGAATAATAATTTGGGATGAACTTTCCCCTGTGATGAAGCAAAGGCAGCTGTAGAGCCCTGTTTCACTCAGTTTTTCCCTGTTTCACCTCTGTCACTCACAGCTCACCAAACTCTCGGGTACATCCTGAATCAAAATCAATTTTGTGCCTGCCAGCTAGGGAGGGATGTGGATTTTGCCATTATCCTGGTATGGCTTCTCTGAGTAACTTTGAATATTTTTAATTCTAAGTGAGCTATAAGCCAGCCAGCCCATCAGGCATGGCAGAAAATACTTTTATTTTCCATGAATTAGAAGTAGCTTTGAATAAAAAGCCCTGGCTGTGGTCATTTTCTTCCAAATCCTTTGAGATAGTCAAACACAGATAGAAAAAATACCGGTGATAACGGACAAATGGATTTTCTTGGCCTCTGTGACTCGGCTTCTGTCTTTGAATATAAAATTAGCTAGAGTTGGGCTGAAACATCCTAAGAGTCATTTAAATTACACCTTAATTATTTAGTCTGAATTGTACTGGATTTTTAGTTTGCCAGGTGACAAAATGTCGACAGAAGAACAAAGATGTAAAATTTTGAGCAGGAATTGACATCAGTTTCCTACATTTCTTTGAAATCTGCAGCTTCCCAAATGAAATAAATGCTTGGGATCCTTAAATTTTAGATATTGATAAGTGTTCAAGGCCAGGCTGGACCTATTGGAGACCTGACCCAACACTTGCAGTTCCTAGAAGTGGAGCCCGAGATGTCTGACTTAACTCTGGTTGTCAACTTCTTAAATGTTGAATTCTTTTTTCCACCTCTATTTTTTATTTTATATATTTTGATTTATTTATATATTTGATTTATTTATATATATATATAAAAAATAGTTGTTGTTGTTATTGTTGTTGTTGTTGTTGTTATTATTATTATTATTATTATTATTATTCTGGCATTAGAACTAGATGAACTTTATGGTTCCTTGCGACCCATTCTATGATTATGAGCAAAGGTTATTCCTCCAACACGGTCCTCTGAGTTTAACATTAAAATTCCACTCTCTACAGAAATCAATAGTGTTCCCCCACACCGAGGAAGCCATGGTTTCATTTGAAATAATTGATTATTTTCTGGAGATGAAAGAACAGCCCAATTCACCCTCTTCAGATGAAAAAAAATAATCATCTCCTTTTAAGAAACTTCTGAGACTGAGAAGCAATTTGTGGTTTTTAGAAGAAAACACCGCCCCTCTTCAGAGGAATTACACTGGTTTTTATGGTTTATGTTCCCTAAAAGTCTTTGCTGGAGGCAAAACCTGCAGAAAATACAAACCAAACAGTCCATAAAAAATTGATAGATGGGCATTGCTCATGCCAGCACTCCTCTGAGCTGCAGCTGATGTGGCTGGGATCATTTGTCTCACTTTATGGTCTGCAGAGGAGCTGTCAGGGGCAGAGAACTCTGCAGCTTCCCTTAAAAGTCAAGAGGGATCCACTCAGCGAAGTCAGTGGACTCTCTGGGATGATTTCTGTGACCGTCACTTAAATTGGATCAGATAAATTGTCTTCTAAAAGTGTCTCTTTCTCACCATTAACAATAAAGACCACCTGGGCTGACCTGCTCCCTGGGACGTCTGTGCTATAAATGTCGGAACTGAGGGACAGGAATTCCAGCTGTAGGGAAAATAAAACTGAACTCAGGCCTGGAAGATCGTTCCTGTAAAAACAGCCTCAGTTTGTGCAGAGATGAATGCTTCCACTGAGGCCTTGCCTCACCTTTTGTTTTTTGTACAATTTTCCGTGATGATTTTAGTTTGGCTACGCAGGAATCCTGTCCCTAACCATGGTGTCCTGTATCCAGCTCTGGGGTCCCCAGCACAGGGAGGACGTGGAACTGCTGGAGCGAGTGCAGAGGAGGCACCACGATGATCAGAGGGATGGAGCACCCCTGCTGGGAGGAAAGGCTGGGAGAGCTGGGATTGTTCAGCCCGGAAAAGGGCAGCTCCAGGGTGACCCAACTGCGGCCTTCCAGGGCCTGAAGGAACCGAGAAGAAACGGGAAGAGAGACAATTTACAAAGGCCTGGAGTGACAGGACAAAGGAGAATGGCTTCAAACTGACAGAGAGCAGGTTTAGGTTGGACACTAGGAAGCAATTCCTCCCTGTGAAGGTGGTGAGGCCCTGGCACAGGGTGCCCAGAGAAGCCGTGGCTGCCCCTGGATCCCTGGCAGTGCCCAAGGGCAGGTTGGATGGGGCTTGGAGCAGCCTGGGATAGTGGAAGGTGTCCCTGCCCATGGCAGGGGGAGAGCTAAATTGTCTTTAAGATCCCTTCCAACCCAGACCATTCTAGGACTCTACAATTTGTTTTCACCAACCAACAGCACCAGCTAAGAGGTAATGAAGAAATAATTAGAAATAACCAGCTGTGTCTTATAACCGCACCTGCTGACTTCACAAATCCATGGTCTGTGTTCAAGCATGTGGGAGGCTGTAACAACCAACCAGCTAAGCAACAGCACTAAAACAACCCACTTTGCCCCATTTTCTGGAGCCAGTAGGAGTTGAACTGCTCAGGACTAAGAATTCGACATCACCAGGTTCCTACAAAGCACTCAAAAAATACCCAGCTCCTGCAAAGTGCTGAGTTTCGGGATTTTCTGCTGAGTATCTTCCATTTGCATAGCAAAGAGATTTTAATTTTTCAGCATTTACACTTGTACTGTTAATCTAGCCCATCAGTTTGGGACTGATGTAATTTTAAGAGTAGCAGTTAAGAGAAGAAAAATCTCATTGAAGCACATCCTTTCCAGAATAAATACAAAGGGAAGGAAGAAGGCAAACAACCAACTATAAACTCCTTCTGTTTAAAGGATAAAATTCTCCTCCATTGTGATTATGTTGAGATCTGCAGTGTTTATCCCAAGAGACTTGCTGATCTGGTTTAGCTTCTAGATCCTGTCCTAATGAGAAAATGAATCCTAACAATAAAAGTATGATTTATAACCACGAGACAGATTTGGAGTTTCCATCTCTGAGATTAGAAGTGCCCCAGAAAATGAGAACTCATTGGTCTCCTAAAAGCTTTCATTAATGGGCTGAAACAGTAAAAACAAAGGAAAAACTATTAAAATAGAAAGCAGCTGGGATGAACTCAGTTTACATGGATTTGCAGAGAACCAGGTATAGAAAATGAAGGTTTCCAAAAAGAGCTGGTAACCTTACAGCAAGGAATACAAATGCCTTCACGAATGAATTTATTTTATCCCGTGATTTGCTCCTAACAGGAGCCATCCCCCTGGAGATGCCTGTTTCTGTATCCTGACTGCAAATCAGTAAAGGCCAGCGGCTGCTTCAGAGATAGGCAGACACTTGGGTGACCTGGCCCTCCCCAGGAAGACAAAATATTTAAATTGAAGCATGAACAGGCCAGAAACGGTCTCCACATCTTTTTTATCCTTGCTGCATTGCCTACAGGCCTTTCCCTTGCCTTTGGACATGAGGTGTCCTCTCCCGGCTGCAGCAACACAACCAGCCCTCCTTGGCATTATCACCTGAATCAAACTGTCCCTCTCACTGCTGACAAAATGTTTTTTGAAATGTTTTCAAAGAATTCTGCCTGCACTTTAACAACCATTCCAGTGCTCAGGAGCCAGAAGTCTGAATAGGCCCTTCCTTTATGTTTCTGAGCTACATCATCTACAGCAAAATGTGCTGATGACACACAAAAAATGGTGTCTTTTCAGCATTAAAATAGATTCCTTCATTATGAATCACCAAAATGGTCTTCAGTGGCCCACAAATTGCAGAAGCAGAAGCCCACAGCAATGGAAAATAAATGTTATATGCCAAGTAGCAAGTGATAGGACAAGAGGAAATGGCCTCGAGCTGCACCAGGGGAGGTTTAGATTGGATATTAGGAAAAAATTCCTCATCAGAAGGATTGCAAGCATTGAGACAGGCTGCCCAGGGAAGAGGTGAAGTCACTCTGTAGATGTGGCATTTGGGGACATGGTTGAGCGCTGGGCTTGGCAGTGCTGGATTTATGGCTGGATTTGATGATTGTAGAGGTCTTTTCTACCCAAATGATCCCAATAATTTTAGAATCGTTCTTAGGAATGCATTTGCTGCTTTCCCTAATTGAACTCCTGTTGTTCAGAACAGCATTTTCCTTGGATACCTACTATTCAGTTTCTGAGAAAAACACACAAAAATGCAAGCCAAGGGCTAAGAAATGTTGATAATACCTTAACTGCACCAAAATAAATGTAAGCAGAGAACAGGCCAATAAAAAAGAGGGGTAGAATTATTCTCTCCTAATTTTAGGCATCCACAGCGGAGAGTGAGTTTTATCCTCATTATTTTAAAGTGTGGAAATGCCTGAATTTACTCAGACAAGCCTGTAACTTTTTAATCATTTTCTTATTAGAAACAACATAAAAAATGATTTTAAGGCAGTTTTTAAATTTATGGATTTAATACGACTTTTTTGCATAGATGGATTTTCCAGACACGTAAAAATTTTTCCCTTGTTAAAGGCAAACATTTGCACTTACAGAAATCAAGATTTATTTTTAATCTCCAGCAGTAATTGTTGAAAATGAAACACGTTCCTAAATCTGTATGGTTTGGAGTTTCTAAAGGTAAAAATTGGTTTACCCTCATTTTGACAACTACTAGCAGCCAGAAATATTAAGCTTTTAAGTAGATTTTTTTTTTAAAGTTTACTTTTGCCTATGGGAAATTTTATATTATCATTGCCTTAAGAATTTGTGTTGGAAATTCCTAAAGAAAGGAACAGCAAAACGCTCTGGCTGTAATTTTATTTAGTTCTTGGAACGGAAAGAAGACTTTTGTTGGAATATCCCACGGCAGCTGCTTCTCCATTAAGTCTTAAACCACTGAGCTTGTGCAGAAATGGCAGCAGGAGAAGAAAAGCTTAACAAGTCCCAGCTACTCATCCATTCCCTGATCTTCAGAGCGAAGTCCAGCTCTAGATCCTGCTCCACCTCATCTCCACCACCCTCATCTTTCCCATAAAAAATGAGGCTCTGTAAAATGAATAAGGACTGGTGGGCACATCTAGAAATCTGCAACAAGATATGGACAAGGACCTGAGGGTCCAAAGAGGAGGGTGGAGTGAGAGATGGACGTCTTGTATCTCAGGAGTCTGGGAAGGAGCAGGAAAAAAGTGGAGAGAGAGTAGAGGAAAAGTCTGGAGAAGAGGAGAGAGACACAGACTCATCTGTCCCCCACCTGCTCCCTATGCAGTGAAATTTCCAAATGAGCACTGAATCTTTACTGTCTCAGGAACAGGGTATAGAGGGTGAAGGAAAAACACTGACTCAGACTGCACTGACACGAGGAGAAGTAAAAAAAAGACCTTTGGAATGCAGCACTTCTGCTGCTTATTCACGGACACCCTGAGAGATTCCAGGAAGAGAAGTGCTGGGTAGACCAAAGGCTGTCATGGTAACAAGGTTAGCAGCACTTCTGTCACACGTTAAACCCTGTAACTGCGTGTGCTGAGGTGTTTGGGCAAATCCTCTTTGAGGCAGAGCCCACAGCTGACCCCCTCCCAGGCTTTGTGCCAGAATATTCTGCAGCAGTTCAGTGGGGTCTGCCAGGACCCAAGTGACTCAACAGCTTTCTTCAACTCCCTTGGGCTGGGTTTCAGCTTTCCTTGTCAGGTTTGATCACGTGTTTGAGACTTTGCAGCTACTGCTCAGATCACGCAAAGGCTGGATATGCTCATGTAAGACTTCTGCCTTGCCCACATCCGTATTCTCTCTCATGACAGCCTTGTCCCCTTTGACCATTAATTAATTAAGCAAATATACTTACCCACTAAACACACCCACAGCCAGGGCAATCCAGAGCATCCACCATTAACATTTCCATATCAATAACCAGCTGAATCCATGGCACAGATAAAGAGAACAGTTGTTTTTATAATGCTGATCATCTCACCCTTGCTCCATAAAAACCTTTTAAATACCATCTTTTGTAGGGCATAAAGGTGCTTCTACAGCACAGAACTCACCAACCACTGTCAGTGTCATAACATTTATATCCTGTTTTCTCCACATCAAAATATGTAAGTGACACATTTCATACAGGGAGAGAGTGGTTATTAGAGCATGGGGCAGAGAGACAGGAATTTCAAACCCAGCTCCAGCTAATGCTGTGATGTTGGGCAAGTTATCGCCCTTATCTGAGCTTCCACCAGTCACTGAATTACTCACTGTGAACACCTCAGCACTCCCTTCCCCAGGATCATTACTTCTATCCCCTGGAATCTCACACCAGCCACCAAAACTTCAAATGGAATCCATTCTTTTAGCATGGAATTATAACGATGAGCTTCACCTTTGGGGCCTTCAACATTTCTGAGGAAGATCAAATGAAGATATCAACACTTAAGAGATGCAGCTAAAAGCAAGAGCAGCTGCATCAATCAATTAGAAAGCTCTCAGGTTGGGTGTGGGCTTGCCAGGGTACCATGGAATACTTAAAACTTTTGCAATGCAAAAATGTCAGCTGCTTGCTTTTAATTGCTCTGGGTTCAGTCCCAACCAAGCACTGCAGGCAGCCTGCAGAGCGAGAATGCCTCAAGTTCTGATATTCCTCTGGTGATTGGCTTTGAATTCTTGGCAAATCGTTTCATTTTTCATCTTTCACCATGCACAGAACAGAGGTAAAAATATCCACCCCTCAGCTTCCATGGATTCTGCTTTGGCTACGCGTTTTCAAAATTTTGAACTACGGAAAGTTAACCAGAACAAAATATTTCTGCTCATTGTAACACTGGAAGCAAGAAGTAACTGCAAAATTGTGGACTTAAAATAACCCACGACAGTCAGGCCTCCTGGAATGACATAAAGAGTTACAAAGTGCTCTGAAATCTGCAATGCAGATCAAAAATCGAGTATTCTTTGCTTGTTCCATCTGTGGACTATGGCACTGCAGAAAAACAAGGTAACAGATATCATGTAATGCTGCACAGATTTTTCCTTTATTGTGTTTCCCCCAATCAAACAGACAAGTTTATTTCATTGTCTTGTCGATGCTGATAAAATCCTGATGATTATAACAGAAAAACAGAAGACATAACAATTTTTATTGTGCATGTTTTCACTGCTGCCCCTGAGCGCTCTGTCTCCCTGTTGAAAATGGTCATAAAATCTTATCCTCCAGGCTGGGGAAATAACAGCCAAAAACTTAATAACACGTATAGCTGTATTAATTTTCATTGTCATCTTGTAAAAAATAACTGCTTTTTAAAAATGTACATCTACTGGGGGAATTTGTGTATCACTTGTCTCAGAGATGTATAGCACAACAAGCTATTTTATAGCAACCTAAAAAACTGTATTTTTTCCTGCTAATAAGAATTTTATGTTTGCATCTGAGAAGGTTTCATAAGAAATTAAGTAAAAGGAGAAGAGTAATCCATCAAAACAATGTGAGAGAACACCAGCCACATGTGAGTGAACTGGGCACTCACCCAAGCAGAAGTGACAAGCATTTGAGGTGGCAACTGTGGCATTAAAATAGAATTAAAATAGCATTTCCCTCCTCTAAAACATGAGACTTTTAAAACCTCTAGGAGCAACAGGGGAAAAAAACCTGGTGAGCATCCTGCATAAATAAATGCGTAAATTGAGTTTATTTATCCATGAAGAAAATGGAGATCAGTGCAAAGTTTTAAATTAACTCAAACAAGAGACCAGACGTATTTTTCTGGAGAGAAGACAGCAAAAAATACCAATGATAATCCTAAATCCTAGAACTGGGACGTTTACCCAGTGGTTACTGGAAGGACAATTTCAGCATAATGACACTCTTGATTTCTAAAATAATCAGATATCAATATATATTTATATGTGTATATATTTATACATAGATAGGTATAGGTATATTTAACGACCCACAACAAATTGCTCAGATAAGAAGACAGCCATCTCAGTCAGAAATCTTGTGTATAGCTGATACAAATTCCAAAAACCTGATGCCCACTGAGGTGCAGCTCCACGCTGAGGATTCATCTAAAGATTTCACACCCTCGCTCACAGGGATGAAGTCGCCAGCACGCTCCTTGAACAGATTAACAGCAAAATTGCAAATACATCTCACTTCTGATATTTACTCTTTCCCCTTTATTTACACAGAAGGCAGCGAGTAGTAGTCTCCCACCTGGTGAAATTACCTCAGGGATACTTTCAAAGGAAGAGCAGGTTCTTAGGGGAATGATTAATTTCCTGTAACTCTGGATATTGCAAAGTAGGCATCTACAGCTGAGCAGGCCTTAGGCTGCCTCTAAACTCAGTAAGTAAGAAAAATAGGCTTGTTTAAAAATACCACAGCGGCCCTTTTTGGTTCTGCCTGAGGGTCTACCTGCTGCATCTCCCAGTCCCCAGCAGCGGATGTTTAGGGAACAACACAGACAGGAGATACAGGAACACTCTCCCAGCCTCCATGTTCATCCCAGAGGATTTCCTGCACAGGACCAGGTTTCCCTGGCATGGTAATAACCCCCTGTGTATGTCACAGTGACAGCAGGCAAGAGATCAGCTTCTGAACGCTTGGCCTGATGTACCAGGGACACCTGCACAAGGTGCAGAGTCCAGAGGGTGAAGAGGGAGCCTTGAAATCAGACTCCTGTTGCACATCAGCGGAGCTGAGACACAACCCAGCATTTTATATCCTCAGGAATCTGTTTCTCGTTTGCGTCACCTCTCAGCTACTGGTATGTGCAACTTTAAATATCTGCATCCACAAACAATCCTTTTGTCTGACCATTTATGCACAGCAGTAACACGGCAAAGAAAATGAGTCTGCTACACAGAGTGTTGAACAGTTCAGGTCCGAGTGGCTTACATAAACCATGTTAACATTTTCCATTATCTCTTTCTTATACAGCAGTGTCCACCCTCTGACAGTTTAAGGAGTAAGATGAATGCCTGGAGGGAAAAAAAAAAATCCCTCATAGCTCTTATTTGGTAATGGAACAAGAAAGCTGAGCAGTATAGAGCTGGAGCTTTACAGGTTGCTTTGCATTTTGACAAGCTTTAGTGCTTAACTATTTTTGTGTACATGGGACAGCAGGCTGCCCAGGGAAGTGGCCGAGTCACCAGCCTGGAGGTGTTTAAAAGGTGTAGATGTGGCACTGGGGGACAGGGTTTAGTGGTGGACTGGGCAGTGCTGGGTTAAGGGCTGGACTCAGTGATTTTAAAGGTCTTTACTCACTTAGACAACTCTATTATTCTATGGTTCTATGACCATACAATAAGATGTTCTTACCTCAGGGTTGAAGGCCAAGGCCAGTTAATTCCCTGCATAACAGAGTTTATTCCTAAAAGTTCAACCAAGTGATGCAACTCAGAGTTATATAAGGAGCTGCCAGCTACAACTTTACAGCAGGGGATTTCTTCAAGCTGAATCTCTGATCCATTTTCTGTGTTCAAATTCTAGTCCAGGGTAGGCCAGAACAGCACCTGCAAGTATGGAGCATCCTCTCAAAACAGCTCAAAGCAGCCACTGCTGGATTCTCAAACAGCTTTGGGCACATGTTGAACACACCCAGAACACATGGTGGAAGGTCACCCTTTTTTTTTGCTGTCAGTAGTTGCCAGTGAAGAAAGGCACCACTGGCAGGTCCAGTTTTACACACAGAGCCCTAAGACACACAGAGCTCACCCTCACAAAGAAATGGATGGAGCTCAGCCTCACCTTGGGCTGGCTCCGTGGTGAATCTGGCTGAGTGTGGCTCAGGGCATCCCTCCAAAAGAAGATGGGAACATCCACGTTGTCCAAAGCAGGGAGACAAAGGCAAGATCATGACTGTGTGTCAACAAGAGCACATCTAGAGGCTCATTCCTAACCCGGAGAGACAGCTCAGTCACGGGTTCATGAGCTCTTGGGCATTTTGTTGAAATCAGAAACAACAACAAAAAATCGCTTATTCCACCCAATCTCTCCCACTTCCTAGTAACAGTTATCCTGCAGCACTGCAGATGTTGGACATCCTCTGAACCAACCATCCTTCAGAACAGTGCAGTCTGTAGTACCCCTGGTGGGTTTACTCTTAGATTTGCCACAGCGTTATTTCGACGCTTGGAGGGCTCATCATCCCCCAAACCCAGAGAGAAATGCTGATTTAAAGGACAGGGCATGTTTTCATTCAGGAGCAGGCACACTGAGATGAGTCTGTGTGAACAGAAAAGGCACTCGATCTGTTCTGTGGATCTCGACAAAATGAGACATTCTACAGCGAGTATTATCATCTACCAAGAGTGCAAAAAATGGTATCTAATTTAGAAACCACATTCAGCAAATGGTGTTTATTGTAGCAGCTGCATAAATTCAGGGATTTAAGTGTATTTGAAGGAGTGAGGCATTGTAACAGTCACTGCTGAGGGTCTGCTGGGAACACACCAGGCAGAACCGACAGCCAGGACTGAGGTGTGCCACTCTTCTGAAATATGAAAGAAATTTCAGTGGTATATTCCCAGGGTCTTTACATTCCTGTATAACATAAAATCCAAGGGCAGATTACTTCCTTTGGTGCTTTACTGAGGTTCTGCAAAAGCACCTTTCCATGGGATCAAGACACTGGAGCAACTTCTTACTGGAACATGTTTCATGCTGAGCATTTTACAGCCTCCTCTACACAGCTTAAAGATTTGTTTTTGTAAATTTGGAAGAACTCATCAGCCGCTGGACACCTAGGATAAATGTGGATAACCTTTAGGTATGTTTATCTAACTCATCCATAAATCATTTACTCCAAAAATAAAACCCCAAACCCGAAATTCCAAACCCCTCATAAATATTTTGTTTCTAAAGCAAATGTAAAAATTAGATGTGGTGCTTAGGGACATGATTTGGTGGTGGACGTGGTAGTATTATCTTAATGGTTGGACTGGATGATCCTAAGGGCCTTTTTTGACCTAAATCACAAAATAATTTGATTTGGAAGGGACCCACAAGGATCGAGTCCAGCTCTTAAGTGAATGGCCCATACAGGGATCAAACCCACCACCTTGGCATTATTAAATTATTCTATTACTCTACTAATCCTCTCTAGTGGACCACAGAACTTGCTGGACTGTCTACAGTTTCCTAATACACAAGAGATTTTCCGTATCCTCGATTTGGAACCGCACCAGACTTGAAAAAATTCAACTTTTTAAATTATAAGAGCAGTAACACAATTTGTTCAACAGCACCCAGCGTTGTCAGCTTTATTTTGGGAAGCACAAGCAAGCAGAGCCAGACTGCCTGGTATGTCATTTGGGGCAGTGGGAAAGTAAACCAGCATCATCACCTCTATTTAAACAGTGCCGTTGCAACCTCTGAAAATAGGAAGCGCTGGGAAGGCTGCTGGTGCCCAGCTCGAGCGGTGATTGTGCAAACATCGATGTCTGAGGTTATCTTTATGCCTGGGAGCAGCAGCCGGGTGCTGTGGATGTGACCCTGTCCCCCTGGCAGCTGCAGGAGCAGCGTGGGGAGCTGCAGCCAGCAGGCTGACGCCGAGGGAGTGAAAGCATACGTGAAAATAAATAGCCCATCCAAGTCTCATCCGAAATGGGACTGCTCATTGATGTGGCCTGCTGGGAAAAGCAGAAGGGAAGCAGCGAGAGCTGCTGCCATGCCATTACTCTGGAGGGATATTTAGGGATGTAATGATGCCAAACTTCTGTTTCCAAGAAACAGAATAGTGTGATGTACAGAAATAAATAACCCCTGGAGCAGAGAGGGCCTCACCTTCGCAGTCTGGGATGGAAAGCACGTTATCAAATACACTCGTGGGTCATAAAACTTTCATCCACTGAAAGGATGATTGACTCAAGAGTGATTGATTCAAGAATGGCTGATTAAAGAATGATTGAAATTGATTATTTAAAACTAACAAGTCAGCCAACAGAAACACTACTCATACATCCCCAGTTTTGTGCTTCTGTAAGTGCTGGAGCAGCCTCTGGTATAAAACACTGTCCCAGCAGCTGGGGAAATGATGGCAATATCTGTGGAAACCAGGTTTTTACTAAAAATGGACATATTGTGAACCAGCCATAAGAGAGAAGAACCAGAGCACGTAAGACAGAAGGAATTAAGCACATAGACAAGGGGAAGGGATGACAGGAGGCTGTGAGAAAGGAACAAGCAGCATTGGAGAGGATGTGAACGAGGAACAAGCAACGAAGCATAAGGATGACAAAATGCAAACTGAGGGCAGTTGTGACATACACGATGGACGGTGTGACACACATACAGGAGCCACTCCTAAAGCATAAAGCAGCGTGTGAAAATAGGCCTTAACCAACAATAAATGTGCACAGTCGTGAATAGGGAAAGCAAGAATGGTATATTAGGGACAGTAGTTCATCAATAAAATGGCTTCTGCTTGATTCACACTGAATCGTGCAGAGTTCACGGTTTCTCTCCGCAAATCTCCAAGGAATGTCAGGTTAGCTGGAGACTTGATGAGCATCTTTGACGAGTTGTGGATCCATCCCTGGGATCCGTGCCTGGATGCATTCCTCCCACACCCACCAACACCTTCCTTAAACCCTAGCTTCCCCAGAGACTTGAGGAAACAACACAGGAGTAGCGTAAGCCTGAGCTGGTACAGGTGGAATCCTGCACCACTCAGAATCAGGATGTTTACCCCATTTCTGTGAGACAACAGCCTTTCACTACAAAGTGACCAGAATGAGGGCAAGGAACCAACCCCCAGCTCTAGAGACGCCAGTTACCAGGAGGAACAAGTAATTTTTCCTTTCAGTGCATCCCAGGATGTCTTGAAATGAAATTCATGACATCTAATTTACTGCCTCTCCTTTACTGACTGTCTGACTACACCTAAACACCATAAATGCAAACTGCAACCTTCAAAGTGACTGAAGGGAAAGAAAGAGAAGAAAAACAGAGAATGTAATTCTTTTACTGATACAGCACAGTAGCATTGACCATCCACACGCTGGTTTATTGTTTTGGACAAAATTCCTGTTTTCAGATGAACTGCCTTTTGACAAGGTCTTAAAGATTGCGTGGTCAAATGTGCCAATGGAACAAACAGGGGGAATCAAAAGATTTCCAGGGGGATCAAAAGATTTCCAGGGGGATCAAAATTAAGTAGGATCAGATGTAAGCCAGGACTTGCAGTCTCTTGTGGAACCACCTAAGATGGGCAAGTCAAGGGATGTGAAGGGAGTAATGCAAAACCATACGGAATATCAGTGTGAACTGAGGACCCCTGTCCTCTAAGTTGCTATAAAAATTCAAGGTATAACTCAGTGCCTGTGTCATACAGATACATAGAATTACAGCCACCTGCTCATCCTGTATATAACTGTAATTCTAGTCAAACCAGACTGGGAGATTACAACATCAGAAACATCTTTAGCTGAGTCACCTAAAAAAAAATCCTGATTATTTCAGCCAATTCCTCTTATATACAAAAAGCAAAGTAATAATTAAACGCAATTGTTCTTCAAGTTCACAAACACACATCCCCATCTGGACTGGTGCATTTCCCCCATTCTCCAGCTCTCCCCTGCATTGCTCTATGATCCCTGGAATTCCTGCTAGGCTGTGGCCTATCTGAAATGAGTTTGATGGTGAAGTGTCCCTTGACCCCATACCAAGGACTTCTGTGTGGCCAAGGTGGGAGCAGTGACCATGCTGGGTGAGGAATGACAGTGGGAATATTCAGTCATTCCCTGACAGCCTTGGAAGATTCCTTACCTTCCATTCTTACTGGAATTTTTAAAATTTCAGTAATTACCTGCCAGGATGGAAAGGTGGACACCTACAGCAATGTTGCCATCTTGGCTCTGTGACTGACTACTGCAGTTGTAATAAATTCTATTAACTCCCCTTGTAAATGTTAAATTAGTCAGCGATTAAGAGCTGCTAAAATCTTGTGATCCACCTAAAAACTGTGAACAAACCTCACACTGCTGCTGGCTCAGAAGCCGTGTAAAAATTCCATCTGTGGTGAATTGGTGTTTTCACAACACCCTGTTGAGATTACCTTTTGCTGGTACGTTTCATGGTGGGGCTTTAATTACATGTATAATCCTTTAGATATAAACCACTGACCAGGTCTGGGACTAAGACTAGACTGAGCTGCACCTAAGCTCTATCAAGAATTTAACAAGGAAGGGGTGTCTGCTCTGACCCTCAGCAGGAGGGTCCCTCTTACCCTTTTGCATTTTTCATCTCTGTTTAAATAATTCTATCTCAATTCCAACTTGATTTTCCTTTGTGTGTTTCATCCACGTAGAAAGTGACGGAGGGGACCTTGATATCGAACTTTGCTAACTCCCACTTTTACAAATTCATGCTAAACATACTTCTGCTAATAGCCTTCATGGTGATTCTTTAACGACCTAAACCACTCATTGACAACACCATCAAGCTCAGGAACTGAATCCAAGCAATCCTGGAGGTGCCATCCAGGGATTTTTTCAAGGAAACGATGCCCGAAAGAGAGAATGAATTATGTTGCCTTCCAACTCTGAAAAAGTATTTCTTGGTTTAAATCACTTCAGAATGAATTTACAATGTCATTCTCTCAGCTATTCTGTGAAATTACCCATGCATTACATTCTCAAAAGCATTTTATGCCATCTGCTTGGGATACTTAGTGTGAACATATTTGGGGGGGTGAAATTAGTAATTATAAGAGGAGGAAATTAACATATTGGACTAATTAACTGTATCTTCTGGAAAAGAAACAGGGAAGATAATGAATTACAAAGCTTGATGTTTACTGTTCTCCCAGCTAAATAAAGATTGTTCAATATGGCTCTCCTCGGGTTTCTTTTCTTGATTTTTGTTTTTTCCCTTTCTAAAGTATGGTATCTGCACTATGTCAAAGAACAGCAGCCAGAGAAAAGACTCGGACACTGCAGGCTCTGTGGTCTGGTTGTCTCCACCCTCACTGCTGAATGGAGCTCACCAATGTCCCTGTGTGACACATCCTTGTCATTACCAGGGTTCAAAATGAGGGATGCAGCACAGCTCACCTCGTTTGGGACACTGAAATATTAGAGCAGACTTAGTCACAGGAGCTCGTTATCCTTGGATCCCAATAAAGAAAAAGCATTTCATTTCTGCTCCGTTTTAGGTTTTAATTTAGGATGAAATCGTGCTTTGGTCTTTAACTGTACCAACCAGAGCTTTACTGACCATGAAGCGGTGATAATTATATTGCAGACCTGCATTTTTAATGAGAAGGCTCATAGCTGAAGAGGCCAGACTGTTTGGAAGATCCAGTTTTCATGGAGCACTAAACCAACATGTAAGGGTTAGAACCACCATGTTCTTGTTCATGATCCACCGCACTGAGAAAAAAAACATTTGTCCACGCTAAGCAAAAAAGTGAATTTTTGTTGCTAGGATGTCCCAAAGTTCACCTCATGCTTATACCTGAGGCCGACCATGAAGCAGATTTGGGGTTTACTATATTTGGGGTTTCTTATGTGTATAAACCCACTCTCAGAGCTCAGTACAGGTTAACAGGATTTTGAAGTATCAAGGTCTGTTCTAAAAAAGATGCAGGTCAGACTGACTCTATAAAAAACAGCTTCCCTTAATTTCAGAGTATTGCTTTACCTCTGATCAGGGATACCTTACAATGATATTGGAATAGAGGAGAGGTTTCTGTGGCGTCTCCCTTCCCTTTTCACATTGAAATTCTGTTCCAGTAGCCACACTCCACTGGAGAAGATGCCCCGTGTTCATGCATCGTGTATGTCAACAACTGAAAAATAAATTGTTTGCTGACTTCTAAGACAGCCCGACGTGAAATTTGGTTTTATTTCCTAAAATAGAAGCTCTGCACAAAGAAAAACACTTCATGGAAAAATGGCAAGTTTTACCATAATATTTACAAACACATTCAAAAATCAAAGAACACCTAAAAGAAAGGTCCAAATATAGAACCTCATTTATCCTCCCTTTGTTTCCAGCTACGGAATGGAATAGATGGTCATGAAATTGATATAAACAAATCTGCTACACGAGGCAGAGCTGCTCCCTGGAACACAATGGCACAAGGGGCAGAGCTTGGGCCAGAGTCATAGTCCAGGTCAACACAGCCCTTTATATGCAAACTGAGAGGCAGTTAAGGCACCACAACTTTCACACTTCAGTCTGATATCTAGGCCAGCTTATTGTCCTTAAGGAACTGATAAAGTCAGAATCAGTCACCACTGGTTTGACATATTTTACAGAAAGATTTTTCATTCCCTGAGCTTCGTTTCCATTGCCATTTCCCAGGGCTAGAGAACTGGCTGAATGATAATACCTATATTATATTTTAAACTCCTCCCTCCATGAAATTCACCAGGGGGGAAAAAAAAGTGAAGAGGAAGGGAAGAAATTTAATTTTTCCCCCAGAAGCACCACTCGTTGCAGCAAACACACCCCATATAATGCTGAACAGGAGTGGCTCTGAGTGTGCTTCTCCCACTTCTGAAGCAAAGCTGGATCCAGTTTCACATCTCTCAGAGAATGCCTTTTGTGCTGATGTATTTTAGCCAAGAGTCAAGTGCTTTGCCCTGCTTCTAAAAACTGGTCTGGATAAATGGATAAGACACTTCAACTGTACTAATCTTCAACTATCATACCAGTCAGTAAGTACAGCTAATTCAACAGATTAAACTATGAGAAAGGGCTGTCGTTAGTTCCCCTGAAGCTCCCTCCAGGTGTGTAAAATTCCAAGCTCTCTGTCCTTGTCCCACCACTGCACGTTGTCACCAAGGAAAAGCCAAGGCTGGAGACACTGTGTTTACCTCGGCAGGAAAAGATGTTCCTGGAGCAAAGACACTTTGAAAACGGATCCTCCAGTAACAAGAAGCCACCAAGAAATGGAGGAATAAATACCTGTGACATTGGTGCGGGCTGACAGAGCTTCGCAGTACTTTTCCAGCAGAACAGACAAGGGCAGGTTCACGGAGGATTCACAGTGCAGAACTATCTGGATAAACAGAAAGAAACCAAGCAGGTAAAGCAGCGGCCTGGAACAGATTTTCTCATTCATGAGTACAACAACCCCCCCAGCACTCTCAGAGCGGTTCCCATTCATGATTTATTCAGGTACAGACAGCCCCTGACATAGAAGGTTTGTGGTTATACGTGCTCAGCTCCAGGACATCACATGGAATTCACCTGACTAACGCAGGCAACTGCAAATTAACCACCTGTTCTGGATCTCTTCTTGTGGGAGCTGCTGAATACCTTTAACAAAGCTCAGGATCCACTCTGTCTCACCTAAAAGTAGATGCCTGAAATAGCAGAGCTGAATCACATCCCAATAAAGAGCTCGTGTTGAGTTTTTTCAGTGAACTTTTAACTGGTACATGGGTTCTAGAGATCCTTGCACATCCAGGAGAGACAGCAATTGGCAAAGGGCAGTTCAGAGGGCTCGAGGAAGGTGTTTGCATGGAATACACAGGATAATTGGGCACCCTTGTCAGGTGTCCCGCGGCTCTTTTTAGCCAGTGAAAGACGCACAAGTTCCTGACCCTCAGCATTCAGGGCTGAGCCTTCCACTGAGGGCAAACAACAGTGAGAAAGAGCAGTAATGCCAACATGGGCACTTCGAGAAAGCTGCAGGTTCAGTACAAGATGAAAGTACGACCCCAAGTAAATTTTAGGAAATAGAGTTGAAAATCAATGGGGATATTTTAATTTTCACACTCAAAATGAAATTACTGAAGTGCCCAGTGCAGACAGAGGAGATAAACCCACAGAGCTGTACATCCAACTGTAGAGCCAAGCTGGGATCCCCCTTGGAGCAAGAGAAGCTCTTGGAAAGCCCTTCAAGAAAGGCAGAACGAAACGTGGCAGGAAAATTCAGGAGTGACAAATCAATGACGGAAAATTCCATTTTCAAACTATGAAACAAAACCTTCCTGACTGTTTCTGAGGGGGATAGAAAGCCATGGTAACACACAAAATGCCTTTGCTTTTCTATTTACACAGAATGACTCCAACACAATTCAGGCAGCTCTTACTCAGGGAAACAACCCTACTCCTTGAAGGCTGATGTTTACATTTCAGTGCTCTGAGGTGTGTTAAGTGATTGAGGAACCCATTTTATGTCACTGAATTCTCTGTCACTTCATAAAAAGGAGGGTAAATGCTCATGACAATAGAATTCATCAGCCATGCTGTTCTCTAAAGAAAACTGTTCTTTGTACAGCACCATTTTCTACCTATTTCTCACTTTGCTGTTACTTCACAAAATAGGAAGTGTTGAAATACAAACAGAAAGCCTTTCTCAGACTTTTTTCTTTCCATATAAACACCATGAAGGTGCTGTTTCTCCTCCAGGGAGGCTCGAAACTCCTGCCTGCCATAGCAAAGCCTCCATGACTGGTCAGGTCAACGGGATAAAGGACAGATTCCATCTCCCGAGGCACAGAGCTCCCAAAACCCACGCTCTGCAGTGGCCACGTCTCATGTCAGACCCGGTCACGTGAGTTGACACAGCAGAGGCATTTCTTGCCCTCCATCCCTCATCCCTCTGCCACCTCCCAGGCCAAAGCACTGCCTCACTTCAAAGAAGAAACCCGAGCCCTCCCATGTACTGTAAATACGCTGCGTGTTCAGCTGTCCCCCCACCAAGACGAGGGGAAAGAACAGACAGAGGTCAAGCTCAGCGCAGCTTGGGCAGGAACAAGAAAGGTTAAATGTCACATTTGCTTTAGGGTCAGCTCAGGTTAATTTGGCGAGGGGGGGAAAGTGCCTTCCACATATTATGTTACTTTTGGTTTCATTTTCTCTCTGCTAACCACAGTCAACAACCTTGCTGTGCGTGAAACTTTTTAAAGAAACTTGTATTTAAAGCAGACAAAGCCCAAAAGAATAAAAAAAATCCCTCTTACAATAATAAAAACCAGCAAAACAAATAAGAGAAGAGGTAAATTTCAGTAATGCAGAATTGTAAAGATAAATAATTGGGCCTGTGACAGCACAGAAATTATATTCTGAAGTACTGAAATAACCGCTTTGGGTTACTAATGCACTACTTTACTGAAACTGCATCTCTTTTAAAAAAAGCTATTCCATGACCTGTGATCACCAAATCAGTTCTTTGTTGTCCTGCAGATTTACCTAAATCATGCACAGAAATGTCCGACCTAATTCCTCTGAGCCACTGTGGACATTCATGAACAAATAAAACTAATGCGCTGAGCTAAAGATTGAGGTGGTAATGAATCCTTTACTTTCCAAAGCAGGGACACCAACGAAGAGCAGGCCAGCTCTGAGTCTTCAGAAAAAAATACAGAGCCTTTGGTCAACTTCCCATTCACACTTGAGAGGTCTTTGGGGAAAAGGAGTGGAGGAATTGCTCTGGTGTGTCACTGGCTGCCTCTCTCATGGGTGTTTTGTTGGACCTTTCCCCTTGGACATGGTCACTGCACTTCAGCAAGTCATGAAAATTCATTCTCTACAACTTCCTGAAAGGTGGCTGCAGTCAGGTGGGGGTTGGCCTCTTTCCCCAGGCAGCCACTGACAGAACGAGAGGACACAGCCTCAAGCCGCGTCAAGGGAAATACAGGTTGGATATTAGGAAAAAGTATTTTTCAGAAAGGGGGATAAAGTACTGGAACAGACTGCCTGGGGAGGTGGTGGAATCACCGTCCCTGGATGTGTTTAAAAAAAGACTGGATATGGCACTTGATGCCATAATCTGGTTGAGATATTAGGGCACAGGTTGGACTCGATGATCTTGAAGGTCTCTTCCAACCCATACATTCTGTGAATTCTGTGAAAGATCTTTATCTCTGTCAGAGGGCATCAGCTATGAGACACATGCGTTGCCTGCTCTCAGTTTCCTCCAGAATTTGTGGTTATTTCATCCAGATTAGAGAGGGTTTGTAAAGTCACTTTAAGAAGGCTTTTAACAACGAGTCCTGGTTTGAAATATTGAGTTCCACAATGCAGCATTATAGAAATATAAAACCTGGTGAACACTGGTGCTGTAAAATTCACCTGCATGAGAGAGGTTGTTTTCTCCTCTCAAACGTGGAAGAAATGGCTACAGGAATATATACAGCCCCCAAAGCTATGGATAGCATCCAAAAATGCCAATACAGGCATGGGGCTACCACAGAGACCCAATGGAGCATTTGCTAAGTTTAAATATCTCACAGTAGGCAGCAGCACAGTGGGTGAAGTGAGCAGGAGTGAAAGCTGAAGGGAAGGACTGAAGTGGGAAAGGCTGACCCACAACAGCAAAACACCCCCTGCCAAGGTGGAGGTGAGTTTGGAGGCAGTGCATGCTGCCCAGCACGGAGAGATGCACACTCCCCTTTCCCATTCTCACACAAGAATTCCCAGACACCATATTCCAGTGGTCTAATAAAAGCCAGCTGTTAGGCCTCCCTGTCAAACATCTGCTGGTGGCATGCTGAGAGGTGCTGACATCTGACACAGCCTCAAAGCAACAGAGCAAAAAGTCTTTTAAAAAAATGTAGCTCCTAGTACTCCCGAGGTCCCAGAGAAATCCATCCCATGGAAGTACAACAGCATCTCACCAGAAAGCCACTCCCAGAAAAGCAGTGGGATTTGTATTGAATAGCTCAGACTTCAAAACAGAGAGAGCAGCAGCTGAGCTGATCACACAGGGATTCCTTTGGAATTCAGGAAGAGAAGCAGGAATTTTCCAGATGCAGCTCATCTGCTGTCTTTTAAATCTTTAAGTCGGAATGACCTCCACTGACTGCATCAGCTGGGTCATGCCCACTGTAAGGACAAGGATCACTTAGATGAATCCTTCCTAAATTTTCTTTACACACTACATACAAAAGGAGAGGTAAAAAACATTCCTAGAGATGATGGCTCAAGAAGACACAAGGACGTCACCATGTTATCAAATCACCTGCACTCTTTCTTTTACTGAGCAAGATGAAGTGACCTTCCGACACGGAAAAATTTGGGAGTTATCAACCACAAAATGCGCTTAGTCCACAGCTGACAAGGGAAGGGTCTCATGTCCTCTTTGCCATTCAAGAATGAAGTCTCAGCCTGAATTATCCACTGTGCTCTCTATAAAGCCAAAACATTTTCCACCTCTCATTTTCCATGAGAAACCACCTCTGGCAGTGGCAGGAATCATGTCAGGAGGATGCTTCTTCCTACCCTTCATCTCTGGGAAGCTCCACTGCTGTTAAAACTCCTGCTTCAGCTTTTCCCATGGGTTTCTCTAAAATATCTGAGGCTGTAAATGCTACCTCGTTTCGACATCAAAATTGCAGCAAAACTGTCTTCAGCACACAGAAAAGCTGGTGCTCAGTAGTTTTGCCCCAAAACTCAGGGGAAAAAAAAGAAAAAAAAAAAGAGTGAGAGCAAGAGAAAAGGGAAACCTGCATTTAATTTTTAGCTCTTCAATTAGGCAATGCAAATAAATTCACTCCATCTCCACGACAAGATTGAGTTCTCACCCCAGCTTCTGGGAGGGACATGCTCAGAACAGTGGCCCTACTAAATGCAAAAATTCTTAGTTTGTGTCCACAGAAGCTCGTTTCAGGGAAACACATGCTTCTAACTTCACAATGAAATTGTGTTAGTGAAGGAGTTCAACACAGCAAAATCAAAAGAGAATCCCACAGTTCCTTGACAAAATCCATACTCTGAACGCAGCTGGGGAGTTTCCGGGGCAGGTGGGCATCTGGCAAGTTCTACATCACTGGTGTGGAGAAACAGATGCTTCGGGAGAAAAAACCACCAGATATCCCTTGGAATGCTCTTGTAACAAATGCCAGCGTTCATCTGAGCAGCTCTTTCCTTCTAGGAGATGGCAACACATGGGAGAGAATGAGGAGAGCTGGAATATTTGCTGACTACTAATCACCTGAAGGAATATGCAATAACAATCAGAAGAGTGAAAGCTGCTGCTTCAGGAGAAAAACAGAGATTGGCACAGGAGAGGAGGGGAAAGTCATGCTTACAGTGGCCAGGATGGATTTATATCTGCTGCCATGTGGTTACTTCATCCACAAGATGCACGTGAAAGAGATGCTTATTAAAGAACCGTGCAAAGAGGGCCAGTGTGTTGGAAATACTTTGCTTTTTTGGAGAACCGAAAAGGTCAGCCCTCTGCACCAAAATGTTTTAGGCCTTTCTCAATCTGGTAACTTAAAATCGCTCGTGCGGCAGCATTTGGCAGTGTACAATTGTTTGGCTCTGCCTCACCAGAAAGATAATTTCTATTTGGGATAGAAAGTCTAAATACAAGTTTTCACAGGAGCCTGCAACCTGAAACCCGAGCCAGCTAAGGTTACAGTAGAGGGAAAGACTCTGAGCACAGTTCAAGAAAAACAGGCTCCTTTTCAAGTCATCCTTCATCTCTTTAAACTCCCTCCAAGTTAATCCAAGTGGCCACATAAAACATTGCTACTTGCTAGAGAGCCTCAAATACTCCAGGAGACACTGCTCCATGATCTTAGAGGCCAGATGTATTCTGCAGCTCTTCCACGAAGTCTGGAAAAAAGAGCCCAAAAGTCTGCATGGAATGGGAATACAGACCCCAGTTCAATAAAGCAACTAAACACATGCTCGGTTCTAAGGCATGAAATTAATTCAATCTTTATGCAAAAATAAATTAAAAAAAACTGTCGAGCATCTGCTACACTGAGCCCACCAGTGAACTTCAGTGCTGTCTTTGAAACTTGGACATCTGCCTTCAGTGAGCACGGCCTACGTGCTCTGCTGGAGAAGCTTTTAGAGGGGAAGTTCTTCATCCACTGAAAGCCACGCAGGTGCTGAGGGATTTTCTGAGTCACAAGATACAGAACAAACCTGTTTAAGGCCACCCATGAGCTGCACTTGTCCAACCAGGTCTCCAAGCCCTTCCAAAGCTGCCTGAGGTGTTATAAATGCACATAACAGCATTTGAATCACAAGCTGCAGCTCTCCTGAAATAAACCTGTTCAATGGAAAGACTTGTCAATTTCACATCCCTGAAGGGTTTTGTTGCTCAATCCCCACACCTGTGGGTATCAGATTAAGAGTCTGGAAGGGGAACAAGCCCCTCACAGCACTCTGCCCTCTCCTTAGCTCTGCACACCAAACTTGTGAGTAATTTTTTCCCACCCAATTCCCATTCCTATGAATCCTCTCAGCAGCTCCAATGTGATTCACCTCACCCCTCCTACTCCAGCAGGCTTCGCTTCAGGCTCCCTAATGCTCAGTGGAAGGGGGAAGCAGTGTCAAGGAACAATCCATCATTTGTGCTTTAAACATGTACTTCAGGATGAGATAACTCATGCACTGGAGACAAAATACTCAGGGAATCCAGACGAGCTCAAGTTTAAAAGTCATTTTTACCCCAGTGAATGCCAATACCTCATTTAACTCCTATCTACATGCAGAGCCTCTGCAAGGATCATTCACCCATCCACTGTCACCACTGCCACTACACTTCCAAGGCTGCCCTTCACAGGCTCTCCCAGCTCCAGCTCAACAAAACTGAGCTCCTAATCTTTGGTTTTTCAAGTCTTTGCCACCTGAAAAAGCTAAAAAAGCCATCTGGAACAAGACTTTATTCAGCTCGTATCTGCTCAGCTTTCCATGGAACGCCAACAGTGGTACCTCTGTATCCTCCACAAAATGTTCCTCTGACCCAAGATTTCCTGGCAGTGATTTAAAAATGAGCCAGCGAGGTGGCACTGGATATCAGCAGTGAACTTTCTCTCCATCTTTCCTTAAACTGCTAATTCTTGGGCTGGAGCCCACTTTTAGATTTGAAAACCAAGTATCACAGTGAAATTTAACTCCAGGTCTGGAATTATCTTTCACTACCTGAAGGGGAATCACAGACTCTTCTCCGAGGAGTCGGATTCCTCCCAGGAGCTGACAGCAGAGCAGTGAGACAGACATCACTCACAAGTTGAAGCGAGGGAAAATCTCGCAGAACATAAAGAAAAAATTATGCACCATGACAACGAGTGAGCATTGGAAAAGAGATGTTGTAAGAAGACATTTCAGAGATGTTGTGAGAGCTCCATCTTTGCAGGTTTTCACAGCCTAACTGGACAAGAATCATTTGGTTTTGGAATTAACCCTGCCTTGAGAAGGTGACTGGTCAAGAAACTTCTGGCAATCCCTTCCAGCACAGATTATTTTTTCATCTCTTGATTCTATAGTCCTTATGACAAAAAGAATCACAGATAACAATTACTCCCCAAACCTCTCCACTGGCAATGCAGTAAACAGCTTACAGACTGTATCTTGAACAATAATCAGCAATCCAGAGGCTTTGAGGTGTCTTTCATTCATATTTCTAAGATTCGTGACTCTATTCACATAATCATGATTAAAAAATTATACCAAATACTATGAAAACATTTTTTTAAATTATTTTTGTATTTAAAGATAGGATTTTCTTTTAATATTTTTTTTCCTGTCTGAAGGAATGAAATACTGCAAGCCTGACAAGACTTCAAAATCTTCATGAAGACACTCGTTTTGATAAAGTAGGGGATTTTTACACCTTGGAAGGTGTCTCAAGTTCAAGCTGGACTAAACAGCCGATCTCCCAGCAGGTGGGTTTTGGGGCAGGATGAGGAAAGACCCTCAGTGCATCTGACTGGAAGCACACCTGGTCAAAATTTTTTCCGGAGCTCTGAGACACCATTCTCAGCAGCCAGAGGGACACCCTGGGCTTCCTCTCTGCTTTGAAGGAGCCATTTGATGGCAGAAGGAGCAGCCTGGTCGCTGGCAGGGATGTTTGCTGACAGAACAAGCAAGCGGCGGGGGGACTGCGCTGCTCTCAGCAGCCCCGTGCACCGGAGAGAGGAAGCAGCAAGGGAAGAGCTGTGATGGCCACACTGCCCAGCACAGCCCTGGCGTGGCTCAGGAGCCTCTGCTGGCATCGGCGCCCTGAAACCCAAGCCATGCCCGGGCCCTGGGATCTGCTCCTGCCACTCAAAGGGAATCGATACCTCAGCGAGCAGAGCCTGGCTGGCAGCCCCACAGGAAACCTGTCCGGGCCCGTCAGCACACTTCCTCTCCTTCCCTTTTGCCTCCTTTCCTCCTTCCTTTGCGCTGGAAAAGCCACCCCAGCCAGAGGACAGCACTTCCCAAACTATGGCAGTGCAGAGATGACAGCACGGAGCAAGTCCCACATCCCAGGGACCTGGGGGACAGCAGCAGGGATGATCCCACAGCCCTCGGAGGCGAGTGGCTCCTCTCCAGTCCTCCAGCACTTCAGCTGCTATTACCAGGGCAAGGGTTTAGCATTGCAGTGAGGACAGCTAATGTATTTTAATCTCCAGCTGCATTACTCACTATTTACTTTCCCGGCATACACAGCCCAGAGCGGACAGTTACTCAGCCAGCATTATGCAAAAGTTTATAGAGCTTTAATTGGCTCCATTTAATTAGTTTCACTTTCTTACAGCTCCGTGGGAGAAGTACTTTTCAGCTCTTGAATTACCAAATGGATTTTCTTTCTTATGTAGTGGAAACATGCCGAGTTTCCGTGCAAGCACATGAGGCTTAAGGGATGTTGGGAAAGGCAGGTTCCAAGTTCTCCAACCCAGGGAAGGAGCAGTGCACTCCCAGCACCTGACTCTCAACGTGGGCTGCCCTGCAGAGCAGTGAGGGACTTGTGAGGCAGAAGTCAGGACAGGACATTGAAATCCATCTCTGTGAGGCAGTTTTCTCTGGCCCTTCCACAGCCCGCCCCAAAGGAACCAGGCTTTGAGAAGATCCAGCAGAACATCTGCTCGTGAGAGCCAACCCAGACGATGCCAGGGCCAGAGAGCTGAGCAGTGCTTAGCACAGCACGTGCTCCGAGTCAAAGAGCATGGCAGGGAGCATCTAACAAATATCCCCACGCCGGCACCGCGAACCAGAAATGAAATTTTCATGTATTTGGACGTGACTGATGAGATCCAAGCAGACAGTCACCTGAAGGACAGTTCTCTCAGTTGACTGATCTACTTTCTATTTGTCTTCTCTTGCAACAAGGACCACAGCCAAATTTATCCAACTCCTCAGAGAAGAAAATTAAAACACTTTACCCAACACTGGCCACCTTAATCCAATACAGCTGTTTTCAAAGCTGTTAAAAAAATTATTAGCCGTAAAAGAAAGCAATTCTGTACAAAGAAATAGCTTAATAAAGCAAACCATCACAAAGTGTTTAGTTGTTATGAATAGAAAGATAAGGAGGCAAAGACAGTGTCCATGCAATGCTCTAACACAGGTCATTAAGTACCCACAGGAGGCAGGGAGGTGCCAGTGGCTCGCTGGACAGCTCCAGCTTTACAGCCAACAATTAATGTTTGCACTTTAAGGAAGAGCAGACTACATTTGGGGTTAAAAGTGCCCTAAATTAAAAGAAAGATGGACATGATCTGTTGCAATTTATAGACATGGTGTGCAAAAGAAAATTCCTGCAGAAAAGTCATCTGCTGGATAAACTTTTAATCTAGAGTAAATCAGCTTTACCCCTAAATCTCCTTCTTGGGTTTGCAGTGCTGCAAAACCTGAAAGTGATCTCAACTAAAAAGGAACAGATTCAGCAGCATGTGCAGCCTGTTGTTACCACCCACATTTCCTCACCTCCCCCTCTCCCCAGAAAATAAGATCTGCAGAACTATTAAAAGAACCTAGAAATGTGCAAATGTTTGTTCTAATACAGTATTTTTAAAATATTTGGTTTACTGATATATGGGGCAAAATGAAAATAAAGGGAAAACAGAAAAACGCTTCCTTAAAAAGTCCGTATCACCCGCTAGCCGGTTTTTCTCCTAGTGAATCTCTCAGAGCAGCACATCAGCAGCAGGAACCCGCAGTAATTCCTGACACAAAGAGAGCTGGCCACCAAGTTCAAAGCAAGGAAGAGTTGGCCTTAGAGGAAAATCCCTCCCTGGGGCGCTCACAGCGAGCCCTGAGCGATGGCAGCACAGCACTCTCCATCTAAGCCAATAAATCAAGCAGTGTAGAGGCCTGTTTCAAGTCCTTAATCATTCAACTGTTCAATTTTTACAATGCCTCCTGGCCACATTTCTGCCCCAAGCAATCTGGTGGTATCTCAGACAGCTCCTGGGAATGATCTGGGAGCTAGGGAGCACCATGGACCTTCTCTGTGCACAGCATCTCCCTGTTTTAGAAGCTGAAGGAGCTCAGTCACATGAGCACGAGTCACTCTCTGGCATTTCTTCTGAAGGCTGGAGAGCCTTCCTGGAGATATTGATGTACCAGTGGAGTTAGAACCCGTGAAGCTGAAATTAAAATTCTGCACCTGACAACGCACAGCCCTCAAAGAGATCTCTGCTCTCTCTTCCTCCACAGCCACACTCTGGTTTGGAATATGAAGGTCAGAGAGTTTAGAGGACTTAATCATGACTTTTCCTCTGCTCTTGACAGGGTCATGATATGTAAGCAGATGCCTTATATGCACAAAAGCTAAAGCTGCTTTCTTGCTGGCTAAGGGCAGGGATGAACATCATCACTGAAATGTTTTATGGCGAAAGTACAGCCAGCCAACACCAGCACACAGCCACCTCCCTCCAACATCCAATAACTGCCGAGGGATGGTTACAGACCAAACCCTGATAAAGTACTGCCCCAGGAAAGGCTTCTCCTGATGAGATGTTTATGCTGCGTTAATTCACAATAGGGCCGAATTTCGGCAGCCTCAGACCAGGAGTACTATTTAACTTGTCATCACTGCCTGATACACTCACACTGCCCCGGCTCTTTTAACAGCTCCAGGAGAACAAATAAATTATAGCAAGCTTTGCTTTTGGGTTTGATGAATAATCCCTCCTCCCCAAATTACGTGAACTTAGCAAGGACTTTATATAAAAATGTCATAAGACTCATTTGCCTGCATTTTATGGTTTGTTTTTTGTTTCCCACATTCAGTTAGATGTGTTTTCAAGCGTATCATACCAGAACCCCTTCAAGAGAACATATATCTCAGGGCAAGTCTTCACCCTTTTGCTGACCAGCCCTGTGAAATCTGTCAGGTCATTTGCACCAGCATTTTCAAGTGGCAGATCTAATTCTGTAGCAGAAACTTGCCTCATCCCGTGGGCGTTGCAAACCTGCAGCTCCCATAAAACACAATTGCTCGGCTGCTGTGAAAACTTAAACTCTCTTAACTGGGTAAGGGCCTGCTCCCACAGGCAGCTATTCCTTTCCTCAAACCCACAAATGTGAATAAAGTCACTGACTTCGAGTCCACTTTCGAGTGTTTTCAAGTTAAACAAGAACTGAAGAGCTCTGGCTTTGAGCCAAAGTTTTAAAACACTGCTCTTAAGCTTCTTGGTGCAAAGTTTCCTCCAGCTGTAAAGCAGAGATCCAGATTTACTGACAACATCCAGGGATTAAAATACTCCCCAAAGGAGCAGCAAAAGCTTCTGCTACAGCTGGAGCAACCAGAGCCGTTCTGAGGCTGAAGATTCAAAATGTTACTTCCCACACAGGTGTACACGAGCCCCGGTCAGACACCAGCACGTTCCACCCAAACAAGCTCCTCTATGAAGACACACAGCGTACACTCAGAGTTCACATTCTTGGGCTAAACACACTTTATGGAAACGTCACGTTTTGATCCTTAATCTACCTTTTTTTCCCTTTCTTTTGAGGTAGTTTTGTTTTTAAAGCAGCGACACAACTACCAAAATTTGCAGAACTAATCCAAATGCAAAGTTGCAGCAGAACTGGAAAATCCATGGATTATATCCACAGACGAAGCACATGACGATTTTTGATTCATTAATAAAGAATTAGTCTAAGTATTTGGTACCTGAGTACTTTTGATAACCTCAGTGGCAAGTCCCACACTCTAAAGACAAACTGAGATATTTTTATGGACCAAAATACATCAATAGAGGAAAACTCAGCCTGGAAGAGAAAAAGGACTAAGAAACAAAGATTAGGAAGAAGTGGTTTGGGGTTGAAAACAGCAAGTGTGTAGACCCATGCCACTGTGATCCCATGTGCACTGATCTCTCCCTTTTTTTGGGGATTAAAAAAAGAAATTGGCAGAGGTGAGAAAGTACTCTCTCACTTCTAAGAAAGCTTCTGCAAAAAAAGATTTTAAAATTAAATTGTTGCTTCTCTCTGAAGCTTGTTGTTGACCTGGCTTTCCTCGACCTTTCTTTCTAAATTAGAGAAAAACAAACAAGCTTCCAAACAAACAAACATACCCCCCACAAACAAACAAACCCCAAACCAAACCAAAATAGATAGGACTTAAGGAAACAGAAGATATTTTCTTTCTTTGTCTAAGGAAATGTGAAAGATAGACGAATTACACTGCAGTTCAGAAGGGTCACTGCCACTTTTTTTTAAAGCTGTGGGAACAGCCTTTACAAATTCGGCACAGGATCAATGTTATTCCTGCTTAACCTCTCACGTTTTCTTTTCAAGTCTGACTTAACCGCACTCGAAACCGTCGCTCAAAACAAACAAGCCTCGAGAAACCACTGGGAAAGCTTCTGACAGTCCGACAACGGCCAACCTGATCTCCACCTCAGCCCAGCACCTCCCAGGGGGATGCTCGTGATGGAGAGGGACCACGCGGAAAAGCTTCCTGCACGTTTCACTCGGGAGAAACCCGGAGCAAGTGCCGGGCTGGGTGCGTGGGCTGAGCCCTGCCCTTCGCCACCCCTGGCTGCTGATCGCTGCTGGAGCACATGGTGCGAGGAGAGGCACCGGGACAGAGCCCGGGGACACGGAGCGCCGGCAGGGAGCGGGGAGATGGAGGGAAAACCCCTTCCCGCTGGGGCAGGGAGCTGCCACCCCAGTGCTGGGACCTCTTCTGGCAAGGAAAGGTGGCTGTTTCACAGGGAAGGGGACACTGTGAAGGGCTGTGGTTAAGCCCAGGGGCTCTGAGGGGACCCCGAGGCGAACGGGCAGAGGGTGTCTCGGAAAGCACCTGTGATGGAGCAGGAAAGGAGCACGGGGACGGATCGCCGAGCAGCGGCACGGGCAGCAGCTGGCCGGGAGCGGTGCCGCCCGCCCGGGCTGTCCCAGAGCCCGCGGAC
>WEIT01023766.1:115803-128289 GCA_013389985.1 Dryoscopus gambensis | reverse complement strand
CGGAGCCGAGCCCGGCGCCGCCGGCGCGTCCCAGGGCAAACGCCCGGCAGGGAGGGAGGGAGAAGGGGGGAGCCGAGCCCGCCCTCCGCCCAGGATGCCTCGGGGATGGAGGCGGCGGGGGGCCCCCGGGGGAGCGCGACCCTCACAGCTTCCAGCAGCGAGGGGGACCCTCCTCTCTCCCTGCTCCGGGCGCAAGAGGGATTCCCCTCTCCATCGGGCGCTGGGTGGAAGCGGGACCGCACCGCCCGCACCCGTCCAGGAGCGATGGGGAACCCTCTCCGCGAGCACCGAGAGTGATGGAGATCCCCCTCCCCAGGCAATGGGGACGCCTTCCACACCAGCTTCCAGAAATAACGGGGATCCTCCTCCACCCTCCCATATACTGGAAATTCCACTGCCTGCAAAGTTTCCAGGAACAAGAGGATTCTCCCTGCCCAGGCTCTGGGTGCAGTGGGGATCACTGTCCAAAATTAGGTGCAATGCACACACACCCCCCGCAGCCCCCCAGCAGCATTAATAATCCCTTCACCGCCACCCCATCCTGCCAGGAATTAGGTGAAATGTTAACTCCACTGCCCTTAAACTTTCAGGAGCAACAGGCTTCCACCACTGCCCAGGTACAAACGGCAATGTGCACACAGTGCATTAGAGGTGTTTTATAAAAAGATGGAGAGCAACTCTTTGCTTGAGCACGTAGTGATAGGACACTTTTTAAGCTAAAAGTTTAGATTAGATACTAGGAAGAAATTCTTCCCTGTGATGGTGGGGAGACCCCGGCACAGGGTGCCCAGAGAAGCTGTGGCTGCCCCTGGATCCCTGGAAGTGCCCAAGGCCAGATTGGACGGGGCTTGGAACAACCTGGGATAGCGGAAGGTGTCCCTGCCCATGGCAGGACGGTTGAAACAGGATGATCTTCAAGGTCCCCTCCAATCCAAGTCTTTCTATGACTCTGTGGCCCCCAACAAGCCTGAGAATAAAAGGAAGAATCCTCCCTGGCCCTGTGCACTCTGAACTGCCTGCCCGCCCTCCAGGAGTAAGAGAACACCCCCCAAGCTCACAATGCAGCATTCCCAGGTGTGATGAAGATCGCCACCTCCAAAATAACGAGAAGCAAATCTCCCATCTTTGTCTGTACCCCAGGGCAAAAAGGTTCTGGCTTATTGGTCACCAAATTCATCAGCACACCTTTCCTGAAGTCTCCAAGCCCGTGGGGCATCTCCTTTGCTGTTCCAGCTGTAATGGGAACCCTTTTTTCCCCCAGCACTAAGCCTTTTAAGACTCCCCAGCAGTACATACATCCTTCTAGCCAGGTAAAACCTGCCTTTTTGGCTCTTCCTTGTGCTCTTGGTTTCTGAAACATAAGACATTTGTCCTGCTCTTATCTACAGATACTGGCTGGGCTAGACCCCTGTGCAAGCAAAGGCAAAACAAGGTCACCCCTTATCTTCCTGCCCACTTGCCCAAGGGGCCCCTGGCCCTCTGTTTCCTCTGGGGTGGGTGTTGACGCTCTGGGAATGGGAATCTTACAGATTTGGATGGCTGGCCCTGTTGAGGCAGAGTTCCTGGGTCTAGCAGAGACAAGTTACACCCTGCCCTGCACATCCAGTTGGGCCTCTCCATACAATGGATGTGTCTGTGGTATTGTTTGGTGTGCGCATCAGGCCGAGCCCCGGTCTTCCCAGTGCCAGCAATGAGCCTAACAAGATTATTTTCCCCNAGAACACCCCCCAAGCTCACAATGCAGCATTCCCAGGTGTGATGAAGATCGCCACCTCCAAAATAACGAGAAGCAAATCTCCCATCTTCGTCTGTACCCCAGGGCAAAAAGGTTCTGGCTTATTGGTCACCAAATTCATCAGCACACCTTTCCTGAAGTCTCCAAGCCCGTGGGGCATCTCCTTTGCTGTTCCAGCTGTAATGGGAACCCTTTTTTCCCCCAGCACTAAGCCTTTTAAGACTCCCCAGCAGTACATACATCCTTCTAGCCAGGTAAAACCTGCCTTTTTGGCTCTTCCTTGTGCTCTTGGTTTCTGAAACATAAGACATTTGTCCTGCCCTTATCTACAGATACTGACTGGGCTAGACCCCTGTGCAAGCAAAGGCAAAACAAGGTCACCCCGTATCTTCCTGACCACCTGCTCAAGGGGCCTCTGGCCCTCTGTTTGCTCTGGGGTGGATGTTGACACTCTGGGAATGGGAATCTTACCGATTTGGATGCCTGACCCTGTTGAGGCAGAGTTCCTGGGTCTAGCAGAGACAAGTTACACCCTGCCCTGCACATCCAGTTGGGCCTCTCCATACAATGGATGTGTCTGTGGTATTGTTTGGTGTGCGCATCAGGCCGAGCCCCGGTCTTCCCAGTGCCAGCAATGAGCCTAACAAGATTATTTTCCCCTCTGCTCCATCCCATCTGCCCAGAGGACGGCCAGCTGTGTGTGAATCACAGTCAGGCTGGGACTGTCCCCAAAAGCCCAGCTGTGTCCCGAGGCACACAGCCCTCAGTCACAGCTCTGGGGCCGGAGCAGACAGCGCCAGCTCCTTCCCATCTCAGCTGAATTTCCACAGGGAGCAGTGCCATGCACTGTCCGTGTAGTCACCTGTGGCCAGCTGCTTCCTTCAGGGAGAGGGGGCCTTTTCCTCCCCAAAACAGTGTCTTTCCACCACCCTTCTTGTTTGCTGGTTTGTTTTTTTTTTTTTTTTTGAATCAAAATCAATTGCCAAAGGTCACAGTGGCACAGAGGAAAGAGTTCCAACAAATTCTCAGGGTTTATAACAGCTTAGCAAGATGCAGAAATACCTGGACATCTTCCTTTGAGACCTTGCTGAATTATGTTGCTTTTTGTCATTTGCTCAGAAAGGCATAAAACAGCTTCTGACCCTCTCTAAAACACCTACAGGGATGCTTACATTCCTAATTTCCTTCAGGAATTCTATTTGGTACATCATGAACATCACAGCAAGGAGATGGGCACTTATGTACAATAGAAAACTTGGAATCTTCCTAAGAGACTGGCAAAAGTTTTCACAAAGCAGCATCATTTTCCCTTTTCCTCTGGTTATTCAACAGTTTGAATACATTTAAATATTTAAGCTTGCCTAGTTTTCCCTTTTCAGCCTGTTGCACACCAGCATTTGTTTATTTTCATTATTAAAAGAAAACAAAGCCATATCCCAAAGTTGCATGCTTCCAATTAATATGAGTTTGTTCATGAAAATGCAAAAGGGAGGAATAAATCCAGCCCAAATTTTTATTGCATTTAAACATCTACCTCCGGGACTGGAAACTGACACGCAACAGGATTCCATGAACTCATGGGAATCGGTAAAGGAGGCCTGGAGCTGCATCTGCACAGACATCAAGTGCCCTGGAACCAGGAAGGTTTTCCATGACTTTCTGTTATGATTTATCTGTGTTTATTGCACTGTCCAGAGCCTCGTAATCTTAAAAGTTGTATTGAAACGGAGCAAAACAACCCCAAATTGTGACTATCTAAGGATTAAACAAATCATTCCTGCAGCCTCTGCCCGAGGCTTTTCCCCTTGCAGCTGGGTTGCAAAGTCCAACCAAAGATTTTTGTAATCTGGGTTGCTTATATGGTCAGTCCCCTTTGGATGCTCTGGAGTTCTTTTAGGGCACAGCTCATGTTGCAGCTTTTCCTTCAGTCAGGGGACTCTTCTCGCAGTCGTGTCCTTTGGTAAAACTTGTAGGATCATAAATCCTGCTGGCTGGATTTATGGGTGAGATTGGTCAAGGTTAACATGGGAACAGAGACGCACAGACACAGACACCCACACACCCACGTGTGGATGTGGCATGGGAAATGTAAGCCTTGTTCTTTCAGGAAATGCACCAAGACCCCTGAGATCAATACTCAGAGGCTCAGGAATGCAGGAGAAGTCAATCCTGATCAGCTGGATGGAGCGAGTCTCCGTACGGGATCATGGCAAGGATCCAGTTGCTCAGTTCTTGCCCAAATGACTTTCAGACAAGGCTTGCAGTCATGCCCATACAAGGATAACCCCCTTTGCTTGTTTGGTGGTGATTTTTATTCTTCTTTAAAGCTCCTGAAAGAACTTCCAAATCTAAGTATTCCCACTGCTCTCAGTGGTGAAGATGTACAGGAAGAATCCTCGCTGGAAGAAGGGAATGGCCAGCTCTTGGTGCCACATCTAACACAGCAAGGTCCTTGCTGGGTCCAGCTCCTGAGAAATTTCTGCAATACAATGAAATAACTCGAAAAACAGTTCTAATAATAACCACAAGCATCACACAAGACGTGAGTAACCAAAGGGTGAAATCAGGCTGAATCAGGTGCCAACTTTGTCTCTCTGAAACATGGGAGCACCTCTCAGAGGGATGACATATCTCTCAATTAAAGGGAAACATCAGAAAATATCAAATACGTCCCTCCAGGTGAGTTTCAGAGCCCTCTCCTATGGGTCCCCACTTGGGGACAAATTGGGTCCCCATTTGGAACCTTGGATAGGTTTTAGGCCCCTTGTGCAGGATCTGAGTAAGTACAATTTTAATTATGTATCAGATGTTTTATTCATCCCCTAAACTAATAAAGTTAGACCCCTTTCAGAGATGTGACGGCTCAGAACAGCTACAATTCTCTGGAAGTGTTCTGCTGCCCTGTTCCCTCCCGACTGCATCGGTTTCAGCTGTTTCAGAGTGGCAGGGGAATCGATCTGGGTGTGCCACACCTGGAAGAGGCCGGGCTGGGAGAAGGAACGGGAGGAGTTCCCCCTGCTTCTTGCAGAATGTGTGAATGCCACAATGACATTTGAAACCAGAATAATTTCTGCAAGGGGGGAAAGTTAGCTGGAGGGTTCTTATTGATTATGAATGTGATGTTTTCCTGAAATAATGGTGGGTCAGAGTTGGTAACGAGCATGGCTCAGGAAAACAGAGATTACTCTGACAAAGCAAAGGCACAGAGCTTCTTCCTCTTCAGCGGGCCAGTACTTGCAACTGCACTGGAAGGAGGGATGTAAGTAGGATGGAGGAAAAAATGGTGATATTTAAAGAAAGTTCCATTGTTTGAAATGGTTCCTACTAGTGAAGTCTCTGGGGTGTAGTATGAACATTGGGAGTGGGGAGAAAGAAGGAAAATGAGGTGAAAGCATCACCCCTTCGGCATAAAATAGATTTTCTGGCTTTCTTTACTGCAGAACTTTTGTGGCCACTGTATTCTCATGGAATAGCACAGGGCTTTTCCTGGTGCTTAGTGTTTGGCACATCCTATTGCTAGGGAGATGCAACTGGGACTCTTCACCACAAACCTCAGCGAGCACCGAGCCCATATGGGCTGGGAGAATTGTTCTGGTGGCTGCAGGCCCTGCCAGATGTTCCCTTTTCCCCAGCCAGCTGTGGGACAGCAAAGCTGCCACATCTGGGGATGGGGATCTGGGTACTTAGGGCTTTCAGGTGCCTTGCTCCAGGCTGTGAAGGACAATTGGCAACCTGAACACTGTTCAAAGTTCCCTGGCAAAGCAGTTTCAGAGAGAAATTTAAAAAACATGGTGAAATGTATAATCAAGAGATGTTTCACCTTAAAAATGGGGGAGGAGGAAAATGTGTCATGAGAGGAATCACCTCATTTGGGTTCAGAAGTTCAAGCCTCACTGAGTAAGTAGAGCCACACCTCTAAGTGGATCTGACGTTTTGGTGGATTCTTGGTACAACTTGATTATTTCCGAATAACTTTCAAGTTACTTCTGCAGAAATAAATCTTGGGATTGGCAAATAGCAGAGAAAAATGTGTGATTCAGCCTCGCTCCTTCACTCTTTCATGAGAAATGTCTTCTGCATTTTGCATTTAGATTGCAGTGTTCACCTGTATTTTACCACACTCAACGAAATCTGGCACCAGACAATCAAATGAAGACAGAGATCCACAATTTCTGCATCCAGCTTTAGTCCACTGTGATTACACTAAAATCTGACTCATGTATTTCCTGCTGAAGCTTTTTCTTCAGGATGTAGGTTTTAGGATTCTTTCCCAAATTTTATGTTTGTTTTCCCCCTTGACAGTCAATGTCTTCATACAACGCTCACTCTCCAAGGGGTGATTTTTTTAATAGCAGCAGTCTTAAAGATAAAATAAATAACACAATTTAAGGGATAAACCTGCAGTCCTTTTAGCTTGAAATCATTTATAAATTACTGTTAAGGCCTCAATAAAAAGAACTTTTATTACAGTACTTTTGGGAATGTAAAGCAAAACCGGGAGATTTACTGTTTTGCAATGAAATTCATATAACTTATTCCTCTCCTCTCCCATTACCCTTCTTCTTTGGATCTTTCTGATTCAATTATTATGTCTGGATTTTTGGGCTCAAATAAGTTATTAATCTTCAGCTTGCCATGTCCCCTTACATGCTAGAGTAGCTTTCATTCTGTCTTGAGGCTCAGACACCCAATTTAGTCCTTCAGTTTAAATGTTGCTATGGGCAGAATTTCTCTTGTGGACTGAGCTAAATAACTGGAGGTGTCTCAATATTTTAATGCTGAGCTCCTATCATAGTGAGTGGAGATCTAGTGAACCCAGTGAAACCAAAAAAAGTACTTTTCTGCCAAATAGAGATGTCTCTTGGGGCTCTCTCTCGTTTCTGACAAGCTTCATCATTGCCTTAGAAACTTCCGTGCTGAAGTACAGCTTCACCAGAAGAATTTTGGGAGGATCCTTCCCTTGACAGGCTGCTCTGAATTCCTGGAGGTCTCAATTATTTTAGCAGCTGAGCTGTCAGTAGTTTCTGGCCCCAGATCTGCCAAGTTGCTTTAGGATTTCCTTGTGTGGGGTTATCGCTCAGTGCGTCAGGAATTTCCTTGGAAAAACTTTTCTTTTGGCAGTGCAATGTTTGTTTTATTTCTTGCCGTCATCTGACAATGCTGCTCGCTTACCTTTTCTAGTGAAAGGTTTGAAAATCACTTCTTTTTCTCTTTTTTTTCCTCCCAAGAACTGTTTGCAGGCTCTCTGGGAGCTCACAGCACAGCAAACAAACAAAAATGTTCATGGTATTTCTTGTCATTCTTGCCTGACACTGTCAGTGTTAGTGGAGAGGATTGGAAATTTGACTCAGCAGTTGGCAGGTAAATGGATCAGAAGCAGTTTTACAAGTATTCATTTGTCAGTCCCAGCAGTAATACTCCGATTTTACACTCTGTAGCCGTGTGGGTTTCAGTGAATCCACACTGGAGGTACACACAGGAGAAGCAGGTTTAGTGAGCGGAAGAATGCATGAAATGGGGATTTTCTACATCCACTTGTCTGGAATTCAGCTGTCAACATAATTTATCTCTCTTCATTGCTAGCCTAATGGTGCTGTGTCATCCCTGAAGAAGAGCATCACTCTTTTCCCAGGAATAGCTGCCTTCTATTTTGGAGTGTGCTTGCTGCAGTTCTTTTCCATCCTGAGTGCCTGAAGTGACTCAAAGCATGGAAGCAAATGTATGTTACTTCAGACTTAAAACGAAATATCATGGAATCCCAGAATGGTTTGAGTTTGACAGGACCTTAAAGATCATCTCATTCCACCCCCTGCCATGGGCAGGGACACCTTCCACTATCCCAGGCTGCTCCAAGCCCTGTCTAGCCTGGCCTTGGACACTTCCAGGGATGGAGCAGCCTCTCTGGGCAACCTGTGCCAGTGCTGTATGTTCTAAATAAATTAGAATTAGGCATCCTTGTGAGTCAGGACTCTCAGGCTGGACACACAGATATGACAGTTATCCTGGACGTGACCTTAGAGTTTGTTTTTGCAGTATTTCCATTTTCAAAACTGCTTGCAAAAACCTTGCTGTCAAGAAACTGATAAATAAACAAATAACTTATTTATCTTCAGGTAGAAGGGCCTTGCAGACCATGATTTTTTTCTTTTTCCTTCTTGCCCTTCAGCCGTCTCAGTGTTGCGAGCCACTGGAGCCAGCAGCAGCACAAAGCTCCATGTGGTAAACAGTGGGTCTAGAAATTATGTTGATAAATAGAAATAAGTGCAAGCACACAGACTGAATACTAAGCAGAGGTTCCCGCTCGCGTTTCAGTCTCTGCATAAGACATTCACAAGATGGGACCCTAAACTTTTAACAGGGACATAGGAAATGAGATGGCAGTTCCTAAGACATCTTCTGGCTCAACAAATTATCATCGTAGGTAGGACTGGGCTGAATAAAAGCCATTATTTATAACGTGCCTGCAGATGACCTGGTTTCTCCATTCCCCCTTTGCAGTCAGTGGGCATCTGAACAACGCAGTCAGAGCAGCCCACCCTAAACTCAGTGTCCCATCTGAGGACTCACATCCCACTTTTATCTTTCTTCCCTTGTCTGGGAGAGAAGATGAAAACAGTGAGTTTGGATGGGAATTGTAGATAACTGAAATTAGGTGACACGAATCCCGTCCAGTCTTTAACAAGGGAAGAAATCACCCTGCAGATGTTATAACTTGCCTTACACTTTGCTGTTCCTCACTGCCACAGGATTATGGCAGTTTACAGTGACTGATTCTCTGGCCCCACACCCTTAAATCCTCACTGAGAGGCACCATCTTTAGGCATGAGAGCATTTGATTTCTGAAGCCCGTCTTGTTCACAGCCGCTAATTAGTGCCACCTTTGGCACCGCTTCCCTGCGATGAACATCTGGCTCCCAGAGTGTGAATCAAAGCTGTGTGTACTGCCTTATTGTACATGAGAGCTCTTCCAGGCAGGAGAGCTGGAGGACCTGGAAGTCACTCATGTTAATACTCCTCTAAATATTGCAGAAATCAGCCTCAGCAGCTTCAAAGAGTCTGAAATTTTACAGAATAATGCCTCACTCAAGCAGTACCTAATTAAAACGCATGCTTGCGGGCCTTCTGTGGCTCAGCCAGGATTGCTTGTCTTACTTTCTCTGGCTGTGCTATCAGTCAAAATCCCTTTCCACAGCAGTTCTCTGCATCAGATTTCTTTAGCTCACAATCTCTTTTGCACAGAAATGACAGCCTTGCTCACACTGCCTTAGATTAGGATGGTTCAGCCTTTTCCAGGCTGCACATCCCATGTTGGGATTGGAACCTCTCACCTGAAGGGTCGGATGAAGTTAGCAGGGGATCCCCCATTGCCAGTAAAAACAATTTGGCTTCTTGGGCCCACAAAACTCATTTCTAGCTTTACCCCAGTGTTTCCATGGACACTGCAGGGAAGGTGGCACAGTGGGTGGACTCAGCCTGTGGATTACCCAGAAAAACATCTCATAAAAGTGTAAAGACATTCCTCTAAAATTCCACCACTTATTCATCTTAGAAGAGCTGAAGCTACCTAAGCACTTAGAGAAATCTCCTTCTAGCACTTTGAGGAAAAGATTTTTATGCGGGTTGCTCGCCACTTTGCATTTCTAAACAATCTTTTCATCCATCTACTCTCCTATTTTTCTAGTCCAGCCTGTACTGAGCTGCTGTGTCAGCACCCTTTGCATAGCAGCATTTTTGTGAGTTATGCTAGCAGGAAGGGGATGAATCATTTCATGTTTATTTATCAGAGAAATGGTAATAAAGAATTTCCTTTTGCTCAGAAATTGAGTTTTCTGGGTATTGCTTGTTTGTCAATAAATGCTGCTTTACATCCTGAGGCATGAAAAGGAAAGGAAGAGATTATTGCCAGTGCTAAGGAAATTCACCCTCTAATGAAAACAGAGGTAGAGAGATTAAGCTAAAGACACCTGCAGTTGAAATGCTTCAGGGTGTGTAGTTTTTGTCTTGTGTTCTTTTTTTAGGTGGAAAGCAAGCCAGACACTCTCTTTCCAAATAAGCTGATGGGAGCACTTGACTGAATCTTGAGTTTCTTCCCAGAAAAAAACCACAACAAAACAATTTTCAGTCTGTAAAAGACTGAAATTTTAAGTCTAAAATGGTTGAACTTCCTTTTGACTCCAAGAACGGGTACGGAAGGTGTTTGACAGACTTAACAAAGGCTTTATTCAGTGTCATTTGAAACCTTTGAAAAAGCTGGGTAACACACGTAAGGATGGACAGAAAAATATTCCCCAAATACCTGCAGTTGCCAGTATTAGTGGCTGAATGGCACACAGACCCCACAGACCTTTCTTTGCACCCACATGAAGAAATTCAGGATGCTGGTGAGATGTACAGACACAACTCATGTCCTGAGAACGGTGGCTCCTGCACACGAGCCTGGGACTCTCTGATAGGTGTGAGGGTAAAATTCAGCTGGATTTCAAAACCAAATCATCCTTACTGGGCTTGAATTAAAGTCTGGCTATGTGTTCAGGTCCTCCACAAGAATTCCAAGTCTTTCAGTATTCCATAAAAGGTATAAATCTTGAAATTCCCCTCACAGAGGCAGAAAGAACCAGCAGTAATGAATGAAACCTACTGTCGTTGTCTCTTACCATGCTAGCACATCTCTTCTGATCCAAGGATTTCAATGTATTCTACATTATTTAAGGAAAAGAGATTCAAAGAGTTCCTATCAGTGCCACAGGGAACTAATGTATGTAAAAACTAAGTTTGGGGATTTTCTGTACCTTCTTGGAAAAATCCCTGAGCTTGACTTGGAAGTCAGCCCTGCTTTGAGCTGCAGTGAGACTCGACATCTCCGGAGGTTTCTTCCAACCCAGGTTTATCTATGATATTGTAGTTCATTTCAATTTATTTTACATTTTTCCTTTGAGAAAAGTCTTTGTGGAAATCCTGATGAGGCAAAAAGCGAAGTGCGGTTGTCATCAGCAGATTGTGGTCCTTGTCAGGTCATGCTCTCTACCTGTGTGATTTACACCAGGAGCCAGGCGTAGCACAGATGGGCTTTATATCCTGCTGCCTCAAACACCTGGATCTGCTTCCCACACACCTCCCTCCCCAGGATGGCATCAGTCAAGTGGAGCCAGGGAAAGCAGAGTGAATTTTACCTGAGTGAAATTAGGGAGAAGACGAACAGAGCTCACAGAGCCACCAGTGAAAACCAGACAAAAATAGTTGTACTGAAAGAAAGGAAGAGGCATTTATGGCACAGGGGCTTTCCCAGAGCTGAGTGAGTCTCCACAGAGCACCGCCTGCTTTAGGGGATTCATCCCCTTTTCTGGCATGGGACCATACCTGCCTTCTAACTGACTTCTACAAACAAAAAAAGAGACTAGATTATCAATTTAACAATTGTGCATTCATCTTATACTTCATTGTAGTTTATTATTCATTACCTGAATGTTATATTTCGTCCTTATTTAACTGTTACTGCTAATTATTCTGCTGTAAAAACCACCCCTAATTCGGTAAAGCTACTCCTTATCAGGAAATGCTAATTCGAGGAATGTGTGGCATTTCCTTACCCTTCTCCCATCGCCTACCCACCCCCCAGGCCTGCCTGAAGAAACCAGAGAGAAAAAAAAAAACAAACCGAAAACCTGATATGCAAACGAAAGCCCAAAGGACCCTTGGGAGAAGCAATGAACCCCTAGAAAAAATAAGTTAAAGACGAGCCAACAAACTTTTTAAGAAAATCAACCCAATTACATGATCAGTTGGAAGGAGAACATCACCTGGCCAGCTTTTGGGTTTCGTTTTTGATCACTACAAGCAATAAGAGGGTTGACTGAGAACATCCCCCCTCCGATGAAGAGTTGAAATTGCCTTCCTGGCCACTCCCTTGTGAGGAGAGCAGGCCCGGCCTTATCACTTTGAGTGGCAAGGCCGAATTCCTCCTCCCCCACGTCGAAGCCAGGAGCAGCGGAGGTGTGCGCAGCCTGCCGGGCACCCAACCCAAGCTGATCACTTTTAATAAAGGCTTTTAAAGGACTCGCAGTCCTGCCCGTATTTATTTCAAAAACCAACTGATCCCTTGACTGCTCTTATCCAGAGGAACCGTGTTCTCCTACTTCAAGCAGCAATCAAGATTAAAACAGGCCACAGGCTTTATCCTGGTGAGCCCAGAGGGGAAGTCCTTCACAGAACAAGACTGTAGGGTACACAAGTAAAGCTTAAACCCAAGAAAAGGCAAATTTAGATACACCTGACATCTGCATCTTGTTGAGCAGCCCCTGTGGTGGTGAGGGCAGCAGAGGAGCCCTCCCAGCAGTGCCTCTCCCCTGTGGTGCTGGCTTCAAAAAGGGCTCATTTTTGACAGAATTTCTCCTCATTGATATCCAGGGGGACTCAGAGGAGTATTTAGGAATACCCATTTCTCCTCCCTCTGTTCATAAACCTATGACTGGGCAGTGCTGGGTTAGTGGTTGGACTTGATGTTTTTAGAGGTCTTCTCTAACATAAATGATTCTGTGAGTCTCATGATTCTGTGATTATATCGAATTTTCCAAAGATTAGGATATGGTACTCTGCATTCTCACTCTATGTCAGTCTCTCTGTGTGGGCAGCCCATTGATTTCCATCCTCCCCTCACCTCTCTCTTCCCATAAAACAAGATGTCCTGGGTTATCTGTATTCTGATTACCATCTTCATGAGCTGTTAAAATCAGGTGTGGCAAAGTTCCCTGCCT
>WEIT01023766.1:99810-115668 GCA_013389985.1 Dryoscopus gambensis | reverse complement strand
TATTCCCATATTTTTGCCTGAGAGCCCCTTAATTTCAAAATTCTAATAATTCGGAGGGAGGGGGTTTACATTTTCCATTTCAAGGGAGGCTCCTGCCTTCCTTAAGCTGACACCTGTCTTTTCAAACCGAGACACAAGACTTACACTATGAGGCTTTCCAGAACGTGTAGTTCCCATAATCATCAGAAACTAACAAAGCAGTAGATATCTTGATTCTTGGGTTCAGAAAAAAAAGCCCAAAATGTAAAATGAAGGAAAGACCACCTTGGTTTAATGTCAAGGGCACGAGAGCCAGGAATTCAAATCTCACACATTCCACTGCTGACATGATGTGTTTTAAGCTAAGTCTCTCTTCTTTGCTTTCCCTACTTATAAAGTCGGAAAGAGCCAAAATGCCTCTGTTGTTACCGTGAAATTCAGCATCAGTTTGCAAAGCATGGCACGTGTGGTGTTTATACCCACAAACAATATTTTTGTGCTTGGATGGCCAGCAGGAAGCTCCCTTCCACTGCATGGTGGGTGCACCAGCTACTGAATTTATTGAAGGGAAACTAAAGGCAGCTCTGTGTCCCTCAGCTACACAATAATTTAATGCTGAAAGCACAGGATGCTGGCTCCTCACTTCATCTGACCTATGGACAACACTGTGGCACTAAAAGGGCCATGGGGACAACTTCTTGCTTTTCTTTCAGCCTGGAGAAGTCTCCAGGGAGATGTTAGAGAACTTTCCAGTGCCTAAAAAGGCTCTAAGAGAGCTGGAGACTTTTTACAACGGTATGGAGTGCCAGGACAAGGGGTAACAGCTTTAAACTGCTGCAGGGTTGATTTAGATTAGATATAAGAAAGACCTATTTTATGAGGGTGGTAAAACAGTGGCACAAATGATCCATGCCTGGAAATACTCAGTGTCAGGTTGCACTGGGCACTGAGCAGCTTGATGTGGTTGAAGATATCCCTGCTTATTGCAGGGGGGTTGTACCAGATGACCTTTAAAAAGTCACTTCCAACCCAAACTATTCTGTGATTCTTTCTCTTTCAACCTCACCTTTGAATTTGCCATTTCCTGTTTTCTTACGGCCAATGTGTTACAATAACTACTGAGACAGGACCACTGGCATAAGGCCACCAGGATTAATGTAACCAAGTAATCCAATCTTAATGAGGTTTAAAAAGGAGCTTGACAGTAGTTCCAAAGCACTTTCTAGATGTATGGCTTGTCTGTGATTACTGAAGCATGCAAAGAATGTTATTAATAGGTCTGCAGTCAGGTGAATAGGTCTGGATTAATTTCATGTAGCAACAGGCAGTGGTGATTTAAGTTGGTGGAAACTTCAATGACAAACATGCTGATAAACTTTCCAAGTGCTTGAGGAAACAGCCAGGGAAAATCGATGAGGGTGAGTGTGTTGAGTAAATGTTTTCATCTCAGACTCATCCTTCGAGCGCCTCTGCTCTGCTCCCCTCAGCAGCACCAGCCCCCACTGGCAAACACCCCCTCCCTGAAATCTGAAATTATGTACCTGGCTGCTTGGCTGGGAGAAATAAACGATTATGAAACCAAATTGTCTGCAAGGAACAGAAAAGGCAGATGTTGCTGACTCCTGGACAGGTCCGTGTGAGCACAGCAGTTTCACAGCTGAAGCAGTGACCCTTGGTAGTTTTATTTTACAACTCTTAGTTCTTCAGTGGCAAGAAAACAAGGAAACAAATGTTCCCTGACCACCTGCTCCAAATCTTTCAGGCTCCAAGTCCTTCAGACACCACAGTGTTTGCAGTATAGTCCATTTTAAAGCCACAGAATACAACTGTGAAATGAAAATAGGATAACCTAGCAAATATCCCCTTGTTTTTGTATTTGCCATGCCCTTTTTGTAGTCCACTGGCTAACGGACTGTCCTGTCCTTCTCTGATAGTTCAAGGTCTAAGATCAATAATTCTGGTTGTCTCAGAATTGGGGACATAATGACTCCCAGGTTCATGCATTTGAGTTAAAAGTTCAATGGCTAAAGACAGGTTGTCAGCACAAGCAATAGCACAGACACTCATTTTGTAGAGGACAAAAAAGCACATGAGTTTGGGGATTTTTTTAAAAATAATGACAAAAATACAGACCTTTGTGTGGACATCATCTAAACCAGAAGAGAGATGTGTTATTGCTGAAGCAAGCCAGCTTTGCTGGAATTATTCTGCTTTCATAGCCAGTGAGAATATGGCTTCAGACTTCTAAAATGCTCGAACTGCTGAGCCAGATCTGGCCCTCACTGCATGCAAAAAAGGCAGGAATTCTCATCAGCCTCAGTGGGGAAGCTCTGCTTAAAAGCTGAGTCCCAGTCCTGCTCATTTGTTTCCAAGGAATAAATGCCTTTCAGTCAGTGTATTTTACAGTGATGGTAAATTCAGCCTTCTCAGTGTCTGAGCTGCAATCTGGAGACTTAAGCGATTAGTGGGGGAATGCTCATTAAAAGTCAAGACACTAAGTCTCACATTAAGGATTTTGTACAGCATCTGTGTTCTCATGATAAAGAGGCACCAGGTCACCTGCTGCTTTAAGCCCTGTAATTTGTTTATGGATTCATTAAGGCAGAACACAAAATGCAGTGACCAGTCTGCTCCCGACTCCCCCCCAGAATTACTATAACTCTTTTCAGCATCCCACAGGTTGTGCCTTTACTTTTAGAACTGCAGATCATCTGAAAGAACCCAGCAGAAGCATTCCTATGGAATTTCCCACGAGGAAATGTCAGCCTGTCAAAAGAAAATTGTATCATGGAAATATGTCAAGTTCGATAAAATGCCGTGTTGAAAAATCAGAATAGAACACTTCCATAGAAATATTCTCCTGTCAGTCTTTCGGGAGCAGCAGGGTGTGATTTCCATTTTAAACCAGCTTTTATTTTTATTTTATTTCCCATGAAAAAAAAAAGAGAGCAGAAATCATAGAATCATAGATCATGGAATTTCGGAATGGTTTGGATTGGAAGGGATCTTAAAGATCATCCATGGGCAGAGACACCTTTCACTATCCCAGGTTGCTCAGAGCCACATCCAGCCTGGCTTTGAACACTTCCTGGGATGAGACAATCTTAATGAAACATTTTTAATGGCCCCCCAAAAAATAACATCCACTGCTATTGTTGATTGAATTTCATGGGGAATCTTGTTTTTCTAGTACCCACTGAAAAATTGAAATTTTTTTCCCCCCTGTCAGAATTTCAAGTGAAAAAGAAAATCTATTTATCTCTCTGGTTTTAATCAAAACATGTGTTTCCCAAATCAGAAGTGGAATGGTTAAAGTGCATGGTGGGAGGTGCTGAGGACTCAGTGTGTAGCTGTGGCAAGAGATCCTAATTTAAGAAAAGGGGAAGACAATTCAAATTCTCCTTCCCCGTTAAACTGGGGAGAACAGAAAAAAAATGTATTTTTCACCATAATTAGGTGCTCCCAGAAAGACAAAGGAAAACGTAGAAAACACAGAAATATTTAGAATTATTAAGGAAAATCGGAATAAGTGTTGCAATAACAGGGGCAAATTCATAGAAGAAAAATTTGTGAAGGGTTTTTGGATACAAAGCCATGTAAATACCAGCTGACCTTGGGATTCTGGGTGACTGCACAAAAGTCTTCATGGACACGAACACCTTCACCTTATCAGGAATGTGCCTCTACCAGGCTACTGCTGTGGAATAACCAGCATAAAATTAGGCTGATTGTAGCAATGAAGCAAGAACTCATGATTAATCCTCGTGTAAGTTGGCATATTTTACTTCTGAGACTGGTTTGTTTTACCCACGGGCCTGCCATTGCTGTCTCCTGGTGTGAGCTCTCCTTTGGGAAGCTCTGGAAGACAGTCATGGAAACTCCTCGTGTCCCAGGCCACATCGCCCTCGATGGGAGCAGGGATGGGTCAGCTGGAAAGGCTAATTAATGTGAGTGGAACATCCTACTAACACAGCTATATTGTTTCCATTGTCCAGAATTAGCTTAGTTGAGACTAGACAGAATATCTCAGCCTTGGCAGAACGTAGATATTTCCCAGGAGACAGATCCATAATCTATCTGCTGTCAGCTATCATGAAAATATGTTATTGCTTTCCATATAGGATCAAGAGCAACAGCAGTATTCCACAGATTCTCTGGCATTTCTCCTTCCCAGATTCAGAGTGTATTTAAGGCTACGCTGCTTTTTTGGCTCAGCTGTTTTGTTTAGTGGCGGTGAGAGAAAGTGTGGGAGAAATTCAAAATGGAAGAGGTCTCCTCCAAGATTGAGGGGCTGGAATCTTTCAATAAGAACACCAGGGAATGGAGCTGCTGGGACTCCTTGAGCAGATTGTGCCATAGAAAGGGATCAGTGGCACACAGGAGTTTATCCTGGGATTTTACATAGCTTGGTTTGGGAAACACTGAATTGGCAGAGCCCTGGGGACACAAAGAGTCATGTCCTATTCCAGCTGCTGTCCAGGTGACTGAGAGAGTCACCATAGCATAGCCTGAAGGAGATAAATGCATGGATTCCTGAGGTTTAGCAGGAAAAAAAGATGGCAATCATCAGGAAGGATGAAGTTCACAATGAGAAAATCTGGATTTTCCAAGATTTAGTAGTCAAACTATTCATGAAGGCTTCATGCCACCTTCCTGAATAATGCCTGTTGTGCTTTTCAGGGAGACAGATTCTAGTTGGACTTTGGTTCTAGAATTTCAGCAGCATCAGGTTGGATTTCACAAACCTCAACTTGCTTCCTGCCCTGCAGGCAAGAGCAGACAGATCTTAAAAGATCCTAGGGAGGGATTGTCTAACTCAGTTACCCTCTTCTGTGAAACCAGCGTATATCACTCCTACGGAAACTAAATGGTAATGAATAACTGCTATTCCAGTTTTCAACTGTGCCCTGCTTCTACCTGGGGTGAAAGGTTTTCTCTGGAGCAGAGAAATCAAGGCAGACCCAGGAAAACATGGATGTTGGATCTGATGGGAGATAAATCTGATGATCTGCAGGTGTCTGAGCTTGTCTCTGTTCCCTTTATAACCAGGGGACAGGAACAAGGTCCTGAGGGGCTTTACCAACCACTCCTGTGGACACCACCTGCATTTGTGTCCAGTCCTGGTCTTCCAGCCTTGGCCTGAGTTATGGTGTAGGAATATCTGCCTTTTGCCAGTCGTGGCTGTGTTTGGACATGGTCACCACTGATCTGGAGTCAGACACCTCCCAGCTTGACCTGTGTCTTGGGTTGCAATATGTAACCAAAATTTTTATTCTATTTCATCTGTTGAAACCGGTTGGATGATATTTTCGTCTCTTGTAACTCCAGGGGNCCTGCATAAAATCTGCAGCTCAGAGCACCAGAGCAGCTGGTTTTTGCACTGGATTCCCCGAGGAAAACTGGACCCATCCTGTCACCACCGGACCCTTTCTACGGGATCACCTCTGCTCCAACGGAGCCACAGCTGCCACTCCAGGAGGATTATTTTGGGCTGCTCCCCACACCCTGACCAACAGGGGGTCAGGTCGTGTTCTGACCCTGTCAGAGTTTCTGGGATTATTTGTTTGTTGTTGTTCTTTTTTTTTTCCTCTGTACCACTACCTTTGTAGTTTGTAATTATTCTTACTAAAGAACTGGTATTCCTATCTGTACATCTTTGCCTGAAAGCCCCATCATTTCAAAATTATAGCGATTCGGAGGTGGGGGGGTTACAATCTCTGTTCCAAGGAAGGCTCTGGTTTTCCCCTGGCAGTCACCTGTCTTCTAAACCAAGACAACCTGGGACCGGCCTTGTCACCCACAGGCCGGCATGGCAGGGGCCGGATTATCCACACCTGATCCAGCCTTGACTTCCTGCCTTCGCCACGGACTTGCCCCGTCGGCATGGACTTCCCTGAGGATCTGTACTTCTGGCTGAAGCTGGGTGCCATCCCTGGGCTGGCCTCCCTTTGGGGTGCTGCAGGGCAGGATCGTGGCCAGGGAGGTCCTGGTGCTGCTGTCTGGTTCATCACTCTCGGCTCCTGGCTCCCTGTGCCTTGGGAAGCAGCTGCTCCCAGCTGTGGGTATTTTATAGCTGTCTGCTACAACCTGCAACTGCACCAGGGGAGGAAAATCTCAAAAACTGCCAAACCCCCCCCAAAATGGGGAGCAATTTTTCATTCCTTGGGAGCTGGCTTAAACAGCAGCTCGTAGCTCCAAATCCTCGAGGCGACCCATCCCAACCAGCCAAAACCTCATCTGTGGGGAGAGAAAGCCACTTATAAATGAAGGAAACAAAAATTATCTGGTGCTTCTGGGTAGCAGTGATGACAAAATCGTGGAACAGTTTGGAGAGGAGCATACATTCAATGACTGATTAGAACCTCCCTTGTGAAACACTTTTATAAATCTAACTGATAAGCTTTTGATGTTTAAGCCAAGCATCACCCTACCAGTAGGTTAAAATAGAAGTTAAATACAGAGCTATTATTAACAGGTGTTTTTTCCCCTCTCTTGCTTCAGCCAAGAGACATTACCTGAATGAACTCAGGCTGATCACGTTTGGATATCCTTATACAGGCAGCAATAAATCAGTTTGAGAGGGAACCATAATTCCTTTATTCCAAGAAACAGCTGTTTAGTTCTGTAACAAGATGAATGAAACTTGAATTTCCTGGCACTTACTGGAAGAAGAGATTATGGTCTCTAATTGTATTTTTTTTTCCTTTAAAGGCTGAGCTGCTGATAAGGCTGAAGAATATTTGCCAAATCAGCCTGAACCATGGCAGCAAGTAGTATTTCCCAGATTAAATCCCAAAGCATTTAAAGTCTATGGTCAAAAAATCCATTTACATCAGCCTCCTGAAAGCAGTGCACCTGAGGAGCTTTTAGGTGATATTTTGGAAACGTGAAGTGGCAGAAACAAGCAGTAAAAAGGTTTACCTGTGCTGGTTGTTTTTTTCCCACCTCAGTTGGCTTAGGGAGCTGGTTGGTTGAGTTGTAACAGCTCCAAGAGGGTGCAACTAAACTGATATGAGGAAGGAAGCGAAAAGTGAGGGAGCACAACCCATCCTCGCTGCTGCAGAAAATGCCATATGGAACCAGGACCTCTCTTGGATGAAACTATCACACCTCTGAAATTCTGATCACAGTGAGGGTTACTGAGGACACAGCAGGTAATGAAACAACTCGAAAAAAAAAAAGAAAAAGAAAAGGTAGGTTGGGTGTTTAACTCCTTTTCCATTGTGCATCATAAATCAGGCTTTGCATTTGTTGCTGGAGAGCCTTTTAAAAAGGCTTTTAAAAAGACTTAAAAAATAACAAACAAATAAAAAACCAACCCAAAAAACCTACTCCACTGCCAAGTCCTAATTATTAGGCTAAGCTAATCTTGACTGTAATTACTGAGATCTAGCGAAAAGTTATCCAAGAACTATTATTATCATTATTATTTTTATTGTTATTAGGCATAGCAAGCTAAACCAGCGCTGTGCTTTAACACTCTTTGTTTCTTGGGCAGTTTCTGTAAAGTACCCAGAGAAGAAGTGATTTTTATAATTGATCTTGCCAGTGCTAAATTTCTAGAAATCATGAAAATTCTTCTAAAAGGCAGGGTTTGAAGATGCTTATTTACAAGTCTCTCCGTGTATTTATAGGGAATTTTTGGTTTTCTTGCACCAAGTGTTCAGGACTCTCTCCACAACCAGTCAGGGCAAAATAAAAAGTAAAATTGGAGGGCTCTGTGGGTTTTCTTCACTAAGTTTCCAGTGGTTTTGTTACAGAATCTGGAGAAACAAGTGAAGTGTGAACTAGTAGGGTACTCATAGTGAAGGGTGTGAGTTGACAGCACTGAATTGTGGTATGGCATGAAATTAATCCTGTTCCATGGTGATGGGTAGCACAGAGTTACTAGAGAATTTCTGTAAAAAAACATGAGTCACTGGTGCTTTGTACAGTGTGCCAGCCAGGGAGAAGCAGAAAGATTATTTGATCAGGTTTTCAGAGTTTCTCATGGAAATAGAATAGCCAGGAAAATTTGAGGAGATTTAGGGACTGTTGGTTTTTTTTTTTTTCATCCAGGATATTCGTGCCTTGACTTGATGCTGCTCTGCTTTCCAGCCTGGTGTCCTGTGCCCACTTGCCTCTCCTTTTCAAAAATAATAATTGATATAATCTTTCTGCCTGCCCAGCAAGCAAGAGCACACATTCACACTTCCTGCTTAAGACTGCAGCACTAAGTCATCTGTTTCATAAGACAGCTCTCCTTTAAAAATAGCAGTGTGTGTTTGGGAACACTGCCTGCCTGTCCCTGCCACAGGATACTCCCTCACCATCGCGTTTCCCATTGTGTCAGCACGAGGCTTTTTGACCCTGAAGGTGGAGCCAAACTTTCAGATTCTTCCTTGAAATCCCAGCAGCTGCAGGACCCTCATGGTGAGTGCTTTAGTCGATTTATTTTTAGAAAGGCAGCTTTAAACAGTCTAAATCTGTCCTCCTTTGCCCAGGAGCAGCTCGAGGTAAATTCTGCGAAGTAAAGGAAGCTGAAGGTACTAAACCAGCGTGTGCAACAGGAGATCCAGGCACCACAGCTCCTTTCCGGCTCCAAGTCAGAGTCAGATTTTGCTTTTCCTGCTGATTTTATGCAGAGGATGTTTCACCGCTGTGGTGACAGTAGCACAAAACAAAATTGGGCAGGAACATTGCACCTTTTGGTTTCACCAGGACTTAAGTCAGGTTGTTTACAGCTGAGTGATCATCAGGAGAGAGCCCCAAGACAAGAGAGGAGCTCCCTGAGGAACTGAAGCAAAGCAGAGAACAGTCAGGATGGTTCAAGCACACGGCTGTGCCCCAGATGTGGCTCCAATTACCTTACAAGCCAAGCACTGTGCAGAGCTTGGAGTGGAAACCTTAACGGACCTTGAAGTCAGGGGAATTTTTTTCCCTTCAATGTTTAATGCAAATTCTAGAAACAATCCAAGGGGAATATCCCTCTGACTAACTCGAAAATGTGAGATTCAGGCATCCACCCCAGGGATCTTGTGGGCTCTGAACCCTATTTTTGTGGCAGTATTTGACAACTACCCAAAAGTGTTTGGATGAGAGGAGAAAGTGTTTCAGCTGTGTGCTTCTCTTCAGCATTTCCCATTGGTCAGCAAATGGTGCTGAGTTTGAATAATCTCAATGTCCCAAAAGTTATCCCAACCTTGGGTCTGTCCCTTTATCACTAAATTATGCCCAGTAGGCTTGTCTTTTAAACTAACAATCTTCCCAATCCTATGGATTAAAAAAAAAAAGTGTCATATCTTCCTAGTTTCTTTCACAGTTTCATAACAGTCCTTCAGCTCTAAATTAGGCAGATTAAATCAGGATATTTGTTTGTACTTGCGAAACCACAAAGCTCACTGTCAGCTCAGAATGCTCAGTTTGAAAGTCTAATCAAGCCTGATGTTTTTACAAGACACTTCACACGAGATTCTTGGAAAGGCGTTCCTCAATCCAGTGGATTATTGAATTAATTGTCAGGAGCAATGCCATTGCTGTGCACAGATGGGAAAGGGAAAGCAAAACAGCTCAGTGACTTGGAACCCAGACAGACCCCTGAGGATATTAATGTCACCAAGTCCATGAAGGGATTATGTGGATCAATAAAAATAGAAACAGTCAATGTCGTGTTGAAAAAGACAAAGAAGGTCAAGCATAACTTGATCGGGGCAATACAGGGAAAGAGAGCATGAGGGGAATTGTAACACATTCATCAACAGTGAACAAATGCCCTTAGATGAGTGATTTATTCTCCAGTTTCTCTTTGTAAATTTCCCTGGTCCAACAGTTACTGCTCATTTCTCCCCTTTCCACCTCCCCGAAATTCCTATCAAAACATTTCAGAAAGTAATGCCCAGCCTTTAACCTGCGCCCCAGCCGAATGCAATAAATGACATGGAGGAGCCAGCCTGTTCTGAGAGGCTGTGGCAGGTTTCTGTGTCCTCCTTGGAAGAGGATGACTCTTCACATGAGTTGTCTTTGGATTGCAAAGAACCACGTTTGCAAGCTGAAAGGAGCAATTAGCAGTAAATAGTCTTTTCTGAGTAAAGAGCTTTTATGCTCCTAAGAACCAGGCTTAATTGAAGAACAAGCAGTTGTTTTGTGCTCCAAGCCACCAGAGCCTGCTGGAGAGGGAGGAGTTCTTGTGTGTGATGTTTTCTGTCCCTCACTGTGCAAGGTGCTGCGTTCACTTGGCCCTTACTAACCCCAGAATCACAGAATGCTTTGGGGTGGAAGGGACCTGAAAAACCAGGCGATTCCAATCCCTCTGCCCTGGGCAGGGACACCAGGAGGGTTCTTTTTTTGTCAGGATTGTTTTGCAATATTCATTAAAAATGAGCTGTCCAACCTTTTTTTTTGAGTTATTGACCCTGCTCTGGGCATCGGTGGGGGAAAACAACAGCCCTGCTCAGGCACCTGTAGATAATCCCCTGCAGCACTGGGCTCCATCAGCAGAGTGCTGTGTCTGTGGTGGCCTCCACACGTGCTGTAGCATCCAGAGGACCCCACGGTTGCTGACCAGCACTGGGTGAAGAAGTAGGAGCAGCAGTGACCCCCAAGCCGACACCAGACAGGAGATTTTGCTCTGCTGTAGCCACTCCTTGTCCTGCCCCCCACACTTTTGTGTGGGGTACATGGTCACAGCAGTCCCAGAGGAGGTGCAGCTCCCAGCTCCTGTCCTGCTGTGGTTTCCCTGCACTCTGAAAGGCAGGAATGTCGTACAATTTAAAGAGTTGGCAGTTCTTGGCCTCGTTGGACAGGCCAGAGTGGCTGCTAATCAAACCTGAGCCTGGTGCAGGATTATTGCAGCAGATCTCCTGACAAATTTCCCTCCAGGGTGCTGGCAGGGTCCCACAGTGATAATACCAACAACAGCCGCCCGTCCGTGTGTGAGCGCCTGTGGCAGCCTCATTTTGCCTCCTCCCAGAGAGCTTTTTTCCTGTTGTGAATGTGTTTATGAAACCAGGATGTTGTTTCCTGGGTATCAAGTCTTTCTATTTCCAAGAGCTGTGACTGACTGGGAGAAGAGCTGTCATTTCTCTATTACTGCCAGCCTGCTCAGACACACACACGCATACTCACACAATCCTCTCTCCTGGGCAATGGTACAGCTGTTCTTTTATGTCTGATAATTGTTTTATTATTGTTATTCAGCTAACATGAAAACTGTGTGGCTGAAAATAAGCAGAAAGCTAAAGCAGAGAGAGTCTTGAGGACAGTGAGTGGATGGCAGAAAAAAAATTATTTCACTAAAGTGTTCTTAGATGGTATTGGCTGATTAAAGGATAAATCAGCACCAGCACGCCTTGGTGATACAGGAGTGTGAGTACAAGCCCCTGGCCTAAATCTGACAGGAGAGTGATTTGAATTGCAGTCCCAAAGCTCCAGGGATGAACAGTGAACTATTAGACCCTTACTTGACCAGACATTACAGCCCTGTTGAAATGCTGTCCTCATTTCCATGAAACACTGATAGTTTTGAAGGGAAAAATTAAATTGCGGGGAGTTTTCTGATCAAACTGTCTTAGGATCACATTAGTCTCTTTCAGAGCAATCTCTCTGAGGCCATTTCTCAATCTAATTTATTTTCTGGGGTTATTTACCAAATAAGAAGGGTTCTGATATGATTTGGTCCCATACGTAAATATTATCAAAGCTGCAGCATAAACCAGAGTTCTGCAAATAGATATGTAAATGTACCAGAAATGGCTTCTTTCCTGCAGCTGGGAGGTAATAAGTGACAATCCATCACTCTCTCCTCACTGAACTTCTGACAGGTTAACAAAACTTCTGGGACATCACGGAATCCAGAAAGAAAACGGCAAAATAAAACAGCTTTTCAGGTGGTCAGAGCAGGACAAGTCTGATGAGGAGCAGCTGAGGGAACTGGGAGGGCTCAGCCTGGAAAAAAGCAGGCTCAGGAGAGACTCTATAGTTCTCTAAAAGTCCCTGACAGGAGGTTGTATCCAGGGCAGGGTTGGTCTCTTCTCCCAGATAATCCGTGCCAGGATGAGAGGGAACGGCCTCAAGTTGTGCCATGAGAGGTTTAGATTGGATATCAGGAAAAATTTCTTCGCAAAAAGGGTTGTCAAGGACTGGAAGAGGCTGCCCAGGGAAGTGGTGGAGTCAGCAGCCCCGAAAGTGTTTAAAAGACACGTGGATGTGGCACTTGAAGGTCTGGGTTAGTGGTGAACATGGTTAATGGTGGGACCTGGTGATCTTAGAGGCCTTTTCCACCCAAATGATTCCACGATTCGTGAGGCTGATGGTTTCTGGGATGGCACCATGCCAGGGGTGTGTGGGGTGATCACTACCAACGAACCCAAAGGCATTTACTCACCCAGACAAAAATACGCCAGAGTCCATATAAAAAACCTGATGAGGGAGAAGTTACAGTTCCCGTTCATGTAAGTGCTGCGTGTGCATGAAAGGACATCAGACATCGTCTTGTCCTGAAGTCTGGGGGACCTCGTGCCACTGAGCTGCAGCGTTCCTGACAGTGCTCAAAGGGTTGTTTCCCTCCCTGTTCATCACTTTGAAAAGTGGATGTGGGAGACAGCTGGCTCGGATTCCACACCCACCCACCACAGTAGCGTTTTGCTGCCTCAGTGTCAATAGCTGACAAGCCTAAATTGTGAAGTGCTTCAGGAACGGTGAAAAAGTTGAGATTGTTATGCTGAGAAAAACCTTTATTCCCCTGCAGGAATGATGCGTAAGCCAAAGGTTAGAACATTTTATTTCAGGGTGCACATAGCTGTGGATATGACAGGAAAATCGGATTTGGCAATACTAAAAATAAGTAGATTTATTAATAAGAAGAATCTTTTAACAGCAGAGCAGATCGAGTACATATGTTTCTTTTATTTTTGATCCTTTAAACTACAAAAACGCAAGATATATGCTGCAAATATTTACTCCTGGTTTTAAATAAACCCTGGTTTATCCTGATAGTCCTACCGTGTTTGCTTTGGGCAAACAGTCCAGAGAATGATTATATTTGTCAGATCACATCTGTGAGCGATGCTCAGTCTGCACTTTCTTTACAAGAATTTTTTCCATAGGTTTGAACACAGGCATCAAAGTTCAGGATGTGCTGGGGAGCTGCTCTGCTTTTTGGATCCTTGCACAGGGAACAGAGCTTTTTGCATGGCTTTTCCTCAGGGAATAATTCTGTTTACAAATTTCAAATATGCTCTCTGCAAACACACTTGAGCACTAACCCAAATTGTTTTGTTCCCACAAGCACAGCAGATGATTTTATCTTTCTCTTTGACATTGGACTGTCCAATTAGCTGCTCCTTTTTCACAGCTTCTCTACCTTACTTCACCACCTTCTTGCAGCAGCCAGTTACAGAAACAAGAAATAGTTTATATATAGTTTAGATGTGGCATCTGACACAGAGAGAGACTATAGAACATAGAAAACACTATAAAAAATATTTCAGGTCAGTCGTTCAGACTGTTCAACTTCACATCAATCAAATTCCAATTTATCCCACAAGGGAAACTTGCCACAAACTTCAGTTCACTCTGGATCTCCTGCTCCCCAGGCACTCCATGCTTCAAACCAGGCTTAATCACAGCTTCTTTTCCCCTCCGTACACCACTGCCACTATGGCTAATTGGATATTTAAATCAGCTTCACTTGGCAAAAATAGCTAGGACTGGACTGAATTCTAAAAGCTGGCTGCCAGAAGGCATTGGGAGACTTCTCTACTCACTGGTGGAATGACCAGCAAGATCCTTTGGAAGATTCAAATTCCCAAGGGCTTCTAGGTCAGGCATAGAAACAAGTTTTGAAGAACTGACCTAAATCTCGTCTTTTTTTAACGTCTGTGGGCACCAGGCAATAGGATGGACAAGGTAAGAGGGTTCCTCAGAGGACAATATCCTTTGGGTGCTAAAATTAAATTAACATTTATCACCAAAGAAACAGTTTAATGGGACACTGAACTGAACATATTTTTTCATTGAGAGGAAGAGTGGAGGAGAGAGCCCCAAATATATTTTCTGTCCATGATGCAAAATTGTCTCTTGTTACAAAAGAAACCAGCACTGCTAGGCCAGATATTGGCTGTTCCCATCAGGAAATCAGCCTCCACTCTCTGCTGGTCTCATAAGGGCTTGGACTGCATTCCTGCCATCCACTTTTGTGAAAAACTGAAGGAAATAAGCCAAATACCCTCTCCATGTCCTCATCTCAGATGTGGAACATGGTCAATGTGTAGAGCACAGGCCCAGGGATGGAAAAGAAGATGATTTTCTGTGACAAGCATCGAAAGGACAAGTGACCTCACTGCTGTCCTGCCTTCCTGCCTTCATCTGTCCTCATTGTCACACATCATTTTATCTATACCCAGATCATGGCAGGAAACCTTCAAGAGCATCAGGACCAACACGAATTCCTGAAAATCTTTATGAATACCCTATGTAACAATGATCCTTTACTGACAGACATTCCCCAGCTCTGACATTTAACCTGCTCATCATTTGTAATATGTGTCCTTTAGGTACTTTTTTCAATCAGAATGTCACTTAGAATCCTCTTAGCAGCCTGAAATCTGTTGATTGTACCACGTGGCTGTATATATAAACCAAATCTGGAACAGTAACTTGATAAAGAAGCCACTGAGATTGCCTACCCAGTCCTTGCTGGGGTGTTAACTCTTAGCACGGGCAGTGTGTGACACCTCTTTTTCTCCTCTTTCTTTGCAAGCTTAGATGTCAGACACTCAATTAAGATGATTTAAAAAGTGGCAATAAGTGATTCATCAGGCCAGATGACCACAGTGCCATTTGAGCTTTTTGCCTTGTTTCTCTGCACAGATAACGGGAAGGAAGAGCTGCTTGCTGGGCATTATTCATCTTACCCTAAATAGGCTTTTCAAACGTGACAGGTGACTTGTGCCCTGAAAACTCCCATTTCTCTGGAATGACAGATGAAGCGCCAGGTAATGTTCTCAGCTGTGGATGCCCACAGCCTTGCCCATTTTAGCTGTGTGGTTACAGCGTGTGCTTACAGCCCCTGGGCTGGAGGAGCTCGTTTGTTTTGGTGCACGGCTGTCAGTGAAGGGAGCCTGGAATAATTTGTATTCCCTGCCATTTGCCCTGGGATAGGAACAAGTGCACAGTCAATCTCAGATGACTCTGATAACCTATTAAGCCTCGACAACTTGATGGCGTTTTTAAGTCCTCAGGACAGTCATGAGAAGGGGATATGAGGAAAGGTCTTGTGTTCTGTATTCTGTTCAGCAAGGCTCTCTGTGAGCTGTGGGGAGCAGAAGCACAGTGTGAGCCAGCAGGACAAAAGGACACTTTTGCAGCTGTTAGTCCTTGCCCCAAATCACACACCAACTGCAAAACTTATTTGGCCTTTCTCCAGAAAATAACAACATCCCTCCCTGATAAATCACGACTGAGGAGATATGTTAATGTGTACTGGAGCTGAAAAGCAGTGTCATGGTTTGACACTGGGCGCAATGCCAGTGCCCCATGAAAATATATTTTTAAGAGTAACTGCTGTGAGATGTGATCAGGAACAGAGCAGAGCAGGCTCAAACTTAGAAATAGAAGAAAAAAAACTTTATTAATTTACACTAAAGGGAAAGAAACACACAGGAAACAGAATGAAAACTCTTCAAAACATTTCTCCTCCTCCCAACTTCCACCCTTCACGCAATCAGACAAAACCTTGGATTTCCTGATCAGTTAACAATACTCAAATAATCAATTCTCAGTCCATCAAAGAAGAGAGGAGTCTCTCTTATAAACCATAGTGTCCTTCCATGTCTGGTGCTCTCACCACCATCCATGGACCGAAACTGCCCTCAGGATTCAACAATGCTTTGCCGAGTACCA
>WEIT01023766.1:46114-97183 GCA_013389985.1 Dryoscopus gambensis | reverse complement strand
TTAGGAATCAAAAGACAGGAGCCCGGGCTAGTCCCAAGCCCCTCACAGCAATACTGAAACAAAATAACAAACACGCGCATGATGTTCCTCAGGCTGCTAGTCCCTTGGAAGACCCCGAGCTGGGCTCGGGAGCAGTTCTTATCACCTTTTCTCGTTCACCCATTGGTCCATTTTGGATCCTTCACTTGATTGGCTCAAATCCAGGGGTATGATTGGTCTTTAGCGAGAGTCATTTCTGGCCAATCATTTCCTGATGGCGTCGTGTGATTGGCCAGATCCTCATCCAATCCCAGTCCTTCCAGATGGAGTCATTCTCTATGATGTAATGCTCTTCGTTGCGATCTCTTTTCGAGATTGTTCCATTCTTTTATCCTATATCATTCCCGTACAGCCCGTCGCGCTCATTACATAATGGATGTTAACATAATTAATATTAATACAACTATAAATTTATACAACTCATTGAACAGATTACAATTAACATTTGTAACTGGATAACCTTTAACTCGTATTAACAACCATTAAAATTCCAACTTTTGTTTATAACAAGCTGGGAGCTGGGCTCTGTCACAGAAGGTGTTAGTTGGACAGGAGGCAGTGAGGAATCTGGTAATGATTCTGACCTCCAGGCTCTCAGGAAATGATGTTTGCAAGGTTTCCCAGGAATTTCTTGTACGAATCTTGGGGTACTGAACACCGTTTTCCTAATAATATCTTGCCATGTGTAATCTGCAAACTAAAAGATAAGCACTAAACTGGGGAAGAAAAGATTCAGTGAAATTTGGAATGACTGTAGAGTGTGAAGATGGGTTTATAAAATGTCAGGAACTTCTGCTGCTTTAATCTTCTCCTCCCTGCCTGGAAGGAGCCTCTGTACACCTCCAGCCTGGCCTGCTGCCTGAAGCAAACAGAACCACAAACATTTGATTAAATCAGGTGTGATGTGTCCTGGATGCTGAGTCAAGGATTCCAATTCCACCAGTTCCACTGCTCCCTCCTCTGCCAATGGGAATGTCACACTCAGTGTCGAGCCTGGACTGCCCAAGCTGCAATTTGTGGTTGCTGCCCTTCGTTATCTCCACTGCCAGTGGTGAGCAGAGTTTGACTCTCACATCTCACTTTCAGGGTCAAACCTCTCCTCAGAATTTTCTTTTGCTGCTGGCCACAGTATCTCAAGTTCCTTCCACACTCCTCCACCAGGGATATCAGCAGGACCGTGATACTACTGAGGAGGGTGATCCTGTGCCAACAGCAAACCTAATGTGGATTTTTAACAAATAATAAATATAGAATAATAAAATTGATATTTATTAACCATTAAACCATTAAAACCATTTCAAATAATTAAGTTGTCATTCAGCTGGACAAAGCCCTGTTATCTAAGAAACTTTGCACTGTGAGAATGACTTGGGCTTGCTGTACAGGAGATGGAATAACCCTCCAGCAAGAGACCAGGTCAAGTTCACAATTTAAGGTCTTGGGAAGAAATCTATTAATTAGTGTAAATACCAGACCTTTTAGAAAAATGTGTCAGTGCTATTCTCTCCTTATTCTTGCAATTTTAAGCAACCTTTACCAAAAGTCACCTCAGATTGTGAGAGCTGAAATAGCTCCAGATCCTGTTCTGTTCTTGCAGGAATATCCCGATTACGACTCAAATTTCCTTGGAGTTGCCCTGTGTGTACTCTACATCCCACCAACAAAAAAATCATCTCTGGCTGCAAGTGCTGGGCTCACTCCCACAATATTTTTCAGTCTCCTGATGGAATCTCCCTACACTTGTGCATCCTCCTCTCCAGATTCACTCTATTGAAACAAAGCCTAATGGGATTTCATGTGCTCCTCACATCCACCTCGCTGGAGTCCCTGCTGTTCTGCATTGCAGGATTTATGTCCCTCTCTGCTTCTTATCACTTAATTTCTTTTTAAGACAGGGACACCTGCCAGGAACAAGGAGGTGAGATGCCATTAGATTCACAAAATGCCCTCTGCTGATATAACAGGTTACTTAGTAATTACCCTGACTGAAATTTCCACCAAAAAAAATAAAAGCCATGTGGACACTTGATAATGGAGTTTTATGGAGTCAGTTCTTTGTTTGTTGGTTTGTTTTTCTTTTTTACCCTGTTATACCAATATGATATTTTGGAAACTTTCCTGAAAAATCAGATTTTCAACCCAGCAACTTTTAAGTTTTCAACACCACACTCAGAAGTGGGAAACAGAGCCCACTCACACAAACTTCTTTCAGCTGCAGACTTCCACAACTAAATTCCCATGCAAAGTGGGCTCCACCAAGCCAAGAATGACAACTTCCCTGCTTGGGAATAGTCCATGTGTTTTCTAAGACCCATAGGTGGGGAAAGATGACCAGAGACAGCTGTTGGCTTTGTCAGGGTTTCCTTGGAGTTACATTTCTCACCTGAGCCCTGCAGCCAGCAACAGCCTGTGTGGCTACAGCTTCCCTGTCAGCCTGGGGGCCTGGAGTGAGTGTGGGCTGAAAGGTGTTTGGTCCTTATTGACCATATCCAGGGACAGGAATCCTCCTTGGGAGCTGGGGAGAAAATCAAGCACCCACTCTGAGCAAAGAAAATGAAATATCTATTTATTGTTCCTTAAGGTTGCTGTCCTAAAGGAATTTTTCTCCTCTGGTGGATGGTTCCCTCCTGCAGCAGAGCCACCAGTCTCTCCCAGGCCACTCAGCTGTGCTCTCCATGGGCACCAGACACTCTCTCAGTGAAGAACTTGCCAATTCCCATTCCCTGACGCACTGCACTGCTGTTCTCCTGATTCCCACACCTTGCTAAAGCCAGCTGCTCAGTCACCTCTGACGCACACCAGAGGATTTCAGATCCGCTTAATCCCCAAAATCAGAGCAACCTGATAACACAACACCCTGATGTGATGCAGGGCTAGAGAGGAAGCACCTGTCCTCAGCAGATACTCCAGGAATAACCAAGAGGAACCAAGTGTTCTCTGGAGCTGAGCGATGAGCAGATGCTGGTGAAGACAGGAGAGTCAGCTGGGAGCTCCTGGTGTCTGTGTCACACAAATGCTGCTGGGTGGAAAATTTCCTCTCTAAGAACAGACAGATCTCTGGGCAAAAGTCTCTTCTGCCACTGCCCACGTGAGAACAGGAGGGTTCTGAGGGCTGAACACCTCCAATCCCATGTGCAGTTTAATGCTGATGGGCAGAGCTCACTTGAACAGCCATTTGAAGCACTGACTGGAAAAATTAGGAAGGCAGAATCTTTTTGCTCTTGGTTTTACTGCCTAATGAGACCATCTGCAGAATGAACTTGGCACTGAAATTCAGTGAAGGAAGAATAGCCCTCTGAAATCTCAGATCTTTGCTTGTGACTGAAACCTACACCAATATCAATTAAAGGAATAGTAGGAAAGAAGAGAAAATACAAATCTGTTGTTGCTTTTTTGCATCTACATCTTGACTGGGCTCCACAGGCTTCAGAGATGTTTTCTTCTAGCAGGTAAATAAAGAGACAGGAAACCTGATCTGTTTTTAACTATCCTTTGTATTCAAAAAAGCATCACCAACACACACAACATCCATCACTACCACTGTCATTAGGTGGAGTCCAGGCCAGAGCTAACCAATTACAAGTTTGCTTAATTATTACCTGGCCCAAGCCCTTAAACACCTCTCTGTAGTCTTTAAACAAAATCCCCCCAAACCTTTAAATCCACAGCAGACTCTTCCACAGCATTACAAACAAAACCCGAGGATAAAGAGTGCATTACAGTGAAGAGTTGCTTCCTGGAGTCTGGCATTCCTTCCCTCATCGCTATTCCTCCTTCAGAGGGCTGAAGGGCTCTGAGGAGGCACTGGAGCCTTTCTCAAGAGCACTGCATGGATTTTGTAGAGGGCCAGCACGTGCTGACAGTTCTGACCCGAGACAGGCAAAATGGGCATGGAAGGGCTGAGGAAATGTTCCTAAGTGGGTAAGAGATTTTCTTCTGCTCCTGTACTTGGGAGGGTCTGAGTCTCTTGACTTTCTGAAGTTTTCCTCCAGCACCACCACTTCACCGTGGAGCCACGGCCCTCTTCTCATTTTTAGTGCTTTCGTGTTTATCTTCAGGCAGAAGTGGATATTCATAAAGGGGAGAGAAAAGCAATCATCACACCCTACAGTGGTCTGTGCTTCCTCACCTGGTTTGACAGAACTTTAACAGAACCAGCACAGGCTGTGCTCGTAGCTGGGGATCTCGAGCAGCAGCCACGGGTTACATCTCCCTGAGGGCAGGACCGGCTTCATTTTCTCCTGGCGTAGGATCACAAATGTTTGTGGCATAGGAACAACTTCGTCTGCTCCATTTGTTGTTGGAAAACAGCTGGGCTTGTCCCACTCATAAAGGCACCATCAGTAGAACAAATGTTTTTAAAATTAATCACTGTTCTATGAAAATACACTGTTAGAAAAAAACCTGAAACATGCCAAGATGCTAGATTGATTTACCAAAAATCTTGCTTTTTTTCCAAAAGAAAGCAGGGAGAAGAAAAGGTGCTTCACCCTGTGGAAATCTCCTGTTGTAGCATTTTCTGGAATGAAATGTTTTGCTAGTTCTGGTTTGTTTTTATTTACATTCCCATGTATATATATATATATAGAGGGCTTTTTTGGCCAAATTCTAGTTACAGGGATAATTTTAAAGCACCCATCCACATTTCCATTGAGAAACCTGGGAAAAATTGTGTGCAGTGACAGGATGTTCCTCAGTGACTGACACTTCCTTGAGCATTAAATCAATGAATTAAATAGCTTCAGAAAATAGTACTTTGTGAAGGAAGAATAGAAAATGAGGAGGAGAAGATAAAATAAATTAGAGGAAACATGTCCTCATTTCCATATGTATTGGGTCAGACTGAGATGGAGTTAGCAAACACACACAGAGATCAATATTGTGTGTATTCCAGTTTAATGGATTAATAAAGTTTTAAAATTTCTCAAATTTCATTGTAAGCCTTCATAAAAAGATCAGAAATGTCATAGAATAAAATAAAATATAGACTATAAATTGACCAGGGACTCATAATGATTTAGAATAATTTAGATTAGAAAGGAACCTCTGATGTGTCCAGTGCAACATCCCACTGAAAGTGGGTTGGGTTCAAACTCAGGGGAGACTCCCCAGAGCATTTCCCAGCTGAGTTTTGAGTATTTCCAAGGATGGTGATTTTCCTGTTTCATTTCCAGCCGGCTCCCTTTCCCCCAGCAGGTGCCTGATACTCCTGATTTCCAAGGCAGGAATTTATCAATCCCATATTTGAACCAGGCCATAGAGACTTTGGGCACTCAGGTGTGGACGCACCTTCATCTCCAATCTGGAACAGTTCACGCCCCTGAATGTTACTGAGCTTCTCTTACATTTTCTTCTCCAAAGGTCTCCAAACACTCTGTTAATATGGAGACTGTAAACACAGATGGCTTTCAAACCAGCCATAGCTCTCCTCGGAAAGCATCCCCATCTCCTTCCTTGTTTACATAGCAGGAATCAAAAGAAAAGAAAACAAAATTCTTCTACTAGAAGTTGCCCACAACCTCAAAAGTCCCATTTCGTATTTTTGACTCCCAGGCTGCTGTCCCAACCTCCAGATGGAATTTCCCTGTAAAAGACATATAACAATCCTAAATCCAATACATTAAGGCACTTAAAGAAGTGCTTAAAACCTTTGTTTAGTCAGAAATAATAACCTGAAATAATACATAAAATAGTCTGCCCACTCTGGTAGAATAAAGAAATGGATTCTGCCTCATTATATGGAATTTGGATTTACCCACCAGTCAATTAAGCTTATTTTATGATAAGAACATGAAAAATATGACAGAAAAGCTCAGTGATGCAGTGTGAAATAATAAATGGTTTTACTTCATCAAAAAATAGGGGAAAAGAAAGCAAACCATAGTGATATTAAATTCTTCATTTAAAAGACCCATTCCCAACGAAGAGCATTAGTTTTCAGGAATGAAATTAGGCAGAGACAGCCAGATAAATATCTGCCTGTATAATTCCTTCCTGAACCTCCAAATCTCAAAACGACCCCAAAAAATTGCAGATGGCTTTTCAGTAATTTTACTCTCAGATGGTAGACGGTTATGTCAAGTTATTGTTTAGAACTTCCTCCGGATCAAACAAGCTGTGGCAGACAGTTTTTGGAGCATCGGGAAGTAATCCAGTGATACCTGGATCACTTCTGTGACATTTCTGAGTGGACTGTCCCTGCAGGGTGGGACCAGCAGCTGGAGACAAGGCAGCGCGGTTGGGATGGCCCCAGGGAACTGAAAGTTGATTTCAGTCCAAAGGGAGAGCACTGGGTGATGGCAGAACTGGACAATGTGACAATGGAAAAACAAAGCTGGAGAAGAGCAGTCACTGTGGTGCATGAAACAGAATTCCAAGAGCAAGGTGATTGCTACAGCAATAAATAAAAAACAGATCCTTCCAGGAACTGGCCTTGGACCCTGCCCACCTAGAAGCTGAGCTTGGATCCTCTCCTCTCCCGCTGCCTCGTGCACAGACACATGAGGAAGGAAAGAGGTCTCTCAGCAGACCCCCAGACCTCGTGGTCTCTCTGGCTTGGACCCCTTTGTCCCTCCAGCAGCCAACTCAGCAGTCTTGTGTCTCTCCCATATCCAGCCCAGACTTCTGTCCATCCCCATACCTGGCTTCCAAGTCTCTTATCTCCCTGACCTGCCTCTTTATCCCACTGTTTTTCCATGCTTGTTCCTCCCCAAACCAGCCAAAATACTCCTTTTTCCCTCCGATTCCTCCCCAAAGCACCCCATAAGGAGCCTCTTGTCTCCATCATCCGATGGGATGTGTGTCACCCCTGGCGTGTGGGGTTGAGGCTCTCCTGGGAGCCCTGGGACCAGCAGGGTCCTGGGGTCGCTTCTCTGTGTAGGTTATTGGGGTGTGTCACCCCCCCAGTGTCTCTCTGTGCTCCTCTGTGTACCGGGTAAAAGCCTTTAACCACAGAACCTAAAAAGTCTCCTTAAAATCAGTTGTCTCCTTATCTGCCCTCAGTTACTTCAAATGACACTCCTGGCTCTTCAGATTTGTGGCGTTTTTTCCAACAATGAAATTTCTCTGTGTCTCTCCCGCCTATTTTATTGACTGCCAGTGAAACACACATTAAGCCCAGTTCAATGTCACACGAGGGCTTAGATCCTTGAGTATCTGTATTGCAGACTTCTCTGGGCAAATTGCCTGAAAGCTGCTTCAAAAACCAAACCCATCCCCCTAAAAAACCCCAACTACCCAGTACCCCAAACCTCCTGCTCTCAGAAACATTATTATTTTCTATATATTCTCCTTGGTCTGCAGACAAGCCCCACACAGATATTCAATTCCCTCGTGTTGCCATCCATGTTTAGAGAAAGCTGCTTTCCTGATGAGGCTATAAATTATTTTGTTCTTCAGCAAATGCTTATTTATTGACTTGTCTTTCTCATGCATCAGAAATCCCCCTTGTCTCTCCCTGGAGAAACAGACATCTCCTGCTTCTCACCGTAGTGATTCCTTTTTAGGTTTTAACAGCCCCAAACTCTCATCCCCCTTGGCCCTAAATACCCACTTGTTCTTGCACATGCTGCTGCCAGTGGGAAGAAGCTGGGGAATGTATCATTTATCTCACATCCCACATCTCACACAGAAATGAAGATGGTGTTGGTGCTGCCTACAGTCCTCTCTGGTGGAGTCAGACTGTGGCAACAAGCCAATAAAGTGGGGGACCAAGGCCACGTGCAGAAAAATGGCTGGGGATGACCATGACGTGGGGTCTAATTAACAATTGAGGTCAAATTTCCAAGGAAATCCTTGACTCTTTCCTCCTGAAACGCAGTAGCTCTTTTAATGAAGAAAAAACCTCTTATTGGAAAAAAAAACCTTGACAAAAAGCTCCAGCAGGATTTGGGACTGAGTATAAGCTTTGGGTAGAGCAACCTCCAACTAAGTTTTAAGTACTTTTATCTGTAATAGTTTGGGGTTTTTTTTTCAGACTAGAATCTGGTGACGTATTTTTAAAAGTTCAACCAGTGTAGGATAATTTGTGGCCTTTCAAGAAGAGAAGAGACACAGCCAAATAATCACCCATTTAGCTAAATCCTCATTAAATGCTTGCCGCCCCTGGGCCTCAGTGAGATTCTAACATAACTCAAGCAGGAATCAGTGGATCAGGGAACAAAAACCAATTCTATTTTTAAATTGATAATTGAAATAAGGCATCTCAGGTGGTTTGGAGTGGTTTGACAGGATTTGATACAAAACCCTTCCTCCTGCTGGTTGCCCACAGCTCCACAGTCCCTCCAGCTACCAAAGAGATGAACCTGGGGCAGCACCGTGTAAATCCAGGGCTGTCTTTATATCAAGGGGAGCAAGAAATAAAAATGAACTGACTGATTGGACTTATGGGGAGTCTGCTTAAGCTTTCGAACCTTTTTTCACCTGATTCCTACTTATTGCCCACCAAATGCAAACCAGCCCCAAATGTCTCTAATTCCAGAGGATGCAGATGACCAGGCTTCCGTGTGTTTTCATTTTGCAGTATACAGATCCCCACTGTGTTTGATTTGCCCTCCTTTCTGGACTTCCCTCCTTCTTCCCTCTGCTGTCAACCCTGTGCCAGACTGATGCAAATGTGGTTGGAATTTACTTCTTCTAAAAAAGTACCAGACCAGCATTGAAACCCATCTGGGCTCAGCCTGTGGCTCCACTACTGACTTTCTGTGCAGGCTTGGCAGATCTCTCAGCTTTTCTTTATCAGCTCCCCCTTATCAGGTCTGCTGGCCACGATTACGAGCCCTGTGAGATGGGAGTCATCTCTCACTGCATTTCAGCCCCACATGGGACCGTGACCCTGATAAGAAACTTTTGTAGGGCACAAAATGCATTTTCTACACCACTGAAAGCTGGCGAGTGGTTGCCTAAGGGTGCAGATATCCTCCTCAGCTTGAATAACTCAAGATGTTTTCCTTGGGTCATTTCTCATGTGGGGGTAGCATAACATGGGTCAGGAAAGAAAAGTAATTTTGGATTTCCTCTGCAACAGAGGAGAGTTTGGATGGGATGTTTGTCCTGATACTTTCTCAGAGGGAAATATGAGTGCTGTCCATTTTCCATGGGACCACAGATGCTCCGAGATTAGGATTGCCAAGCGAGTCTATACGAGCCGTGTACTCGTTAAATTCCCAGTATTATTAAATTTGTGGGTTCTAGGGAAGTGTCTCGGATGGGTTTGAAAGACCTTGGCTTGACAGTGAAAGCTGACACCGCTCACAAGGGAGGACATCAACCTCCCCCACCACAACACTGCACTCTTTAGTTTTTGTTGGCTAGACCACTGAGTTTAATTGAAACCTGTCTTTAAGCTCCATAATTTATGAGGCTTGCCTCCTTCAATTAGTGACACACGAAACCTGAGGATGAAGCCGGGAGAGGTCATGAAGGAGGGAAAGGAGCAATCTAGGAAATAACAGGGCTTTTTCTGCTGTAGATGCAACAAAACCGCGGATAAATCATAATATACAAATTAGGCAACACAGAATTGCAGATCTTGGCAAAGTGTGCGTGTTCTTACAGCTTCACTGAGCTGCAGATGGACACCAGCCTAAGGTGAGTCCCTTTTCTCCATTAAAATACGAAGCCTGTACTTCACGCTCCTCTATTTTGCCTTTCTGTCTCTGTTACAAAGTCAAATTAGCATCTTCTTTACTGTTCTGAGTTGCATTCACCACTCCAAGTTTAAAATATATGGGATAACTGGGTGTTGAGTAGATGTCTGTGCATACAGATATATATTATTATGGGACATTCCTATTTTTCAGCTTCACTTTGCAAGCACTAAAATCAGCTGTACATTCCTTGTTCCTTAATTTGCACGATTACTTGCAGTCTTACATCTTTTTTATTAAAATTTACTTCCAGATCACAGAACACTGGCTAATCACCAAGCTGTTTGTACTTAATTAATCATCTCAGCCTCTAACTGGAGATGTGTTTTTTAAAAGCAGATTTTAGCCTCAATATTGAAGTTTGTCTAATTAGCTGCATTCCAGTGTTTTTTAAAAGGAACTGAATGAAGGACAAAAGGAAACACCCTCAAGTTGTGCCAGGGGAGGTCCAGATTGGATATGAGGAAAAATCTTCTTTACTGAAAGGGTGGTCAGGCATTGGAACAGGGAAGTGGTAGAATCAGCAACCCTGGAAATGTTGAAGAATTGTGTAGGTTTGGCACTTGGGGGCATGGTTCGGTGGTGGGCTTGGCAGTGCTGGGTTTATGGTTGGACTTGATGATCTTAGAGGGCTCTTCCAACCTAAGCAATTCTTTGATTCTGTGAATGGTGGGGCTTTAAGTTTGAACTTAAGGCAATGAGGGTTGAACTGAGCTGACCATGTTGACTCCAGAGGCTGCTTTTTAGGGCTGGCACTGAGACCACCAAACTCTTTCCCCTTCACCAGGTGCATGTGAGGCCTCATCCTACACCCAGGTGAGCTGTTCAGAGCTCAGAGAAAGCCTTTGTCCAGAGATCTGTAAATTCCCTTCTGCAGAGAGCTGCTGGGCTTTAGGAGGTTCATTGTAAATCTTCCCTTCCTTCTCCTCCACCAGCCAATAATCCTCTTTCACTACGGATGGAAGTTTGACATTAGGCAGCTAAAAAAGATTAATTTTAATTTTTGAAACAAATCGCCCTCTGATGTGGAGTGAGGCCAGCATATGCCTCACCCTCTTGGTGCAGAAGTCACCACTCAGACCACTGCCCTGAAATTCCCTCATATTTAGACTTGCTCTCGCTCCTGTATTTTTTTTTTTTACATGCCTGTTCTCCTGTCTTTTATTTTCAGGACACACGTTGACCTAAGAAGGCAACGCAAGGAAGAAAACGGGTATTTAAGAGAGTACCAAATTCCAGAGCTAGCATGAAAGAACACCCCGCTGCAGGAACAATTTTTGCTAAACAGATGCAGTTGGGAAATGAGGCCTTGTTATGAGGGATCACAGTTACCCCCTGCACAGTTTAGCAGCCACATTTGTCTTGACCCGATATTTCACATTTTATCCACATTGCGCTGGGAATTCAGAAAAAGGGTGAGAGAGGGGGAGAAATCCCTCCCCATGCTCACAGTTCATTATACATTCAAAATTCCTTTGAAAGCCTCTCACACTGAATAATAAGTTGCCAAGCTCTCCCAGTGCTCCCTGTCTCTGAGGCCACAGTACAAATCACTTCCCAGTAATTATGGAGGGGGAAAAAAAAAAGAAATTAATTATACCAATTTGAAAACTCCAGAATGACCTTGGAAAAAACTTCAAAGGTCATCCAGGATGGTCTCATTGTTGTCCTAGGCTGGGTCCCAGCTTTGTTATTCCTCAGAGGAGTAGCCCAGTCGCTTCCTCAGTGTTTCTTATAAAGATGAAGCTGAAGAATTTGGTTGTTTATGTTCAGCATATAACAAACAGAATTTACAGGATGTAACGGGAGAACGGGGGAGTTTCTGGGGAGCTTCCCAAGCAGCATCTCTCATATGGATGGGTCCTTTCTCTGTTCCTGACCTACAAACTTCCATCCACCCATTGCTGCCTTTACAGCAGGGCCGTGTGATCTATTTTGGCAGAAAAAAAACCCCATCCAAGTTGCTTTGCAGATAAATCTCTGCTGTGTCATGGTCCAAAGTCAGGCACAAGAGGCAGGTGGCTCTCTCAGGCCGAACACAGCTGAGCTGCACAAGAAGCAGAGCTGATTTCCAGGATCTGCATTGTCCCATCCAGGCAGAGCCGTAGGATCCTTCTCCAGTTTTGGGGCTTACCAGAGGGGAGGGGTTGAATTCACCTGTGACACCCCAAATCTGCTGGAGCATGTCCAGAGAAGGGAACGGAGTTGGGGAAGGGTCTGGAGCACCAGGAGCAGCTGAGAGAGCTGGGAAAGGGGCTCAGCCTGGAGAAAAGGAGGCTCAGGGGGGCCCTTCTGGCTCTGCACAACTCCCTGACAGGAGGAGGCAGCCAGAGGGGGATCAGGCTCTGCTCCCAGGGAACAGGGACAGGACAAAGGGAAACGGTCTTGCATTGTGCCAGGGGAGATTTGGATTGGATATTAGGAAAAAATTCTTCTCTGAAATGCTGGTCTGTCACTGCAACAGGCTCTCCAGGGCAGTGGTGGAGTCTCCATCCCTGGAGGTGTTTAAAACATGTGTAGATGTGGCCCTTGGGGACAGTGTTTAATGATGGACTTTGCAGTGCTGGGGGAATGTTGGGCTCAGGGATCTCAGAGGTGTTTTCCGACCTAAATGGTTCTATAAGTCCATGATTCTAAATAATTGTTCTCATTGTTTTAAGACAGAAGTTTTCCTTTGTTTCCTGGGTGTTTCTCAAGGCAGGAGGACTCTGCTCCAGCCCCAGAAATGGACACAGGGTGTTTTCACACAAAAAGATCCATCTCTTTGGTAAATCCCTGCTAATATCAGTAGATCTCCACAGCCAGACATGAACTGCCAAATGAAAAACTCGAATACTGGCCAGCACACAACTGTCTTGTCTCTTCTCTCTTCTATCTGTACAAAAGATAACCAAAATAACACATTCGGAGGCAACAGAAAGGAACAATTTTCCATTTGGTAAACACGTAAGTGCAGGAAATCAGTTGCAACAGGGGACACGTAGGCCGGGAGTAAGGGAAGATTCAAGGAGGAACATGGGATGTCCTGCAGTATTACAGAGCTGTTGCATCTCTTTTTAAGCTGATGCAGCAAACTGGGGGTTGGGGTCATTAGGATGTGGGCAGAATATCTGATATCTGCTTATCCCACGACGAGCCCTGGGCCCTACTCACAAGACAACTGGTGACGGTGCTTGAAAGAGGCCTCTGCAGCTGGGATCCCAGCTCCCAGCCCAAACTACTCACTTCCCTCATATTCCCTCACCTGTGAGCATGGAGTACCCAAGGCAGAGCTTGCCCCATCCCTCCCATGCTCACCTTTGTGGTGCCAAGAGCTGGGCAGAAGCAGAAGTTCCTCACATGTGCCTGAAATCCAAGAAGTTCTTGGGATCCCACAGCAATTCTGGGGCTCCTCTGCCAGGGCTGCAGTGGTGTCTCACTGAACCCTAAGGAGTCACTCGGATGCTGAGCAGAGTCACTGAGGTCAGAGGATCAGCAAGAACCTGAAACTGTTCAAAATTAGGTTCAAAATTAAGCTGTCAGTCACAGCAGGAGATTCAGAGGGAGGAAAATGCCCGTTGTCACCCGGACATAAAGCAGGAGGCTCAAGGCAAAGGGGGCATCCAGCAGTGGGACTCAGCACCTCGTGCTTTTCCAGGCAGCTCTCACTTCTCATGCTCCACCTTCACTGTTTCCCCCACCGTCTCATTTTGCGCTGCTACGTGTGACATCCTTTCTGATGGTTTGACATCCTTCCTGGTGATTGATTTGAGCTATTCTTATTTTATCAAATTAAGGGAGACAGAAAATACAACAAGGATTAACCATCACTCCTTGTAGAAGGCTAAAAGAGGCTTCCTGTAGAAACCTATGGAACATAAGTGTATGAAGTCACTAAAACGGGACATAAGACACATGGTGATTGACAAAGGGCTTTTGTTCTCCTTGGTACAACAAAGCCTTTCATTTTTTTCAGTATAGAAAAGTCAAATATCTCACAAATGTCAGCAGTGTTAAATTAATCTTTTGTTGTTTCCTTTCTTATTGTAGCTGGTGCTTTTTCAGGCACAGGTGGCTCTGCCTTTTGCACACTTTTAGATAAAACAGGTTACGAATCGACTGGATGGAGCCACCAGGTTTTGGAGGTGAGGAGTAGGGCAGAGTTCAGTTTAAAGATAATAACCGTGCCACAGCATTTGTCTTCAAGGAGAAAGAACAGTCCTTGACTCTGCTCAGCCTGGGCCCCCCAGTTCCAGTCAGGTGGGAAATGGTCCTCGGGACTTCCAAGCTCACAGCAGCCCCTGGGCTTGGTTTTCTCTCACCACTGCAATGGAACCCATGTTTCGCATCCTGACCACCCACTTTCAAGCCTTGTGCCAGCTTTCAAGCACCTAAAGGAGAAAGTTTTGAACCTTTCGACATTTTTTACATCAAGGTTGAGAGGTGGAGAGGGACTGGAGATTGCTGTGTGGCACGAGAACAGCCCGTGACCTTCCAACTCATTTGATAGCACCAATTACTTTATTTTTGTCTTCCCTGGAATGATCTATTTTATACAGCAAATTGCTTCAGAATACTTATTTTCCAGAAATCTTGTGAGTAAGTCCTATTTTTTAAAAGTCAGCCAGGCATTTATGAATCTGAGTTCCACTGAATATCAAGAATATATGAGACTCTCTTCAGCACACTTTAGGTTTAAAGCTATATTTTATGGTGTTAATTCTGCCACTGAGGTTCTTGGAGTTGTATCTTGCTCTGGGAGCATTCCCAGCAAGACCCAGTGGTTACAGAGGCAGTGATGAATTATTTTCTGTGATGCAAATGGCACAGAATTGGGCTGCATGTGTCCAAATTCATGTGCTTTTGTAAAAATCCAAGTTGATTGCTGACATCCAAGTATTACAGTAATGACCAACCATAGCAGGAAACAGAAAAATCATAGATTGAGTACAAAGAATCCATAAACAGCAAACTAATAATATTGTGGCATTATTTAAACAATGTACCAGAGTGAAAAAACTAAAGTAAATGTATTTTGACCTTCGTCATCCATTGCTCAGTCCAAAAGGAAACATTTTAAGTGTTGATGTGTTAAATTTCACTTGTCCCTGGTGAGGGAAACAAAAATGCCAGCCAATAAAATACTCGATATACTCTACTTCCAGAAGGCAGTTTTTAATAGAATAAATCATTAATTTTTCAAAGTAAAAGCTCAAATTATCTTAATTTTAGTCTTCATTTGGCTCGGTAAGAATAAATCAGATATCCAGGGAGGACGAGTGACAGGTGAGAGCTGAGCAGCACCAACAATAGTTCTGTAAAGAGCTACATTTTCTCAGTTTAAGATTCAGGGATTTGACTGAGGCTGAGGACAAGCATGAAGCACCCATAAAGGATCATCTCCCACCTCCAGCTACCATTAGCCATCTACATTTTTTGCATCTCCTCATCCACCCACTCATTTCAGGACAGGGCTAAGCCATGGGAGAAGCCTTCAGGAGGTGCCTCTCTCTCTGTCGAGTTGGCCTTGGAGAGCCTGAACAGGTACCTCACATCCCAGTCCTGGAACTACAGGCTGTTAGTGCAGTTTATATCCACAATATCCTACTGTAAATTCATATTTGTTCCTACTGTTGCAATTTGTCGGCCTTTTCCACCGATGCTCTTGGCCAGACCCTGCAGTGCTGCTCATTGAATCCCAGGAAATCCCAGCTGGTTACATCTGGAATTCTCGAATGCAGAGCTGGCAGCGTGGATGTTTCAGCTCAGGGGATAAGCACAGAGATGCAGGATTTTAATTTTAATTTTTTTTCCCAAGCAGCTGAAATGAAGAAGTGAACGGGAAGTCAAAATAATGTGAGCTCATTTTGAATGATTTCATTTGAACTGAGATGAAATGTTCCATGAATGTAAGGGGATTAAACCAATTATTTTTTTGGTCATTTTTCAATATAAAATACTGCTCTCAAAATGAAATAGCAGAATATTTTGTTTAGCAAATCTGAGAGCAGCACTTTGTGCTTCATGCTCTTTTTCGAGATTTTTTCAGTCCAAAGTTATTTACCAAATTTGGCCAAGAGCCAGACATAGCTTTAGGCTCTCTAAACTTTATTTTCCAATAAATTCGCTTCCTAGTTTGCTGAAATATTTGCAAGACCTCAAGCCACTTCTCTCTTTCCTAATGTTCACAATAATTATGGTTCGTACAGAGTGTTACTAAAGCACTAAGAACTTGTTTATGAAAACATAAATGAGTTGTAAATTCACTGGATGCAGTGGCTTGGGAAAAGTGAAATAACACCAGAACAGCTCAGTGTTAATGCTCAGCATTCTCTGATGAATATTAACTCACAACCGATCTGCTCCACCTTAGTGTTTCCTGGGGCGGAAAGTGTGAGCAGACCGTTTTTGCCCTCCTACACTTGATTTTCTCGAGGGCTATAAAATTGCAATTTATCTCCACAATAAACCATACCACTGAAAAAAATAATGGTTTCTTAGTCACTTCTTTATCCCAGTTATTAATGCTTCTTACCAAGCCGTCAGCTGCTGCCTGCTGAGCAATCAATAATTACGGTTCTCTTTACACATTCAACAATAAGCCTCCGTAAAGAATGGCAGTAGCAAAGGTTGCTGTCACTTGAGAACTCCCCACAGAACTGGGTTTAAATATCGTAATTCCATCTGCTCCCTCTCCTGCTTATGCATTTCTGTGGCTCAGGGTGATGTGCTGGAATCCAGGCAGTGACTGACTTGTTATTGATGAGAGCAATTATGGAGAGGGAAAATATATTTCAGTTCCTCTCTGAAATACTTTAATGAACACCAGTGCAGGCATAAGGAAAAAGATGTCCTAGCATTTTCATAAAGGCACAAAAGGAAATAGAAATGGTGCCTAAATTAGACAGTTGCCCATGGAGGTTATCCTAATTAATATCAGTGATTTGTCCCGGATCAGCTCACGCAGTAATTGCTGCTGAGTCCGGAAAGCCGAAGGGATTGCTCAGGGCTGAGCAATGCACAGGTGATTTCAGTCTCCAGGAGATTTGAGTCATTCCTCCCTGCACTGAAATCAAATCTTTTCACAGAAAGAGGAGCATCTGTTTGAAGCTCGGGGGCTGGAGAAGGCGCTGGGATGCCTGGATTGCTGACATCCATCCCTTCACCAGAGAGGACCGGCCGCACGGACGTGCTCTGAAGACAATACCTGTCAGTGAGCGGCATTCTCTGCCATCACTGTTCTCCTGATGCCAGCAAGTGAAAACTGACAGCTTCAACCACTAAACAGAAAATCAGTCCACAGCTATGGGGGAGTTAATGGTGCTGCCTGAAGTCACATCGTAATGGCTTTTCCTAACTGGGAAATGTGTTCTGCAAAATCACTTTGTTCTCAGCGACATTTGCACTGATCATTATTCATGAAAAAAGGAGCATCTCTCTCGATTTTCTGTTTTGTTCAGTACCACTTGTTTCCTACTTTGCTCCAAGAAAGACCTTCAGGCACCTGTCTCACACTGCCTCGTGTGGGGTCTGACCAGCCAAAAGCAGACAGGGCTCCCCCAGCCCACATGGGCGAGGTCTGTGCCTTTGCCTTTAAAGCACGCTGCCTCCCTGATTTTCATGTCAGATGGAGCTGATTCTAAATTAAACTTCTGAAGATTTCTGTTCTGAGGGAGGAATGAAGCTTGTCTGTGTCATCAGAGAGCAGTGCAGACAAATGGAACTTCAATGGTTTGGCCTCAGAAATGGTGGAGCTGTGTTGAAACTCCCTGCTCCAATATAAATCCTACCCAAATTGAACGTGTGCCTACCTGTGCTGATACCACGAAAGGAGCAGCCTTCTTTGCAGACAAGCCCTGGGTAAAGCCCTGAAAAACTCATTAAAACAATGATATAGTGATGGAAATGGGTATCTGCTCTCTGAACAAGGCAATTCCTGTATGGAAATAAGGTTAATGACTTTCTTACACATTTTAAAGCCGCTGCGTAGAGCGACACACCCAGCAGGGAGTGGGTACATTCCCTGTAATGATCCATTAAGGGAGCACACCAGGGTAAGAAAATGAAGCCAAAGAGCAACGAGGATGAGCGTGGAAATAAAAGCTCTTCCAAAAAGCTCTTCCCCCTGAGTCACTGCCGCATCACCTGGCACGTCACACAGCAGCAGTGCCGTGGAGTGCCTGTGGAGTGGCACCAGCGGGGAAACGGGGCAGTGGGGACAGAATCACAGAGTCACAGAATGGTGTGGGTTGGAAAGAACCTTAAAGATCATTTAGTTCCAACCCCCTGCTGTGGGCAGGGACACCTTCCACTATCCCAGGTTGCTCAGAGCCCTGTGAACTTGACCTTGAAGACTTCAAGAGATGGGGAATCCACAACCTCCCTGTACAACCTGTTCCCAGAACATTTGACCGGCGCAAGGGTGGCTCCATGGGGTCCTGTAGGTCAGCCAAGCCTCAGCCAAAATGATTTAGTAAGAGCTGACACCCTCAGCGTTGTCTTCTTGTAGCAATTAAAGCTCCTGTATTCACAAGCACTGGCAGTAAAATAGGGCAGGGTAAGGAATTTAAAAGCCACATTTTGCTCACACAGCTCAGCTTGAATACATTTACACTTTCAGAATTAAAGGCTTTTCATTTCTCGCCTAAGTTTTAGCATGTTTTCTGTAGTGAATTTATGGCTGTGAGATTGTCTCAGCTAAGAACTGCTGGGAGTGAAAAGCAAAGCTCTCCATCCAGCCAGTGCCATGAATAATGTGTGCATGTGCTCTCACATAAACCCATGTGTGCTGTTGTCATTTTTGTACATTCTCAGATTTATGGAATGCAAAATGCAATCCCCGAATGCTGGCAGTCCTCACCAAGAATAAAATTCAAGAGTGAAAAATGTATGGGAATGTCAAAGAACAGAAAGATCTTTATCGGGAAGCATGTTCAGGAAATACAAGTCGCTCACCTCTTAGGAGGTTTCATTTTAGGAACCCAGAATCATCACTCATCTGTCATCCTTAGAAGTTGCCTCTTTTTTTCCTGTTAAAAATGGAGAGCATGCAGACACACACACACAATCACAGAACTGCTTTAAGGGAGGATTTCCAAAAAAACCACCATAAAGCAAGATTTTGTCAGCATCTTTGGTACTCAGTTACTTCCCAATCCTTTTGGGGACCTGAAGTGCTTAATCCTTCACACTGCAAGTGGCTTCAGGTTTGCCACAATTCCTTTTCTTTATGCAAATGCTGTGTAACTACAAATGACAGGTGCATGAGAATGAAAGGTCACTTTTAGTGGGAGCTGAGATGTGGTACTCATTGATGGCTGGTTAAAAAATAGGAGAATGAAGTACAGGACATGGAGGGATTCTGAGTTATCCTGTTGGCTTCAGAGTCAGGTCAAAGCAAAACTCTTCCCCATAATCTGTAACCTCAGACAAATAATTTAATTTCTATGTGTGCTACATCTAAGTAATTTCTTAACCCAACTGCTCTCTGCCTAGACATCTATGAAAACAGCGATTTTCAATCTGTAAAACAGAGACAGGGATCGTTCCATCTTCCACACTGTCTTGGATGCACCAAAACCACCCAAAAAAACCCCATTCAGGCTCTCAGTTCCCAGTCAGGACCTCTGTCTAAGGATCTGCAAGGCTGAGGTTTGAGAGTTCAGTCACGCGGGGCCGTTCCTTCAGCAGCAGGATCCAGCTCTTGGGCAAGGACAAAGGGGTTGGGACTGGATGATCTTTAAGGTCCCTCCCAGCCCAAACTCCTCTGTGACTCTGTGACACAGCCAGAACAGGAGCAAACCACAACGGGAAGCGATTTCCTCCTTCTCTAGATTTTCTCTGCCTGTGCTAAGATGTGAAATCGTTCAGTAAAGGGAGCATGGTTCGGTCTGTAGAGGCTGGGTGCTGTGGGAAAATCCGATGGGAACCACCAAGGATGACATCCAGGGAAAAGGCACACCGGGCTAAATCTTAGTTACACATCTCAGCTATTCTTGGTCGCATCACAGTGTCTGTCAGGAGAGATGCAATGCACCAATTTTTTTTTTCTTTAAACCAACAGCTTTCAAATTTCCTTGGAGAAGCAACCAAGAGCTGCAAACGTGGTGTATTTTTAGCAATTTTTGCTGAGGACATCAATTAAGGCAGGGCAGTGTTATTATAATATTTAACTATAAAGCCTGAAAAAAGCCTAATTCCAGTCAATCACAATCTAATTTCAAATACACACATTTCCTAGTAAATAGATACTTTCAAAGATCTATTTTATATATGTCCCAAGCATAGCATGAGGTATTCGGCTAAACTTGGGGCCAAATGTTCAATATTTGGGTTCCTAAAGTTAAATGGATGAATTAAAACTAAATACTTGAGGCACCACTGGAGTTTATGGTTGCTTGAGGCACCCAGTCTTTCAGATTTAGAGAGTTTTTACATGTGGGAGACAGTTAAATATTGAAATGGAAAGAAATGTTTTAAGTGATGCTCCTCTTCCCACCCCCCATCTCTCAGCCCTCCATTCTGAGTCCAGTCTCAGATCCTCCAGCACCAGCCCCTCCTCACCTTGCTCCAACCCCTAATCCTGCAATATCATGGATTTTCCATCCAGCTGACGCCTTTAATCAGCCCTCTGAAATCATCATAAAGATTTCTGAAATAGGAGGATGTTAAGTGCTGATACCTAATCCAATCTATCCTTCTCTCAATAGGTCAAGCCTTCCTGAAGTAGCTGCTTCCCAAGGAAAACAGGGGAGCCGTGGCCAGAGTTTTACACCCATCTCCAGCTCCTGGGCACTGAGCTCTCCAAATCAACGATGTTTGCTAATCTGGCCACATCAGTGTCTCACATTCCTGGTGAAATCTGTCACTCTTTCAGCCTGAAAATAGCTTGACCCAGTTTGGTGGAACAATTCTAAAGAGGATTTCAATGTTTCTTTAAATTTGCTGGATTTTTTCTGCCTTTAACTGGTTGAGTATTTTATGAGAGAAGGGCAGGATACTTGTTTATCAGCAAGTAGATTCCCATCTTTTCAGGGTTTTTTGTATAAAGAATCTCTTTTTAGAGCTAATGATATCTTGTCTTTGCCCAGGCATACTTTTCCCTGTGCTAAACAAAACCTTTAAGAATAATGTCATTTTTTTGCATGTGTGATTTCAAAACAATGTTAAGGGAAGCCTTACCATGGAGATTCCTCTATGAGCTGCTAATGTGTATTTAAATTGTACTTTTCATAACGTCCTGGAACCTTTACCAACAGATAAATCCTGAACTGTTTCCTGCATGGGTTATCCTTTATATTTACCAATTTGAAACACTACTATTTTAGTTTTTTGAAAGAAGGAAAATAGCCAGAAACACTCCAAACTAAAAATAAAAGGATCATTTTGCTACCAGACCCTCAAGGGCAGTATAAGGGACTTTAGGAAAATCGTATGGGTGACTGGAGGCTGTCATCCTGTTTATTTATTCCCAGTTCATGCTCAGGGGGTGAGTGAACAGCAGGTCTGGTCCCTGCACCAAGAATACCCTGAGCAAACAGGGCAGAGCCCCAGAGGAGCTGCCACCCCGAGCTCCAGGACAAGCACGGGGCTTGAAGAAGAAGAATTTAGTCGAAGAAGAAGAATTTACTAGAAACTGAGATAAGAGACCACCCAGGGACTGTGTGGGATCTCAGTCTTGTCACACAGCAAAAGCAGAGTGAGCTCAGCCCAGCAGCATCTTCTGCCGAAGTTTTTATCACTGTTGTCCCAAAGTCACGTCGTTTTGCCAGCAAACTTTGCAGCCAGCCCTAGGCAGGTTACAGAGGATGATTCAGAGCAGCGAACTCAGCAGAGAGGTGATATTTAATTCTGGGAGTGGTGGTGGGGAGCGCTGGTGAGGGAGGGAGCACCGCGGCGGCGGGGTTGGGGAAAGCAGCAGCCCCATGCTGCTCTGTGTGAATAAATCTCCATGTCTGATTAATTTAGCACGAGCCCTGCCTGCCCACACAGTTCAGTTTTTTTACCTGAGATGGAAATAAACGATTCCACACTCCCTGTTTATTGCTGACAACCCCTTGTGCTGCCAGTGGACTCAATTTGTAAGAACACGGGGTCGCAACGAAGGGTGTGGGTGTATTGCTCTGAGCAAGCATCAAACACAGCAGCCCCCAGAGCACAGAAATGAGGAGCCTTGACAAAAAAGATTGAAACAGAAGGAGCAGAATGCAGAGAAATTCCACTTTACCTCTACAGATGCAAAAAACCCTGTTGATATGAAGCAAAGAAAATAATACCCAAATGAAAATCTATGTATTTCTTATCTAAGAGACATTTTTTTACTCTTAATAGTCCCCTCATGCCTGACCTTAATTAGCAGAAAATACTGTGCAGGCAGATGTAGGTGGACAGTGGAAAGGGCCTGGGTTCAATCCTCAGGTGTCAACAACAAACTTTAAGTCACAGCCCATCGTACTCAGTGAGCACCATGGTTTTGAAGTCCTGTTTAGCCCAAGGCAGCAAACCACAGTCCTCACCAAAATGTCAAGAAAAAACCCACAGTATTAGCAAGAAGTCAAGAAAAATGTGGCCCAATTGGAAGTGTTCCAGAGCTGAGTGATGAGAATAAGCAGAGAGACAAAAGGCATGGGCACGAGGGAAAAACAAAGGAATTGCAAGTGTTGGGTAAACAGAAAAATAAACTGAAAGGGCTCAAAATAACAAATGAAATAGTTACTTGGATAGGTTGCCCACAGCTTGGCCTCACTGCTGTGTGGTTCTCCAAATTTTGCATGCTGCTCTACTGCATCTGTCAGTTGTAGTTCAGCTTCTCTCCTTCTTTAAGAACCCTTCCCAAAGATGGTAAAAGATAACCCACAAATTGAGTATATCCGGGGTCTTCCCCTCAGCTCCTTCCATCTGACAAGTCAAAAACCTCCTGCTCGGGATTTCCACTCCCTTGGAGCTCCCTTTTTAAGGTTCTGGTCTCATCCCTCAGGACTAGATTGGATCACTCTGCTCTGCTTCAGGGATGCTGCACAGCCTGTGCTCCAAAAGCTCCCCTTCCAGCTGTAGTTTATCATCTGTATTTTATTGGCAATGCAGAACTGACTTTTAATTACTGATTTAAATGCTCTTTGTAACTTGATGCCCTTTGCCAACTCCTCTCTTATCAAATTCCTTAAAATCATCAGTGCTTTCTGTTCCTGAGAGTGCTTAACACGAAACCATCTTCCAGTCAGACCACGTGGACTGTTTGCATCTCATCAGAATCAGGGTCTTCATCTTCCAACTTGAAACCTCATCCATTTTCCCCCAGAAAAAGTCCAGTAAAAGAAAGCCTCTTTCCCTCTCTTACCTCAGAGGACTCTGGCCAAACATTTCCCCAGTACTGTAGTGTCCTTTTTGGTTTCCAGCACAAGCCAGGATGGCTAGAGCAGGGGATCTTCATTATCCTGCTCAGCCTGTGAGGCTCTCCTGCAGACTTTCACAAAATATTCCAGATGCCTTTTGTCTCCTGAGATATTCAGTCATTTTAAGGCATATGAGGCAGAGATTTAGAAATGCACTGATTCCTTTCCAACCCCCAAAATGACCTTTACATTTCATGTTTCGGTTTGTCGTGCGCATTAGCAGCAAATTATTTCCTCCCACTGCACAACAGTCCTTGGCCCTCTAAACTATCCTTAATGCCTTCTTTAACCTCACTCTGGCAATGCAGAGGGAAGAGCAGATACAAGACAAGCTGTCAGATTTTTAATTCATGCTGAAAAATGGTAAGTGGGAGCTGGAAGCATCAATTCCACAAACTGCAAGAGCGCCATTGAAACGAGCCCATGCTGATAAACCCTCCACCAGAAAGGACCTGAAAAGGGATTATTTTCAACCAAATATCAGGTTTGACTTTCAGCTTGGCAAATTTTGTGTGGTTTCCCCCCCACCCTGTCATCACTTTGCCCTCCACTCTGCACCACTTGCTCAAGGATGTGCTTTTCAGAGCACGGCCAAACCTCTGCCCACTGCCTTCTCAAGAAACACGAGCAGCCCCGGGGTGTGCAGGAGCTGTCTCTGCCTCCCGAAATCAGCAGAATTATTTCCAAGTGTCGTCGTTCTGCTTTTCAAGGCAGCTTTGTTCCTCTGGCAGCCTCTTTGATGGGCAGATGTCCTGCGAAGGAAAATCAGGAAGTGGGATCTGAGAAGCCCAAGTTCCTCCAGACTGGCAGACTGTTTTCTCCCACACCAGCCCACCACAGCCCACCACAACCCGCCAGATGTCCCAGTCCTCCCCCACAGCCCCAAGGCTGCAAGGACTCCAGAGCGACACACGTGCCAGCTGGAAAGCCACAGACACTGAAAATAAGGAGTTAAGCTGAGAACTTCCTGCTGTTTTTTTCCCCAGTGACCACTGATTTGGGTTTCTCACCCTCACCCAGGTGCTGATTTTTGCAATACTTGAAAGAAATTCTCTTTTAAGTTTCTTTATGTTCGAAAATTATTTGAAGGCAGACAAGTGGATAAGTGGACACAGAGCCTTGAGAGGCTGGGTTTGCTTAAGGACTCAGCTGAAATACCACTTTCACTCTGTTCACCCAAAATCTATTGCATTTAGATGATGACAAAGTCTGAAATTGCAGCGTATTTGAACAAATCTGCCCGGAACTGAACAGTTTCAAAACCATTTTGGTCTGGGAGTTTGGCCTTTTCCTGACCCATGTGCCAGCGTGGAAGACTTTGCTGCAGTAGAAGGGAAGGCAAATCCACTGAACCAAAAAAAATTGGAAGGAAAATGCCATGTGAACATTCAGACTGGACTCAAAGGAAAGCTTTCAAAGCATAAATGGCACTGAGGAGCACGGGAGTCCTTTCCCAGCTGGGCAAATGTATCGGGGATGCTCCTGGTGTGGTTGGTCCCTCCTCAGTGTGCAGGGCTGGGCTCACAGGACAGGGGTCACTGCCCTCTACATTCCACCAGCTCCAGGTTTCAGAGGCAGCTGCTCAGTTTCCCTTTCCCCACTCCTGTGTTGGTGTCAGCTCTTCCCTGTTAGGTTTTTCTCTGTTGAATCTATGTCATGCTCGGACATCAAAAACATGCCCTGTCCTCATTTTCGTGCTTCTCTGCTGCATATTCTTAATCTGTTAATGCTCTTCTCTTCTGCACCCTGGTACTGGGAGCATCCACTCTTCTTCCCATAAGACAGAGATCTCTTTTATTGGGTTTTTCTCCACACATGATCAAAAGATTCCTCACCTGATGGGATAACCTGGGCCTGCTGTTCAAACTCTCCTCTTCAGACCTGCTGTACTGGAGGCTTTCCTCCTGTCATAACCTGCACAAATAACATCTCCTGGGTAATGAAAAGGTTCAGTTTGACCCTTGGTGCTGGACTTAGAGGACACACGGCATGAATTGAGCAGATCAGTCTGTATGACCTCGTGCATCTTTATTAGCAAGCAAGGAAACCAGGAGCTTTAAAATTTTCAAGCAAAAGGCTCAAACATTTTTTGATGTAAGTACAATGGAAAGCCAGTTTTAAGCTTATGCCCTGAGCAAGGGGTTGTTTGTGGAAACATAAAATCTCTGGTGTAATTAAAATGGCTGCAGTGTGAACAAAACCAGTCCTAGAAAGGTTTGGGTTTGAAGGGGCCCTAAAGATCATCCATTCCCAACCCCTGCCATGGGCAGGGACACCTTCCACTACCCCAGGGTGCTCCAAGCTCTGTCCAACCTGGTCTTAGATGCTTCCAGGGATGGGGAATCAACAACTTCTCCAGGGTCAAGAGGATTGGTGCTTCTTATTCCTGTACTGGTTTGGATTTTGTTCTTCCCTGTTTTATCTCTGTTAAGCACAGCAAGCTGGGAAAAGCTCAGAAGTGCCCAACACCTCAGAGTACCTGAGCTGATGTGGTAATTACTTTTTCTGGCATTGTTGTCATGGCTTTTCTTTCTTTTTATTTTTTTCCTCTCCGGTGCTTTTATTGTATTCTGTGTATGGCTGCAATTACTGCACTCTTCAGCCTCAAATGGTGGACTGTTAGATTAAAATCCTACTTACAGTCAATTTAAATCACAGGGTTTTAAAGCTGCAGTTTGTTCTCGTGATTAAGCTGTCAGCACAACTTGTAAGTCACTTTGGGGCTGAGTTTATGCAATTTGGTATAAGTAGCATGTGCAAGTGAGGGCCTTTATATCAAAAATAGTGGCTGTCAGGGAGAACTTAGTTGCCTCTAACTCTGGTAGGCTGGAAATACTATGGGAATACTACGGGAAGAAAACTGTGAATTGAGTTTTCCTGCACACCAGCCCGGTGGGATTTGTCTGGAGGAACGGGAAGGGAACCGTGTCTCACCACCACTTGTGCACAGAGCAACACTGCCAGGCAAACACCGCAGGGACTGCAGGAGGAAGGCAAGAAAGAGAAGAGTAAAATGCATGAAAATATCACAAGCAAACAAAGAGCCATTCTGCAGAGGCCAGACTGCGTGTGGGTCCTCAGGAAGGCATGAGCTGCTGTGCCAATGGCTGAGGCGAGGCTGGTCACTCGCCTGGCAGAGGTGAGGCTGGCACAGCTTCAGATCCTGCCTGCAGCGAGGCTGAGCCTGTATTCCCCATGGGAACACGCACAGACACAGGGACAGTGCAGGAATTCCCACGTGGACAGGCACAGGCTGCTCACACGGGGCAGAGCAGGCAGAGAGCACAGCGCTCGCACACTGGCAGCAGCTCGGGCTCACCTGGGTGCTCCTCTCTCCAAACTCTCCTTCAGGGAGGCTCACACTGGAAATCAGGAAAAGGTTCTTCCCTCAGAGGGTGGTTGGGCACTGAAGAGGCTCCCCAGGGAATGGGCATGGCCCCGAGGCTGCCAGAGCTCCAGGAGCATTTGGACACCGCTCTCAGGGATGCACAGGGTGGGATTGTTGGTGTGTCTGTGCAGGGCCAGGAGTTGGACTGGATGATCCCCGTGGGTCCCTTCCAACTCAGGATATTCTGTGACTCTAATCAGGATGGGAATCTGCTTGTGCAATGTGTTTATACACAAATATATACATAAAAATAATTATATATAAAAATATATTCATAGATATATTTTGTTAGTAGAACGCACACACAAAATGTGAGCTCCTCCAGCGACTGTGCTCAGACACAAAGTCTATCCAGCAGCTGGTCCCTGGCTCCCAGTTTACCCTGTTGCTCTCACCTGGCCTTGATCTAAGCACAACTAATGAAGTGTTATCACAGAGTGGTTTGGCTTGGAAGGGACCTTAAAGCTCATCCAGGTCCAACCCCTCTGCCACGGGCAGGGACACCCCCCACTGTCCCAGGCTGCTCCAAGCCCCATCCAACCTGGCCTTGTTATGACCATAAAATCACACTGGTACCAGATGTTGCCAAAATTGAAAGCTGCTTCTTTCTCTTTGCCTAGGACTTCCTCCCGTTTTGGGACACACTGGTAGAAAAGTGTCCTGGGCAGCAATTTACACAACGGAGAACAGGAATTTTGCCCCCAGGCCTACTAACTCTGGAAGTCAGCGTGCACAACCTCTTCTTTGCAACCTCAGCTTTATCTGTGTTGTGATGCAATGGGAGAATTGAAAAGTTTTTTATTTCTCCATGTCACCAAATTTTGCTAAGGACACAGAGCCTGCTTAGGCATCTCCTGATGGTTGGATGCAGATGTTGCCACATCCTGAGCTGTGTAAAATCGGGTGGGTTTTTGGCTAATTTGTCAGCGTGCTGAGCTCTCTTGGATGGTAGAGCTGGGCCCTAAGCCAGGGAAGTTGCTTCTGCTTAAGGTGGCAAGTTCAGCCTGGAAGAGGTGCTTCCACCTGCCCCACATCTGCTGCAGAGCTGGGGATGTCAGCAAGGCTTGGCTTTGGACACAGTGGGGACAGAGTTGCCTCCCCTGTTGCTCTGAAGTCTCTTTCTGCAACCCTGTGTGAGTCCCATCAGTAACTCACAGATTTTTCTGCTATCTTGCAAATCAGACATTTATTAATCCTTAGAGATGGGCTGGGGTAAGGCTGTGGTTGCTCTGGAAAGGTGAAAGGGAATGTCTGACATTCATCTGGGTGCCACAATGTCACCGACACAGCGAACTCCCTAGGGGCACTGGAAGAATTTCACTGACACGAGTCTGAAAAGCAAATAAAAATCTGTGCAGACACCTGATCTGTCACCAACCTCCTGCCCATCCTAGACACACAACAGGACCAAACTCCTTCCTCTCTTCATGCTGGCAGGGCTCTGAGCAGCTTGTAGGATGGAGACCTAAAATTTGAGGGCCCGATATCGGCAGGGAAAGGCTCTGCAGAGCAGTGCTTTTGCAACAAGACTGTGCCACCCCTTGCTCCCGTGCAAAGGAGAACAGCACAGGAGCCAGCAGGTTCTGCTGGTAGATATTCTCCAGGCACTTGTTGGTTGTAAGGGTGTCAGGAATACCTCCACTGCTCCATCTGCCACTGAGTTTTAAGAATCGGATCTATTCCTTATCCCAGGAGGGATATCAGAGGGGAAATGGCCTCTGAGTGGAAAGGTTTTAAAAGCTGGGTTTTGAACAAACACAGAACCTGCAGAGAGCTCTGTGTTTCAAGCCCGGCTTTGTACTTGAAAGCAGCCCACCCTGGGAGTGGCTTTATTCCCTATCACCCTTTCCTGATGTTTGATGTTTAGCAGAGTCCTGCAAACCAGCTCGTGCACCAGGTTTTTATTAATCCTCCATTGGCTTGCTGTGCCAAGTGCTGACAGTTCATTAAAAATAACTGGTGCATGGAGAGACAGGGCATTCCAGGAAGCCACAAAGGTAACTTTTATAATAAACCCTCAGCACACGAGCAACGAATGTCTCTCCCGAAGTACCCATGCTGGCAGAGCCCCCCTGACTGTGCTGTCTTGGAGCTCCTCAGCATCTCCTGCCTGCTCCTTCTTGCAGCAAAACTTGGGAACGGTGCAAAAAGTGCTTAAATTCCGTGTCAGCAGTCACACAGATGGTCTCTGTCAGACCACAGGCTGCCCACAGTGTGTTTGCCTCTCACCTGCTCCGCGGCAGCGAGACAGCCATGGTGCAGCTACGGGGAGGCTCTTGCTTTTAATTCAGGGTAACATATGAGCTCAGCCTCGTCAGCGAACACAGCACAGATGGAAAAGGCTCTGCAGCACTCCTGCTCCAAAGGGAGCGTTTCCACAATGCCTTTCCAGCCTGAGGACAGCATCCTAAACACAAATAGTCTGATGCACATTCCCCGTGAGGAGGGAACAGATTTTATAGAGTCAACAAAAATACGAGGGCACAACAGGAGGAAATGGCCTCAAGCTGCACCAGAGGAGGTTTGGACTGGATCTAAGGGAAAATTCTTCACTGAATGGGTAGTCAGGCATTGGAACATTTCCTGGGAAACTGGTGGAATTGCCATCCATAGAAGTGTTCAAAAGCCACGTGGCGCTTGGGGACATGGATTAGTGGTGGACTTGCAGTGCTGGGTTAACATTTGGACTCAGTGATCTTAGAGGTCTTTTCCAGACTTAATATTTCCATGATTCTGTGATAAATGGAATGCCAAGAAAAACGGCCCAGCTCACATAAAGCACCTCCAGCAACGACCCTGGGATCCTCCCATCACGGGTGGATGCAGTTTAGGTGCAGGCAGCAACAGGACACACAGGTCTGAGCCAGAGACTGAGAGGTTTGATCTAAATTTCCAGCAGATAGACCCAGGACGGACCTGCTTGATGGGGTTCCCAGACAGGAACCATCTATCGTGGTTGTAGCACCAGGCAGATTTTTATCACTGTTTTCTCTTGCCACGTGGTTTGCTGCTGGTCACAGCAAATATTCTTCACTCCTTGCCCACTTCAGCACTTCCAGCCAGTCTGCAGAGACAGAGACCAAGGATAACGGAACCCAAGATGTACTGTGCATGGGGCAGGGAACTGGGACAGCACATCTGACTGCAGCTGCTGCCACAGTTTGATCCTTTCCCCTACACACATACTTCTGAATATGGGAATAAACAGAGCAATTTCGTATCTTTTGTGCAATTCTGTTGGTTTTAGGGGCCTGGAGTGTGCATCCCAACAACTGTGTCCATGAGGATCCAGCAGCTCTGGAGCCTCCTTGTTCTCCCCTCGTGCCAGCTCCTGTGTGGTGAACAACGTACACATGATATACCATATCCATATGGGCATATCCACAGATATGCCCCCTCACAAAGATGCCGAGATTTTTCATGCAAGGGGAATTGAACCAATGCAACTTCAGAGCCAGAAGTCTGATCTCTTTATGGGCTGGAGTTGAGGTGCTTTAATCACTAGGGATTTTTGCATCAAGGATAAGGTAGGAAAAAACTCCCCAAAACCCACTGAGTGTGGATGGGAGCACACAGAGGGCACAGGCCCATAAACTGAAAGGCAAAGTGTGAGCCATGGTGTGTCTGGAGGGAAGCACGAGACAGTGGTCAGGGGTTTTACATCTGAGAGACCACAGAGTCAATAAATCCAAGAGGGGAAGGAGCCAAGAGCTCCAGAAAGCGTGAGCAGAGCAGGCAGGACTGATTGGGATGTAGGGTCTGTCTGGGGCTGGTGCAGAATGAGGGCTTGAGTGAGGGATGCCACAGCAGCTGCTCACTTCAGGGAAGGACACAAATAGATCCAGAGCTGCCTGGCATCAGCACCAGCCTTTACAAAGGAGCAGTCCAAGCACTCTGCTGAAAGCCAGCCCCTGTCCCTGCCAACAGCCTGTCTTGCCTCTGGCTCTAAATGTGCAAGGCTCAAGGGACCAGGTAACACATGGCAAATGAGCGGCAGCACCCCTGGAACAGAGAGAGCAGCCAGTGCCATTTTCACCACTCTGCTGTGAAGTGGTCCCGAGGGATTTGTCCTTGCGTGAATCCCTCCAGTCCCACGGGAGCAGCTGCCTCTTGGGAAGATCAGCCCTGGGGGTTTCACATGAATGAGCTGTTTGTTGGGAACAACACAAGAACAAAGTGTGATGTCAGCCTTGACAGCCACGTTTCCATCTACATCACTGGAGTGTGCCACTCCAGGTCCCACTGCAGCCCTAAGGATGTGTTGGAAAGATTCCTCCCTCTGCCCTGGCACTGGAACTGGGAGAAGGAAAATGTGGGGAGGGAGGTGAGCACGAGTGAGCAGGGACAGCAGTTGGCTCCAGCTTGACACCAGCACCCCACTGCTCTGTGACAACTCATTTTGCTGAGGTAATTTTCCACTGCACGCACATCCAAAGGCTGATCCTCGCTCCAGCCTCCTCCAGAGCTGCCTGGATCTGCAATTATGGCGAGCCCGAAATGACACTGAGAGAACACGAGTGTCCTTAGGAACAGAACCCAGTCTAACCCACACAAGGTGATGCACCATGTTGCCCTCCCTGCTTCCCTCTCACACCTGTGCGTGCTCTCATAATTTCACATTGTTCACCTTTTCAAGACAAGAGCTGAAAAGGCTGGAACCAGAATCTTCAGGCTGAGGGAAAAACACATTTCCCATGTTGTCAGCACCTAAAATAGTCTGGGTTGGGATTTATGCAATGGCACCAACAGCTTAAAAATGTGTGTGTAGTCACACACAGCACGTGTACACACCATGGCAGCTCAGGGAGATGGAGATTTATTTAAAAAGTATGGGGAAAAACTGCTCAGCTTTGGTTTTCTTGTGCACACCTGGAGCCACAGGGGCTGTGGCCTTTTAAAAGCTGAGAAGATGCACATCAGCTCCAGATGTTGCTGCGAGTCTGAGCTATGACCTGGACTTACAGGATACCCTGGAATTCCGGGATACCCTGGAATACTGAAATAAGAATTGCAAACTTGGCCTTGTCTCATCTGGTGTCATGGGTTTGATGAGAATATCACAAGTGGAGTCAAACAGCTCAGCTCTATCCCTGCAGCACATCTGAATTTAAAGACAGATGTATTTTTGCCAGAAAACTCGGGTTTTTTTGGAACGTGCGTTTTCTAATTAATTTTTATTTCATCATATCTCACTGAGCTCCAGCTTAATTGCCTTTTGGTACTGACAGTTTGCAAAGACAATTTGGAAGTAGATAAATTTTTTGCAGTTGGTTCTGAAACGGAAGAAACGAGAAATAGCTTCAAGTCAATTTTAGATTTGAACAACTTTAAAAATGAGTGATTACTACAGATGAGACTTTTGTTGTGGAGGAGAGGATTTGTGAACTCAGAGGGTTCTTGCTGTTTCTTCCCTGAATATATATATAACCTTCAGTGACATTTTTATGGCTCGGTATTTGCTGAGGGAGGATCGACTGACACAGTTACACGTATTCCAAAGAGCCTCGTTAGGACACATTCCTTCTCGGCACTGTTTTAAAGACACCATAACCGTGGCATTTAGCTGCTGTGTCCGTGCAATCTGGATTAGGAACTGGATTTTCTGACATCAGCAAGACCATTGGGGAGTTTTTAGTGGAAATCAGTCCTGCTTAACAGGATGGGCAGGAGGATAAAGCTGACACAGAGAGACAAAGAGGGAGACTGGAAGCAACCAAACTTCTGAGAGGAGTTATTGCTGTCAAAGCTGGGGCAGGATGTTGATTGTGTCCATCCTGCCACCCCTCAGTGCTGAGAAATGAGAGTTCTTCACGAAAAGAAATCTTCATGCAAAAATCCCGCTCACATTATCCTAAATGGGCACATTCTGATGGAACACGTGGAAAAAAAAGCCCTGAGCACGCACAACACACTTGGATCATCTCCTGGAAGCCCAAGGGTGCTGGGGTCTGTATAATAAAACTGGGTTTTCCTTGCATGAAGACACATCCTGTACCAACAGACAGATTCTGGAATGGATGGCTTCTCCCAGCTCTCCATGTGAGGGAGGTTGTCCTGGCTCTCATTTGCTGCTGGAATAGTTTCTATAGGGGCACTTGGCACCAGGGAGATGTGGCCACTACTGCCCAAGTTATTGGCAGCTGCTTCAGAGACAGCACTGCCACTGAAACTCCAGCCTCTCGAGCTAAAATTCACCTTCGGCTGAACAAAATCCTCCCCTCGTCCTGTCTGTGTGACCACACCTCAGAATGGAGAGAGCTGATGTGGAAACGCCTTTTCCAAGGTCTGCTTCTCCCTGTTTCGAGGGTGGCAGAGGTGCACAGGTGTTTTGCCAGCCATCCACACGGGCAAATGTCCCCTGTGGAGCTCTGCCCAGATCCCACACTTCTTCCAGTATTTGGGAATTCGTGCCAGATACCCGGGAGCAAGACTTAGCACATCATTCCTGGAAGGTGTGGTGTGGACAGATATCTGGGGCTGGTGTGAGCACTGCCGCAGGCTGACACCTCAGGGAAGTGCCAAGAGCAGGCACGTTGCCCAAAACATTATTAATTTCACAGCCAATCGGTTTTCAATGTAATTCTTTCCCGCTGAACTGTAATTTATTTGTGATAACAACAACTTCATTTTGCTGAATGGCTTTTTAATGCTTCTAACTATAAAAAAAAATTAATTTTACCACGTGCCACCCCTCATTGTCAGCTCAGCAGTGGATTATCCTGACTTGGACTTATTCCTCCAGGGCCTAAGTGTGGATATGGGATAATGAGCAGATGGTTTACCTGAACAATAGAGATTTACTAGAATAAAGGAAGAGGATTACGTCCCTGTGTGCTTTCAGTTATCTGCAGGATTGAAGACTTTTTTGTCACAGCATCCATCACTGACAGGCACCAGAGAGCTGGAAATTAGGCACATGGAAATAATAATCACAGAGTAATGGCCTCCTGGCTGGGCTGAGCATCTGCTTTGCTTCCAGCTCAGCTGCTGAAAACTCTCTGCTCTTGAACAGGAATTCATCTGATGGAACACAGGCATCTCTCAGGGAGTGGTGCCTCTGGGTTTGTCCTCCTGCCTCCCCAAAAGGCAGAATCTTGGGGCTGCTCATGCATCTGTGTGACCAGGGAATCCTGCTGCCCCTCTTCTGGAATATTCCCAGGTCTCCTAGAGCTGCCCCTCAGTGAGGCAGCTCCTGGCCTGGCCCAAGAAGGAAAACCAAGGGCTCCCTTGGACTCACATCCCAATCCAGACGTCCCAGTGATGTGACTGTGCTCCCTGGTGTCACTCACCTGCCTGTGAACAAATCTTTCCCTATTCCAGAGCCCACGCTGTGGTGGGATAAACCCAGAACAGGCAGCCTTTATCTGGAAATTGCAGGTAAGGGGAGGAACCCCAAAGCCCTGCAAAGCCCTGCTCAGCCTTGCTGCAGGTAGAATCACAGAATCAGCAGGGTTGGAAAAGGCTTTTGAGATCACCAAGTCCAACCTGTGACCTAAAACCACCTTGTCTCACTGGGTGCCACGTCCAGTTTTTCCTTAAACACCTCCAGGGATGGTGGTCTTAACATGTCCCTAGGAAGCTCATTCCAATATCTGATGATCCTTCCTGTGAAGAAATTCTTCCTAATATCCAGCCTAAACATCTCCTAGTGGAGTTAAGATGATGTTCACTTGTCCTGTCGCTGGTAGCTTGGGAGGAGAGATCGATCCTCATGTGGCTACAGTCTCCTGTCAGGGAGTTGTGGAGTGTGACAAGGTCACCCCTGAGCTTCCTCTTCTCCAGGCTTAAGACCCCCGGCTCCCTCAGCCCCTCTTTCCCAGACTAATCCATCCATTCATTAATTTTTCTCCCAGTTCCTCCCTCAAAATTACTCTTTATTTACTGTAGTTCTCGAGTCAAGCAGGTGGTGTTTCAGGAGCACTCCTCCCATGGTTTCCAGTCTCAGCCATGGAGAAAAAGCATTGTCTGTCTGTCCACTGCTTCTCCTCACCTGTTCTGTCAGTGCAGTGCTCAGGTCTAACCACTGCAGAATAACTGGGTGTCTCTGCCAGCCACGAAATGGGAAAAATGGCAAAGGAGTTCAGCAGTAGACAAAATTCACTGGGATTTCCCGCCGCATGGGCAGATCACACCCCAAATACCCAAACTGCTCCTAAAGCACTGTCCAAGTACACTCAGGGGACCTCAAGCACTGCGGATGTACCCCCAGAAGTCCAGTTCTTCTCCTTTTCCTAGCAGCAAGGCTGTTCTGTCTCTGTCTGAGCTATGCACAGTTAAAACCACGGTCACCAACAAAAACATCTGCTTTGGCACTGCCCTTAGCAGCAAAGCACTGAGTGCAATTAAACGTTAATGCTTTTCTGATGTATTCCCCTATATCAAAATTAATTTACTTAACAGGAAGATTAGAAGCTTCAAGAAAGAACAGGTTGTTATTAGTCCCGATTCCTGTCTTTCCCTTATCTTCTCTTTACACGGCAGATGAAAATGGCTGAAAATTAACCTTGCCAGGCTTGTCTGGTTCTTCCCAGGCCACAAGATTGCCTTTCATTTTGGTTCCAGGCATGGAGCCAGACTGTGATCATTTTTAAAGGCTGTTTGGCTGAGATAAGTCGTGTTTCTGAGTGGTAACATTTTCGAAAGATTTACGTTCTATAAGACCTTAAATCAAATTTTCACTTGTGACTTATGAGCATGGGAGTGGAACATCAATTTGCAACAATGTCCCGGGTCCCCAAAATCAAATTCTATCAGTAGGAGTCAAGTCCCTTTGAAGATCTGGGTCCTGCATGTACTGATATTCCCGGGATTTGAGCCACCAGCAAGATCCTGCACGCGGTCTGCCCTGCCTGGTTGTTTATGTTCCTGAGCCCAGCACTGGGTGGTAAACAGAAGGCAGTTTATCCCTTAGGAAAGGAGAAATTCAAAATACCTCCTGTTTGCTATCACTGTCTCCTGGGAGGCAAAGACAAGCACTCAGACAGGTGTGGAGCAGGTGATGAAGAAGTGAATTTGCATAGGAACCTTCAGGCTCCCCAGTGACAGTGTCGTAATTAAAAACAAGATGCTTGCTATTCCTCAGAATTATTTATTCAAGGTTTAAGTGCATTTATCATACTGATTTAGTGGGAATGGTTTTAAAATATGTCACAAATAGTAGGCGTGAACTGTGGGACAGATTAATTTCTGTGCTGTGGCAATTTGCATTGGGAAAACTTTCTCAGCAAACTTTGCTGCATCCCCTTTTGTTTCCATATTGTTTTTCTTCTGCCTGTTTAAAGAAATTAAATAGCACCTTTAAAAAATATAGGTGAGAATTGTACACCATGACTCATTTGAGGAGACAAATTAGTTATTTCAAATATTTGTGGTCAGCTCGAGAGTCCAGAAGTGCTGTTCTGTGAATTGGGAAGGATTAGATAATTCATCTTTGAGGTCCAATCCTCCCACGGTGGGACCAAAACATCTTTTCCTTTGCTTAGATGGCAAAACTTGGATTTTAAAGTCACAAGTTGCTTCTGGTAATGTGAATAAATAAGTCCCATTGTGCATAATAATCAAGCCAGTGGGCAGAATTCCTCAAGAGTTTGACAGTACAAGGATGCTGCATCTGCAATACAGCAATGCCAGACTATCAGGAGGATGAGCTGACATCAGGTACCTTCACCAAGGTAATTTTTCAAACTCCTCTGTGGGGGTACTGGGAAAATTGAGAATGTAATTAGGCCAGATGTGAAAAACTGATAGTTTAATGCCTCACATTCTCATTTTGTCACAGAATCACAGAGTGGTTTGGGTTGGAAGGGACCTGAGAGATCATCCAGTGCCACCCGTGCCATGGGCAGAGACACCTTCCACTGTCCCAGGCTGCTCCAAGCCCCGTCCAAACTGGCCCTGGACACTTCCAGGGATCCAGGGGCAGCCACAGCTTCTCTGGGCTGTTTCAGAGGTCTCAGATATTTGGTATATTTCAGGTGTTCATCCAGAGCACTGATGTCCTGTGAAGAAAATGGTGGGAGCCTCTTTGTGTTATTTCTGAAAAGAATTAACATGGAAGTCCAAGCTGTGGGATGCTCCAAGGCGTCGCTGCTGTAAAGCCCTGAGGCAAAAACAGAATCAGACCACAAGAACACTGCTGTGACCTTTCTCTGCAAAACAGCAGGAAAAATCCAGATCCCTTTTCATACCTTTCTTATATGTTTTGCATTTATTCTTATAAACTGAACCACAGGCTTTAAAAAGTTTCTCTGTTGTCCTGCCAGTACTTGCAAAATCGATCAGTTCTACACCAGGGAGTGCAATTTTGGCCCTAGTGCATGACAAATAAAGACATGTCCCTCTTTCATGTGTCTATCAGATAGACTGGCTGAAAGATTAGCATTTTTTAATAGTTTTGGGTTGTTTTGGTCTTGCCTCAAATCACAAGCACTTTGGGAAAAGCGAGTGAAACACTTCATGGCAGGGACTGGGAAAAAAAAATCCCCACCACTCCCCTTCCTATTCAAAACCACAAAGAGACCACGCAGGCAAAGCCGAACATTTTATTTGTTTGTTTGTTTTTGCCTAAAAAGGAAAAGCCAGAGTATCTCTGCAGTCCAGTAATGACTTTTATGTGGAGCAGCTGGGAGCCAGAGGGCAGTGATGCAATGGACACTGGAAGGATCAGGTCAGCAGCTGGAGCACTGACACCTCTGGTGACTGGCAAGACGAGTGTGAATGTGATTGCTCTGCCCCCTGACTGTCTGAGGGACGACGAGGCAGTGTGTAATGCAGGAGCCTGTCTGTGTTAGCTCACAGCCTTGCCCTTTTCTGGGTTATCACAGCTAAACTTACAGCTCCCAAGGCAGCACCCCCAGGCTTCCCGGCTTTGGGATTTACTGCTTGAGACAACGCTTGCCAGCTTGGGGGGAAAAAAGGGCTTTTTCCAAATCTCTGTGTGACTCCTCGTTTTATGGGGCTGGAGTAGAGCTGCTTCAGCCTCAGTCGCTTTGTGTTTTAGTTATCACCGGGTTTTACGAGTGCAGAATGTTTTCCCATTTATTGGATGCTCTGCCTGGAACGCAGCAGTGAATTCTTTATTGAGCACAGCAACACCCGCCCTGCAACTGCTGATGTGGTGTTTGTCCAGGGATGAGGGGATGGGCCCCAGCTGTGGCCCTCGATCCAAAGCAGCCTCAGCCTTTGGAGGGATCGTTCTCTTTCCCGGGATGTGCAGAACCACAGCAGTTCCTGTCAGGGCTGACCTTTGTGCTTCGCTTCTCAGATGGAAAATGAGGGCCCATTTCGCTGCTCAGATTTTGGAAGGCAGCTTACCAGGCAACGGCTGAGCCACTCAGAATCACAGGAACATCAGGACTGGAAAAGACCTCCAAGATGATCGAGTCTAACCTAAAACCTAATTCCACAGTGCCCAATAAACCAAATCACAAAGTGCCACATCCACTCGTTTTTTCAACACTTCCGGACATGGTGACTCCACCACTTCCCTGGGGAGCCTGTTCCAAAGCTTAGCCACTCTTTCAGTGAAGGGAGAGCACAATATTATCCTCTCTGATGGCAAACCAGAAGCTTCAGCTCCTGTTTCTACTCACATTTTAATCACCTGCATCACGAGCTTCTCAAACCAGCGTTTTGGCGATACTTCCAAAATCCACTTAACTCAGCCCATTCCAGGGGTGCATTTATCCATATGACCAAGGGATGTCTCTTAGCTGTCCCTGGAGTTGACACTGACTGGCACCAGGATCTCCAGCTGATGGGCAAAACTTGGCTGGCAGCAAGGCAGGACAATTCCCCTGTCGCTCCCTCACACTGCCATAAGATGCAATTCTAGGGAGAACAAAGTTTCCTTTCAAAAAAAAGACATTGTTCTAAGCCAGTCCCACTGCAACTATTAATGTACAAAAATCAGATGACACCAAAGTCGTTTTTTTCAAGCAATCCTTTCCCAGCTTGTCTTGGGTTGTAATATGTAACCAAAAATTTTATTCTATTTCATCTGTTAAAACCGGTTGAAAGATATTTTCATCTCTTGTAACTCCAGGGGAAAGAGGGCGGGTGCCTTCTGTTAATGGGTCACTCGTTAAAACCAGATGGGGCAGTGCTTCCTTATCTCGTCCTCCACCCATCCTCCTCCAAGGGGATATCACCTGGGAATGAGCCATTTAAGGCTCTCCTTGTGACCGATAACATCACATCATCCCACTGGGAGATGCTCCACTCAGTGGGAGGAGCCAAAGCCTCTCTGCCTGCATAAAATCTGCAACTCAGGACATCAGGGCAGCTGGGTTTTGCACTGGATTCCCCGAGGAAGACTGGACCCATCCTGTCATCACTGGACCCTTTTCTACAGGATCACCTCTGCTCCAACGGAGCCACAGCTGCCACTCCAGGAGGATTATTTTGGGCTGCTCCCCACACCCTGACCAACAGGGGGTCAGGTCATGTTCTGACTCTGTCAGAGTTTCTGGGATCATTTGTTTGTTGTTGTTCTTTTTTTTCTCTGTACCACTATCTTTGTAGTTTGTAGTATTCTTAGTAAAGAACTGGTATTCCTATCCCCATATCTTTGCCTAAAAGCCCCATAATTTCAAAATTATAGCAATTGGGAGGTGGGGGGTTTACATTCTCTATTCCAAGGGAGGCTCTGATTTCCCCTGGCAGTCACCTGTCTTCTAAACCAAGACACAGCTATAACAGCACTGCCTTTGCTGCTGAGCTGGGCTTTTTTCCCCTTTAATTGGCCTACCTAGGGGTTGAATAATCTGTCATCTTGTATTTCCTCAAATTCTGCTGCGGGTGGCGAGCAACTATTTTGCAATGCATTCTGTCTTGCTCCTGGAATAGCTGGGAAGTATTTGAAGGTCCTCAAGCACACTGGGGAGCCAGCTAACCTTGCACGATGACAAAGAAAGAGCAATTATCTCCAACTGAAGCTGGGGGCAGGAGTGAAAAATAAATACGGAATACAGAAAACATGCCAAGGAACCCACAGAGCCCATGGAAAACTTTTTTTTAAAAGAGCAGATTGGTTATAGAGCATCATCTCCCTCCAGCGCTAAAGAGAAAGAGAGGGCACAGCTTGGGGTTTGTAATTCCTTTTGGGAAAAAAAACCCCCCACATTTTAATTGGGATAACCCAGCATGGAACACAGTGGGTTTCTGCTCTGTGGGTGCTGCAGGAGAAATGATGAAGAAGTCACCTCCCTGCCTGATCCCAGCACACCCTTCCCATGCACACAGACAACGTGTGGGAACGGGAAAGATGTATTCCATCCTGTGGGATGGAAACCTGCCCCTGGACTGCCTGGGAATGGCTGAGCCAGGGGCAGTCGGGGCTTTTCAGAGATATGAACACACCTGCTGGCACCGCTGGAAAGTGAATCCTTACCTCAGAGCGAGGACTTTTGTTGTGGTATGGCCGGACACAGCTCCTGGGATGGAGGTTGTTGTTTTTTCCATGCTTTTTTCCCAGCAGGATCAGATACCAGCAAGTCTCCCAGTGCACAAATGCCCCGGAATCCCCACAGAGCAGAAGCCTGGCGGGCTTATTTCCTGGCACGGTTGTGTTTCTGCTGGCAATTCCATTGGGAACATGCTCCACCCTGGGGTGAATTGGCTCCCACTGGTTCTTCAAACATTCGCCATCAGCAAAGGCCACAGCTCTAAAGAAGCTGAATGTGGTATTAATGTTCCTTTAGAAGGGAATTACAACAGTTATTTTCCTTGGAAATTGCTCACAAAGCATAGCCAGGTGGGGATTGGTCTCTACTCCCAGATAACAAGCGACAGGATAAGAGGAAATGGCCTCAAGCTGTGCCATGAGAGATTTAGGAAAAACTGAGGATATCAGGAAAAATTTCTTCACTGAAAGGGTGGTCTGGCAGTGGAAGAGGCTGCCCAGGAGAATCACCATCCCTGGAGGTGCTCAAAAGCTGTGTGGATGTGGCACTTGGGGACGGGGTTTAGTGGTGACCATGGTGGTGCTGGACTAATGGTTGGACTGGGTGATTTTTAGGGTCTTCTCCAACCCTAACAATTCTATGATTCTGAGATTTTGGGGGCACACAGCTGAGTGCTGGTGTGTGGGACCTCAGGAATGCATTGTCACACAAATAAATTGCAATGGTATCAGCACAGTCAGTTGGTCAGAGCACGGGGCTGATGACACCAAGGCTGTGGGTTCCATCCCCATATGGGCCATTCTGTGAAGAGTTGGACTTGATGATCCTTGTGGGTCCCTTCCAACTCCGAATAATCTGCGAAATCTGTGAAAAATTTGCTGGGGCACTTCTGACCACTCTGTGCAGGTGCTGGGATGACATCTCTGGTGAGGAAAGTTGAAATGGATGATACGGCCACATCCTGGACTCCCTTACACTGCAAATGTGTCTTTTATCCACCAATATCCAATACAGAATTAAACCTTCTGAAACGCAACATTTTCTTGCTGCCCATTCTGGTATTTTCCCTCAGAAACCAGCAAGGCTGATGACATTTTCATGTGAGATCAGGGCAATATCTCTCAACGTCCAGAGTTCAGCAAGTGTTCGGACATGCTTTCAGGCACAGGGTGGGATTCTTGGGGTTGTCCTGTGCAGGGCCTTGAGCTGAACTCAGTGATCCTTGTGGGCCCCTTCCAACCCTGGATATTCTGGGGCTCTGTGATTCTCTACGTCTCTCACCACATCCAGGCTGAAGAGAACGGATTCTGTCAAACGAGCATGGAAAATTCACACAGGCTCCCAGAGACTAACGAGGTGTTCCTGTCCCTGCAGCCTCCAGGTGTGCTCTGAGGGCAGCACCCAAGGGCAGAGGATGAAGAGCCAGGCTGAACTTGGTGCCACGAGGTAGCAGAAGGAAATTGCTTGCCCTAAAGCAGTGGGAAATCAGGTTTCCTGAACTGAGATTCACACCCAGCAAAGCGCAGCGCAGATGGCAAGGCCTGCGTCTCCCAAGGCAGATCCATAAATTATGACCTCCTGGCTCATTAGAACTGCCTGGTAATTCTGCTGCCCTCTTAATCTGTGCCAAGGGAAATAGGAGTTAAGGATGCAAAACATGCAAAACACTTACTCTTTCTGCAATTGCTGAGCAATAAATATTTCATCTGCTGGAGGGGAAAAAAAGGTAGGAAGAAATCTGTGGAATTCCCCTGCTTTGGACGGTTGAGGCTCAGGTTTCTTGTGTTCTTCGTCAGATTTCTGGATGCTCACTCTGAACACATTCTCTTCATGAGCTCAGATACAGAGAACAGAGGGGATGAGTTTGTTTGTAGGTATTTCTTGTTTGACAGACGCAGAACATCTTACACACTGGGCAAGGTTCCCAGATAACATCAACTAGCCAAACTGACTGCCACAAAAGAAAATTAAACTTGTTAATTCACTCGGTGTTGGCAAAAAAAAAATAGATGTACATCATTGTGTAATTATTCTGATTTAGTGTCTGTAGGTTCACTGTAACCGAGCAGAGAAATGATCAGTTCTCAAAAGGGCAGATTTTTCATATGCCGAAGATGGCCTTTCACTGAAGAAATTTAATTACGGGCTAATCCTTTCCAGCAGCTTGAGGTGGAAAGAGATTCCCATTGGTAAGAAGTCATGGAAGTTCACCAGCATTAAAGGCTGGATGGAGGATGTGGGTCTCCTATAAATAGTGCAGGACGTAGGACTGAACTTGCCATTTCCTGCAGTGGAAAGAACTTTTCTTTCTCAATGCATCACTGAGAACAGTTCAGCCCACTAATTTAATTAGAAGGGAATTTACAGGCAACATTAGGTCTAAGACGAAATCCTGGCCCTGGTGAAGTCAGTGGGAATTTTGCCACTACTTGCACGAGGATTTAACTCCATGGCTTTGTGCAGAGACGCTGGGAAGGTGAAAGATGGGAAAGGAAATTAGTGAGGTCTTTGTCAGGCTTTATGGGAACTTAGCATGGTACCTGAGCCTGAGTGAGCAGGGTGTGAGGACAGCTCCTAAACAGGGAGAAATTTGTCCCCTGCAAGGGTGGTCGGGCATTGGAACAGGCTACCCACTAGGGTGGTGGAGTCATTACACCCAGAAGTGTTCAAAAGTGTGTGGGTGTGGCACCTGGGGACAGGGTTTAGTGGTGAACATGGCAGTGCTGGGTTAAAGGCCGGACTCGATGATTTTAAAGGTCTTTTCCAACCCTAATGATTCCATGACTTTCCAACCCCAGCGATTCCATGCCTCCGTGATTCCAAAGGGTCCCTAAGCCCTCCGCCTGCTCCTCACCATCCCGCCCAAGAGAAAGGAGGGTCAGAAACTGGAACAGCTGTGCATATTTAGGCCCAGGGAAAAAGCCTCTAAAGCCTGGTTGTGGCTCTACTGATCAGAGCCTCGGTGTGTGGCAGTTTCAGAGGGGCGGCACAGAAGGTCCCACCCTGCCAACGCTGTCTCTCAGGAGACAAGAAGCGAGACTGTCTCTGCAAACTCTGCTCCTGTCACGCAGCAGAAACAAAGATTTTATTTTTTACTTCCCCGCAGGAAAGCTCTGATTTAAATAAATTATAGGTGCACACTAAAAGAAAGAACACCCCCTCCCCTTCTGCACCTACAGAAAATTTGCTTAAATAACAAATCTGCATAGAAATGGGAGATGCTGTCATGCCTGATAGATGGTCGTGGGACAGGCCAATTGCATTACCAGGAAGACAGTAAATGTTCTTGCTCTCCTTTTTAAAATAAATTATGCCCTGTTAAAACATGTTTTGCTTCCATAATAATGCCAAAAATGAAATTACTGGTCTTGCATCAAAACACATCAAAGCTAAATGTGCTCATTTTCTGTTGCAGCTGTTGGATGCTCCCAGCTCTTCAAAGACCATTTCCTGGGACTTCTTGAGAGCCTCTTCACAGTGAGGCACCAAGAGTAATCTCGCTTCCCTGGAGATGTCTGCTAGAAAGCAGAATTTTGGGGAAGATGCTGAGCTGAGGGAAGTTTTCACAGCTTCCTCACAGACCTACTGCTGTTATTCCCTCCAAGCTCTGAAGCAAAGATGCACCACAAAGATCATGAGAGGATGGGGCCAGCAAAGCCTCTCTGCAGCCTCTGTGGGTGCAAGATTACCAGAAATCGTGGAAAATAAAGTCACTGAGGAGTCATAAATTTTAAAGATGCCTTAACAGGTCAAATTCCCTGAGTTTTTCCTGTGTGCAGCCCGGCAGCTCCAGGGTGAAGGGGAGCCTGGTGTGTGGAGCCCCTCAGAGTGGGAAAACCCAGTGGAAGCTGTTCATGTACCTGCTCTATCTGGTGGCCAAAGAGTCCTTTGAGGCTATAGAGACCAAAAGGCCATTTCACAACTGTTTTAAGGCAACTGTACAGCGATTCTGCTGGCCCGAAATCTGAGCCTCTGAGATGTTTGAGCACTGATTATCAGGCAATGCTACAGGAGAGAGTCAAGGTCTGAGTGTGTTTTGAGAAGAGATTTGTGCAGCCACAGATAACGGGCCACTTCATTAGGCTTCGTTCGCTTCAGTGTGGCAGCTCAAAACGATAAATCAGATTTGAAACACAGAATAATAAAATACATTTCGAAAGGAACGAAGCACTTCTGTGGAAGAGGGTTGGAAACCTGGAGCTGGCAGCTTTATGGTCACCCTGGTCCTTTCTTTTTCCAGAAGGACAGCATGAAAACAAAAGGTGACAAGCATGCCTGAAGTCATCTCAGGAGAACTGGGAGGGATTTGAAGAATTTTAACAAAATTGCAGCCACTGCCAAGCCATTGAGTCACTGGGGTTTGTTATCTGCAACATTGGATCACAAATCTTATCACAAATCAAAGATTGCAAAGACCCACAGAAGAGCAGTCCTATGCAACATAGAATAATCAGTCTTTGAACAAAAAAACAATCTGGATCATATTTCTGTGATACAGTAAGAGCCTTGGATGGTAAGTAGTAGGAATAAATGACATAAATCAATAAAAAATGAGAGCTTCCGTCATTCTCTTCTGGCCCACTTTGAATTTGCATCACAAGCAGAGGGAGTGGGGGTGAGAGAGAAGAAGGGATAATGACACAACCCCTTCCCAATTCTCTGAGCCACTCCACTCAAGTGACAAAACAGGACCACTTGTGGAATTCAAGCAGAAGCCATTTGGATCGCAGAGCTGTGCTGTCTCACGGCACCGCCTCATTACTGTGGTCCCAGTGGTACATTAATTGTCATGGTCACCAGCTGGGCACTCCTTGCAGACACCTTCCATGCAATATTGCTCCAGAATTTCCCAATCAATAGGAAATATGATTACAAGATGGTTCTTTGCCCGTGAAACATTGATTTCTTCCCAAATACACTGCAAGAGCAGGTGACAAACTGTGTACGATGCCAGCCCAGAGCAGAGGGAAGGAGAAAAGAGATTGCAAGATGGGAGAGGCAATTTCAGGTGGATAGAGCTGCCCCTATGGGTTAATACTTGAAAACCATCACAGTTACATGTGTTGGCATTTTTGCATCCCATGGGGTGATTTCTGATCTAATTAATTAAGATGTAATCAATAAGATTGATTAGGATGTAATCAATAAGATGAGCTGGGAAATTAAGACTGAGTCCTATCTCAGATTCAATGGGTCATGCAGCCAGTGGCTGAGATTTGCCATGTGTAGGAGGTGAGGCAGTTTGGAGCTGCAGATACTGGCAGCGGGAAATTTCGGGATCTTTCTCCATAGGGTGATTCGGGATCCTGAAAAAATAAGGTTAATGGAAAGATAACACCAGGTCAGGGCTGTGGGTAGGGAAAAAAAGATCTTCTGTTATTTCTGATTCAGTGTATTCCAGCATAAAAAAAAATAAAAATTAATTTCCCAGGGAAGCAGTGGCTGGATTGTAACGTCCCCTCAGAGGGGACACAGATCTGACCAGGTGTCTCACTTCATGCAGAGCACGCAGGGGTGGTGGCAGCTCATTTCTTTCCCCCTCAATGCTCCTGGCTGCATCTTACTGCTGTCCCTCCACCTGAAGCATCTGCAAAGGCATGAGTGGCTCAGGAAGCTGCTGGCCCTGGGGCAGGTGAACCCATTTCACCCGGACATCAGGAAGCAATAAGGATGGCTCTCTCCGTGCACAGGAACAGATTTCTTTCAGCAGAAAGGCATCACCCCCTCTAGAGAGAGATGTCTTCATTAGCTGGCTCTGCTCAGCTTGACACTCACATTTCTCACAGCCCAGAAAAAGCCAGAAGAACAAGGAGCTTCCAGCTACAGGGTCTCAGCTGGTGTTTGACACTCAAAGCATGTAAGTAATAATCAAGCTGTGCTAATTTCCAGCAGCCAGATTTGACCTTAACAAGGCATTTTTAGGACTATTTGCTGTTTCTCATATGGACAAGACTCTTTTCCTGATGGCCAGGAACTGCAATTAGGTCTTTTTTGCTCAGAAGTGGTGACAATTTGGACTGGACATGATTAAATCTTGGTTACTGACTGCGTGAAGCCTCTGCAGCGCTTCAAAGACAGTTTGCAAAAACTCCACCAGGCATCTATAAAAGTTCAGGGCAACATCTCCCACACAACTTCAGGAGTAGTTCACAGCCTTCCTACAGTGCTGCAACTCTCTCGATAGGACTGGGGAGAGGTTTATCCCAATAGGAACTGGACTGATCTTGGAGGTCTTTTCCAACATGAATGAGCCTATGATTCTATGATTCTATCCTATGATTCTAGATAGTTAAGCCTGAAGTAGGAGCAGGAGTTTAATTAGTAATTTAAGCATGAAGCAGAGCCCTTCTCCCTCCAGGGTTGCTCTCACACTGGCTCACCTCATGGTATCATTCCCAAATCTGGCCCCTGAGGAATAAAGGGCAGTGAGCTGATCAGCTTAAAACCCACCAGCTATTGGAGGCTGGTTTCACACAGCAGAGCCATGGCTGGGGAAATTTATTTTACTCCTGTGGAGCCATGGGTCTGAAGAAAGGCAAGTTTACTTTAGATATTAGGAAGAAATCCTTCCCTGTGAGGGTGGGGAGACCCTGGCACAAGGTGCCCAGAGAAGCTGTGGCTGCCCCATCCCTGGAGGTGTCCAAGGCCAGATTGGACAAAGCTCAGAGCAGCCTGGGATAGTGGGAGATGTCCCTCCCCACGGCAGGGGAGTGGAACTAAATGATCTTTAGGGCCCTTCCAACCCAAACCCTTCTGGGATTCTATAATTCTAAGTAAATCACTTTGGAAATTGAGTCATGAATTCTATGAGTGAAAAGGGACAACTGTGGTATCCCAGTATCCAACACCTGACAATATCCAACACTTGACAATATCCGTTATTGGGCTACAATATCAGTAGGGCCAGCCTGGGAGAACTGCAGCAAGTAATAAAATTGATCCCTTTCCCTGCCTTATAGCTTTGATGAATCACCTTAGCATTGACTCTTGCTTAACCAGATTAGGAAGGTGTGAATGTCACCTTTGAGGAATGAGGGGATAACTGAGAGTGCTTAAATTGAAAGAGTCAGCCCAGAAATGAGTCTGAGCACACATTTAGATGTGCTAATCACGCCAGCCCCAGTGCCTGGCTGTGACGTTTCTTTCCGAATTAGTTTTGTGTTTCAGATGAACAACAGGATCCTTTACTCAATTACAGCAGCACTCCTGATGAGTTTGTTGACATATTTGCAATTTTCCCACGACAGTGCGTTTTGGAGGGTGCACATACATTATTAATGAACTGAAATTGCCTGGTATTTGATCAGTTATCTTTTACCCAGGTGCTGATACCACACAGAATCAGACTCCTTTCCTGACTGGAATTTCCCCTTCATTTTGCCACTGACTTTTTTCCATTAGATGATCCTGGCATGTTAAAAAAATGCATAAAAAATAAATATAGAAATAAATAAATCCCCAAAGTTTCTAATTTTCACTCTCCAGACTAAAATTGCCATGGGAGAGATATTTATAAGACTCTTGGTCATGCTGTATGTACAAGTTAGGTTGATTTCAAGCAGAAATGGTTGATAAAGTGCATCGGATTGCAGGAGGCACAAGTTTCACTCCTTCCTCTGCCACTGACCCCCTGGAAAACCCAGGTCAAGTCACTTAGAGGAAATTTATCTACCCTAAGTTTAGACTTTGGCCTAAATGAGTTTCCCAGGCAATGGAAAGAGGCAGCTTTCTCCAAGGCGAGGTTCAGTTGATGCTAAAATGGGAGGGAGAAGAATTATTCATCCACTGGAAGAGTCTCTCTGCCTCTAATTAGCACTCACAACAAATAAAAGAAGCAAGACAAACGAGCTGGGTGAGGTAGAACAGGTGGCAGAGCTGCCACCTCACTTGCTCTTCACTTCCAGAGAATTACAGATGAGTCACACGGTTATCAGTGAAAACCAGATTTGGTCAAGTTTTAAGCCTGAAATATCCTCATTCTGGGGTTTGGTTTGAGCCTACTGATAATTTAAGAAAGACAAAACCAAAAACAAACCTGGGAAAAACTCTCCAGTGTAAACTCACTCCCAAACATCTTTGTTCCCAGCCAGATCCAGTTACAGGCTCTGAAAATAAATCTCACTGTTAGGAGATGCAGAAAGGAAAATTTGGCTGCATGAGCTCGGCATGGGCAAATAAAGAGAAAAGATGAGATGGGAGGGAAAAGACCTTTTCAGAAAGGTTTTAACAGGAAAATTGGACATGTGCGGCCCTATGCAGCTCCCAGTTTAGCACTTATTGTAATCTCAGGCACTGTGGGTGCATCCTGCCCAGCCTCAGGAGCCTCTGCTGCTTCTCCTAAATTCTGTCACCTCCCTGGCAGCCACCCACAGGTCCCCATGTGGGGTAGTGCCACCAGACACCTCTGTTCAGGCAACTGAGTCCAGCCCTGGAGTGCCCTGGAGCTCGTGGAATTCTGCCCCTGGAATTAAATGGGGATTACTTAAGGACTGCCTGAGCATTCTGGGATACCCAGATTTCAACAAACTTTTAGCAAGTTGCAAGAGCCTGTGGGAACATGGGAAGTATTTTAAGCAGGGGAAGGAATTCACGGTGCCAAATGCAGAGGGAAGCATCTGGGCCCCGGAGCAGATTGTGAATTCTCACTCCGAGCTGAATCAAGGCTGAGAGTTGTGCAAATCTCACAACATTTTGGTCCAAAGTGATGGAAATAGGCATTGCAAAACTATCTCTAATTGGCACACTGATAAATTGTTAAATCTTTCCCTGAGCTCAAACGCGTGCAAGTGCAGTCCAGGTGGAATAGACCAAATTAGGTCAGAGCCTCGGATTCTCTGCATCTCTCTGGCACATTTAAGGCACTGATCAGACTAAGCCCAGATAAGCCCATCAGCACTAACAGAACTTGGCTAGACTTCAGCATTTATCATATTCTCCACAGAGTGACTAATAAAATCAGATTATTCCATTATGGCATTCAAATACATTTGCATTCACCAGGTAAACAGAGATTTTGTATGTAGGGGTGGTTGCAACACTCTAATTTTCATTCAGGTTATCATTAAAAAGTATGAATGAGGTCGCTGGAAACTGGAATTTTTTATCCCAAGGAAAAGATTTTTAAATCCCTTTTCAGGCTGCACTGGTGCCAGCTATTTCACTCTGACAAAACCGAATGTTATTGTTTGGATTTTGGTATTAGTGAGCAGGAAATGTCAAAGAAAAGCTGCTAATTTATTTTGGGAGTGCTTCATCCAAGAGATACATTTCTGCTGGGGACCAGATTCCACTGAATCAACATGTTTAACTTCGCTGATACTGTCTCAGGTTTAAAACACACAAATTATGGGTAACAAGGCACCTTCAGCACAGCAGGCACACTCATCATCACCTCTTGACATCGGCCCATTAACTGTGGGCTTGCAAACAGCTGGGCTGCATTTAAATTGGGGATTTAAGCTGCAGCAGGAATTCTCTTTGGTGTTTCTTTGCCTCGTATCCACATTTGGAGCTGGCAGCAAACATTTCCACCTGAGACAAGTGAAATTCACCTTCTTTTTAAAGTGGAACTAAGGCCAAATTTGCAACCGTGGCACGGGGTAGGGCAGCCCACCTGCACGGTGGGTTCATGGTACCTCCTTTAGGACAAACCAGGGGGTCTTCCTTATAGAAACGTTATTAGAGAGAGGGTTGAACATCTCTGGAAAGGCCATGGAAGATGACAGGGTGCAGAGATGTCCTGTGCTTCCCTTGGAGAAACAACCAGAGCCCTACAAAATAGACACAATGGCTCTTGACAGAGTGATAGCCATCATTAGAAACTGGGTTCCAGGTGCTGTCTGCCCATCACCACCTTCCTCTTGTCCAGCTGGCTGAAGCTTTTTGGATCCATGGACACAGCAAGATGTGGAACTCGCCTTGACCTCCTCTGTTTTGGTTTGAGACAGCCCTGAAGCACCTGGGAGCACTGCTGGCACAGGGGTGGCCGTGACGAAGCCTCAGTAACAAACACAACAGGAGCCGTAAAGAACTCAGAATTTAGGAGTTTGTATCAGCATCTGTGGTCAGTTCATACTTCCAACAAAACCAGAGTTTGATTCCTTTCCCTTCTTTCCCACTCTAAGACATCTGTGTTCCTAAACCAGGTGACATTCTAGACAGGGAGGAGAGGAGTGAGCTTCAGTTGTATTTGCAAATATATCCCAACTCTAATAATAACAGCAACAATTTCAGTTTTTAGACCTCCTTCCAGTTCTATCCAAGCTCCATCATTACGTATTTGTTGAGTGATTTCCTCATTGCAAAGGACTTCAAGGTGGAACTCACCCACATTTGTAACATATCTGGAGTTTGTTACCAGAATCACCACAAGCCATTTTGCTCAAGCTCTTTGATCTTGTGCTGGGTTTCACGTCTATAAAATACGACTGTAATAAATTGACTGGAAGATGCATGTGCAAAGCACAGAACTTCAGAGAGGTCATAAAGTGAGAAAGGACCCATATGGCATCTTTTTCTGCCTCTCTAGTGCACAGATTTCAGGCATAATGGGTGGTGGATTAAATTATCTCTTGGTCAAGTCAGTGGAATAATAAGAAGAAAAACAGCAAACAGGACCAAGTCACCATTTGTCCCTTTGGGTGTTACTTGCAGAAAGCCACAGTGCGGGGATCAGAGTGCTTGGATGCTCTAACCCCTCAAGACAACACCTCTAATTTTAAATGCAAAGCCCTTCCTTCTCTGGCATGCAACACACAATTATATTGTATTTACCCAGATGGGAAATTCACTTGCCATCAGCTCCCTGAAAACAACCTGCCTTTTTCCTCCCAGGTGTGTCCTGCAGGAAAATAACGTTTGTACTCATAGATTTATCTTCATGAACCACAGCTGAATTTCTTCTGGAGTTTTCTTTTCTTGTCAGGACATGCCAGCATCATAAATCTCTTGTGATAATGAAGAGCACTATTAAAAAAGGGTGTTTCTTGTGGAGTTACCGTTGCTGCAGCTCGAGTTGTGTTTCCTTACTCCTTCCTGTCCCAAAGGTGTGTTACACTGAGATTCCTTAGTATCTGTCTGTCCAGGGGTGCAGGGTGGGATGTGCCTGGGAGCTTGTATTCTATCACCATCTGTTGAGACCAGGTGTGGCTGTGCTCCTGTGAATGGGTCCATGAATGCCTCCTGCATGAATCACAGATAACTCCTCCTGGACTATCTCCTGT